>VZSV01000062.1:407617-463414 GCA_013398735.1 Nothocercus julius | reverse complement strand
ATTCCTTTAGATGGATTCCATAGAATGAAACTCAGCTGAGACTTAAGACAGTAATTTACACTAAAGTTCTTTTGGCATTGCCAGAGAAGCGTAGAGGGGTCATATGGCTTTATCTTGATGATAAAATTTTAAGAATTAATTTAGTTCAACTAGAGTAAATGTCGGTGTGAATATTTACATGTGTTGGCTAAAATTGCCCATAGGGGTTTAGCTTGTGCTTCTAAAAAGAAAGTAATGATGTAAGCTAAACTGATATAAGAGGTTTAAATTGCATTAAGAGTGTTCACTCAGGGGTTTGTATAGTTTAACTAAATCATTTAAACATCTGAACTGTGCGCTTAGATCAATCGTTAGCATAAAGAAAAACCTGGGTGTAAATTTTATTATGCTGACCTGTGACTATGGGGCCTCAGACTAGGAGCAAATGGAAATGGTAGTTTCTAAAAACAGCTAATGTTGCTGTCCATAAATATCAGCTGTCTAACTTCAAAGTGATTAACATGAGCACTGATACTGCACTTCTCTGTCCTGACTTTAGTTCTTTAGAGTTAGAGCAGCGTCACTCCCTGTTTGCATATTCGTGAGTATCCACATGCAAGGGCCTGCAAAAACACACTAGTCATTAAAGGACCATTAGATCAAGAACTCAGAATTTGGAAGCTGCCTAGAGCAGGAAGATTTAAATAACAGCAACAAGCATGTTGGAGACTTCAGAAGATTAAAGGATTCTGGAGTAATTCCAAGCAATAAATCTTTTTCTCTGCATACACTGTAGTGAGTTTGATGTTGTCTGGAGCACACTGAGAGTCAGTGTGCCAGGAGCAGTATTAGAATTTGGGATTAGAATTAGCCAAAAGGCTGCAAACTATCCTTTAAATTTGCTTTCTTACCAAAATGGATTTACACCTACTAAGTTGACTTAAGTCAGAAGCATTGCTGGCAATTTTGAAAGTTGTAGCTGAGGAAGTTTTAATTATCTCCTGTTTCACTTTCAAATCTTTTTTTTAGAAAACTAATCCTTGTGAAAACAAGTTATATTTATATTTGCTATGGGATGTGGCTAATATTAAAGAATGTGTAACTAAATCTGATTTCAGAAAAAAATACATGTATATAAATAAGAGACAAATACTACTATTTTCCTAGTTATATTACACTGCAATTAGTCATCCCAATGACTGCCTTGACATTACATTAATTTTCATTTTGATTAGAAGTATCAAGATTGCATTGAAATTTCCCCACCAAACATTTATTTATCCCCTACTGTCTTTAAAATCTAGAATTTCTTCTTAAATAAGAAATAATAATAAAAAAAGTGAAAAGAACATTATTCCTAGTAGGCAAAATGATTTAGCTGGCTGAGCTGACACTGTAGGCATGCTCCATTGGGATAACACTGCACCAAGGATGCAGCGGCTGACTCTACAGAAGGGATATTAAAAAAATAAAATCCTGCTGTCAGCAACTTCAAGAGGCCCGATATAGGCAGGATCCTGTGACACCATTTCAAACACTGTGTAATTAGGCTTGTCCTCAGCAGGATTCAATCAACACGACGCTTCCAGTCTGCCGGCTGTTACTCTGCCTTCTAATATTAACACTAAAAGAGCTGAACTGGTTTTAGCAATAGCAGGCAGGGCATCAGAATGAAGTCATGTCTCTCTCTGCTCTCTTCGCCCACTCCAGAGGCTTCTGCTCTGACCACACTGCAACTGGCGCATCAAAAGAACCTATGGAACCAGGGAAATTCATTATAATTAGGAACTATTATTAGAAGTTCATCGATATTCATGCATTAGTTACAGTATTCTTCATGTACGGTATATAATATAATGCCTCTTCTGGACCCACTATTTTGTGCTGTGAGAGCAGATTAACAATAATGCAGACTGTGCTATAGCCCTGGAAAACTGACTGCAAAGCAAAAATCTGCCAGAAAAGTAGCCTTAGTGCATTCTGTTAATACACTAAGTCACAGCCGCTTGTCATATGGATGTTTTTAGTGACAGAAGTCTAAGCTTTGAAAATAAAAAATTACAACTGTTTTAGTCATAAAAGTATTAAAAAAGAAATCTCTGAAACTTTCACTTTTTTCTTTTTTTTTCTTCTTACTCCCTTAAGAGCATTTATATGATTTTAGTTAAATACTGAAGTATATATGATCAGTTGCTGGACACCGATGAAGTCACTATATATTTGGAATTCTATATATAGATAGAAGCTGGTGTTCAACTTACACCACAACTCCTAAAAAGGACACTGCCTGGACTTGAACCAAATGGGACATGGCATACTCTAAATCGGCTGTTTGAAGTCGGTTAAAATACAGCTCCTTTGGGTGTTTTGGGTGGTTTTCTTTTCCATGGCTAGTTTAGAAATGCTGCCAGTAGAGTTGCCTGGACCTAAATTAATCAAGTTATGTAAATTAAAGCGGAGTGGAAAACCTGAAAGAAAGACACAGTCCACCGTGCTGAGATTATAGCCCAACAGCTTCATTTTGTTCATATTCAGTCACCCCTGAACCAAATGCCAAATTCTTCAGAGAGCACGTGTGAGTCAGGCTCTGAAATTAGACATGGACAAAAAGGACGCTTGCACCGCCGTGCACTGGGGAGACAACGCTCCGCGAGGCGCCCAGGAAGCTGCAGCGCTGGCGCCGAGCGGGATGGGCATCGGCAAAGCGCGGGTTGCTCCCTACGCCGACACACTGACATCCCCGCACCTTGGCATGTACAGCACGGGGGCTATACAGCCAATCCGAGTTTCTCCTCTATGGAAATTCAAGGAGATATTTTCAGTATCTCAGATTAGAAGCCCTCCTCACTCGGTGCCGCCCCCTGGATACTCCCACTTCTCAGTCCTGCCAGCAGTAGCCATCACTGCAAGGATTGGGATGCTGCTTGGCTCTGGTTTGCCTCTGCTTAGGATGTCCAGCAAGGAGAGTGGCATCAAGTCCTGGGAGTACCAGAGGAGCAGGAGGAACTGAGCAGTCTTGTGTAGCTACTGCCATGGAAGAAGGGGAGGAAAGGGGCAGAAGCTTTAAGGGGTAATCAGAGCGTCTTGTCTTGGCCCAAGCTCCATGGGGCTGCTGGTGGCACTAGGTGACTCTCGGCAGTGTGCCGCCAAGTCTTTCCCATTCAGAAGTTGGTTTGGAAGACCATCCAAGATCAAAGTAAGGAATAAGGTTTGGTGCCTCTCCTGGGCCACAGTTTGTAAAAATCGGTGCGAGAAATCCCAAAAATTCATGGGCTACAAAGTTATCACAGTGTCCAGCTGTGTAATTGCCTCCTCTTTCGAAGTCCGTCATGCAGCCACCTCACTGTCTGCAGTAAACAAGTGCTTAAATGTAGGACTTCTCTTCTAAATTAATCTGGATAGGAGTAAGGTGAGGCCATCTGAAAAACAAAAGCTCTTTACGAACAGAGGCACCTACACCAGCTCTCCCTGAATGAAAAAATGTAAAGAAGCAAAGAGTCTTTTTACCGCTCATGACAAACCACCCTTTGCCCCACTGAAGAACACTTAATTCAGATGGAACAAAGACAGTACAGAGACCACAGTTTATTTCTTGAAGAAATTCAAAGACAAAGCAGAAAGATCTACGTCCAATTTTGATTCTGTTGTTTTACCCTCATTACCTTTAGAGGTAGCTACAGTGAGGCTTTTTTGAGGATAACAAATAAACATTACCACCAAAGTTTTTAGGAATGTTATGGCTAGAACAGAAGTGACACTCTGCAAACTTCTGGCAGAACATCCTGTCTCTGCATAGCAAGAACAAAAAAGTAGGCTTATATACAATAAAAAAAGACCAAATACAGAGGATGAGGATTTCCATAGGCACTTAACAGTGATAAAATCTGTAAATTTTATAAATATTTGGGATGCAACCATTAATCTTACTCATGTCCTTATATGTACTATCAGTACTTGCCAAGATCACTTCTGTTAGCAGATGTTTCTTCATTACAAGGATACTAACAGATGGCTACAGATAACTTCATGCACCTGGATGAATCTACTAAAGCATATTTCTCTCTTGAACTGCCCCTTTTAAAACCATAATTAAAAATGTAATTGTCAGTTTGGTCAGTTCTAGCTCTACTTTTCTGCAGGATTCAGCTTTTGCTATACAGCATCCCTGTACCTAAAATACATTGCAGATTCCATGAAGTTACTTCAGCTAAAGAAAAAGAGCAGTTTTATAAGCACCGGAACTAACAACGCCAGGTTGCCTTCAGATTTGCATTTCTTGCTTGATTGACTTTGATGTCAAAAGGAAGCAAGAGCTCCATTAAAAATTTGCCCTGTAATTAGAGATTTTATAAACTCTCTTTTTGGCACGCAACCTCCATGAATGAAAGAATGTATTAAAAGATAAAACGTGATATTACAGCTTTCCTTTCACTGCCGCACTAAAGGGCTTGCCTGTTTTCACACACCTTGTAGGAACTTTGCCACATCTACCCTTTTGTCATTGAAGCTGGCTAGGGGAAGCAAAAGTTAAGTTGGCCCTCAACATATATGATCACTCTGTCCATGCTCTGTCTTCTGTAGGGCAGCTTGGTGCTGGCAACTTTTGTCTTCAGCCTCCTCTGCATTCCTATACAGATAGGAGCAAGATCCCTATCTTCCTGTAAGTTCTGCCTATACCTGCCTATTACCTGACCTCTAGAGTGATTTACCAGTACAACAGGCTTGTCAGAGAATGAAAGGATGAAAGCCAAATTGTAAGGTAATTTCTTTAGTTCTGTGAGACTGCCGTTCTTTTCCTTTCCTGGTGTCTCTGGCTCCATCTGCATTAATACTGGATTGATGCATTCAACCAAATTAAAGCCAGAGGAGACTGAGAGTATCTAGTCCGACTTCGAGGTCATTCCAGTTCCTCCAGTTATTCCTTCAGAGAAGGGGGAGCACAGGCCCACTGACAGTTACTGCTGAGCAGCAGCGAAACTCAGGCACCTTAGCAGATCTGTGCCTCACCTACATCTTCTATGTATCACTTATATCTTCTTTCACCGCTCCACAAAAAAAAAATGTGTAACTTCTTTGTGGCTGCGTGCGAAAACAGCAGTTGTTCAGTCTGACAATATGCCATATACAGGAACAAAAATACCTCTCTACTATTTATCATCACTCCTTGGTATATAACTCCAAAGAGTGCATTAGCCCTTTTTTTTTTTTTTTTCTCCCCTACAGTGCCACCCTGGGAGCTCATAATGATCTGCTTGTCCATGATGACCCCTAAATCTTTCTGTATCACCGCTGGTACGCTGAGATCAGCGTCTTCCCCAGCACTCAGTATGCAGCTTTGCTACCCCTGGGGCTCCTCACGGGCATGGGCAGGGCTGCTTCTGCAGGCACACTTATTTCCTATTCTCTCAGTGTCCAGAAAATTTTCAGTTATCCATCATTGCTTAGCTTCTGTTTTGCTCTTCCAAGAAAACTTCAAAATGCGCCATCCTGTCCAGCAAGGGAAATGAATTTGTCTGAGCAAATTGGTCTTAAAGACAGCAGGCCTATGTGTTCTTGCTTCATTGTATTTATAGAGACAATTCAAATGTTAAGTGATAAGCTCTGGAGTGAAACCTATGCTTTGCGGATGAATGGTCCAACTCACATTTGCCTCGGTTACTCATTTCACTTGGCTTGGCCTCTCAACCTAATCTCCCCAAGACAGTCAACAAGAGCCAGCAAACATCCAGCCCATCAGCCCCTGCTACTTAATTACGAGTAATAAAACCGTCTCTAACACGTTGCTGCTGATGCTCCACTGACCACACTAAACCAGAATGTCTAACTGCGTGCTATGAATCCCCACTCAGGATGCCCAAGAAAACAATTTTCCCAAATCAGCTTTGTGTTACACACGTTTTCATAGGACTGGTGCCAAATAAAGCCTGGAGAGAGTGGAGCAATTAGGATATCTCAGGGAAGGAAGCCTCCTCCTGCGGTGACAGCACAGGCCTGGCAATGAGGCGGCCTTCCTCCTGCTGAGAGAGATTCCCTGCCAGACTGCGGACAACCTCAGGAGCCTCCGTTTCCCACATTTGTAAACGAGGAGACAAAAGTCCTTCTTTGAAGGCCTAAATTTAGTAGGCGCTTATTTTAACTGCAGTCACTAATAATGGGAGTTGGAGAGCAACGTGTTACGACACCTCAGCCGGGGCCCTTCCTGGGGGCTGCGTGCACGCGGCTCTGCCCGGCGCGGCGAGGCCGGGCCCCGGGGCCGCGAGGGCCAGCTGGGGAAAAAATTAAATTCCCACTCGCTGAGGAGAAAATGAGATTTTCAACTAGCAATTTTATTTTTTTTTTATTTATTTAGACATTAAGTTTTACTAGTATTTCCCTGAGATGTAAAACCTCATTCAGTGCTCCACTACTTTCTATACAGAAGTCTTACCTGGGCAAATCTACCAGCTCCTAAGACCCAGTGAGTTTTATTTGCCGGTCAAGCTATGAGCATTATATGAAACCAGTCTCCCTGTGAAAATAAGTCTACTGCTCATTTTTCTTTTCAGATATTGCCAGAAAAAATAGTCTTTCAAGGGCATAAGCAAAAGGAATTGAAAAGAAAAATCATTCAAAGGTAACCACTGTGACACTCTAAATTGTACATAAATCAGGCAAAACATCTTTAATTACACCAGGATGTAGCAATGTGAACAAAACACCTGCTGTCAATACGTAGTAAATCAGTTGCAAATGGCAGCCTTTACAAGTCAACAGGTCAACTATGGGCCAAATAACAGAAAAAAAAATTATGTCGACTCTAATAACATCAAAGCACTTTTCATGTCAAGTTCTTTCATTTAATTCACCATTCCAATACCAAGCAAACTTTAAAAACAACCAATTAATTTCAGACGCTTGTCTAAATAAATCTGGTGGTACTTGGATGCTTGCCTTATTGCCTAGACTTCTTGCTCCCTCTCAGATTTATAAACAAAATAAATAGCATCTCCTCATCATTGCTGCTATCTACAGAGCAGTAAGCAGACTTGTGCAACACAAACAACACAGGTTATGTTTCATTAAATGATTTACTTTTTTCTATACTGAAGTTAGGACTGTGGCTAGAAAAGAATGGACATGAAGATACAGTAAGAATGTACATTGATGACACTTGTATCCAGCCAGAAGCAGAGCAGGAGAATGAGTGAATACAGAAAGTTCTGTCAAACAGAGAAGATGACAACGTTTCATTTTTCACTGATTTTTGATAAAAAAATAGGCATTTAGCAGGCCCTTCTTCAAGGATATGCTAGGATTAACTGCTTCTAGTCTGACTCAAGGGGCTGCCTACTTAGAAAAGAGGAAAAGGGGAAAGGGGGGAATGTTAGATAATCAGTACCGATTTCCACTTTACTCATCCTCATATTCTTTCCGCCATGTGCCAACATAAAGTCAAAGTGCTCTCAAAAAGCTCTTACCAATTGATGGGCACTGGGAGCAAGGCCTATTAACCCTGCCTCTCCTGGGCTTTCTATTTGTTTGGGCTAGGTATCAACCATTTTTCTGAGAAGGTCAAAGATCAGACACCCACAGGAACCCGAGATCTCCCACGTGAAAGAGTTAATGCTGTCTCAGCAGGGGAGAACCTCCCCAGGCACCTGCAGTGAAAAGATGTAATCCTAAATGGCAAGTTTCTGAGCCAAACTTCTACAACTGTATAGGTAGTATAGGAGTAGAGTGCCCTCTAGAGCATTAAGGTTGAAGTAGTTGTGTGTTTAGATGACCATGAGCAGATCATCACACCTAGTCATATTCACCTGATACAACACGTACGCCTTGCTGATCAATGTTCACTTTAATAGTGTAATTGAAATTAAAAGGTAAGTGAGCTAATCGGAATGTATCTGGGGCTTCTACACACCAATGATATCATGTTGCCACACCATTTTTTTTTTTTTTTGGAGCTTTTTTTTCTATTTTTTTTTTTTTTTTTTTTTTTTTTCAGAAAAACTGAGCAGTGAAGTCTTTTGCTGGAGCTCTGAAGGACTGTGGCCTTGGTACACCTCTTCAGTCTGCTGCTAGAGCATGCAGATCACTAGCTTAACTACTTTCACAGACCATGAAAAAGTGTGGAGAAGACTTTTAAAGTCATAATAGCCTTCTTTGTTTCAGGGAGATTGATGGTTTCGGACAGAGCATCTCCCTGTACAGCGCAGATACTTTCCTCTCCCAAGCCTATTCTACAGTGCTGAAGAGATTATGTCCAGCCTATTAACCCCAAGCAGTCAGCCCACCGCCTTTCACTGCTCAGAAAGCACCTGTTAAGAATTTCCCCCTTCATGGAGGGCCTTATACTTCCAACATCTTGTTGCAATTCAAAACAGAAAAGATAAAAATCAATGACATGAAAGGACTATGAAACTGGAATTTTTGTTCTAGCTCTAACACTTCGTGGCAATATTCAGATGACTGCTCATCACGCAGCCTTTATTTAGTGCTTGGTCAATAAACATAAAGATCTTTAATTTATATGACGTAACAAAACAACATGAGCTTTGCTTTCAGAGAGCTGTTTTTTTCCATATGGGCAGTGGCATGTGAGCTTTATCCATATGCTATTGTTTAGAAAGCACTCACATCCACATCACACTAAGAAACAGTAGTCAGCCACTGTCAGCCACATGCTTTCTATACATCTGCCACAAATCCATTAGCTTCTGCATTCCTTTCAATGTTCTGAAGGATAGTTATCTTTCTAAGTAGTTTGATATGTATCATTTTAAAGATTCCATTAAAGAACTATGATCATTTTAGCTTGACTGTGCTTAATATTGGATAGTTGTCTAGAAATATCCCTGTACAGAAAATGAAATTACATAATCTCTCCAGTGCAGGATTTTTTTCAGTGTGCCCATAATACCCAGAAGTCAACATTACTCACCACTAGTTTCTTGCGTCTTTACAGTTTCTGTCTTAAACATCAACTTAGTCTTTTACATCTTATTTTACCAAAAAAGCTTCTTATTTACTACAGATGTCCAATACTGTCTTCCAATGTGATTTTTACCACATCTCCTGGTGCAAAAGCAGAAAGGTACTTTCTCTGCCAGAGTTTTCTTTTTCTGTCACCATAAGGAGTCTCAGTAACATAAGCATCTTTGACTTTTTTTTTTTTTTTTTTTTTTTTGCACGCGTTGGTATAACCACGCAAGTTCCAAAAATTTGCCTCCATTAGCTACTAGCTGGGATGCAGACACACCGTGTCAGAAGTTGGCACTCTTTACAAAGAGCAGAAAATGTACTTTAAACAGCTAAGATATGTTGTGTCCGTTTGACACAGTGCTATTGGCTTCTTCCTCCATAGTTACTGCACACGTTTCCAGTAGAGACTATTTTATACCCAGCAACAACTTTGTCTTAATTCTCTCTGAGGCACAGTGCTATAGGTGATACCAACATATATTACAACATTGTAGTACATACTCTAGAGTATATGTTGTAACAGACATGGACATGATCTGTACTGCATTTATCAACTTACAAAACTAAAAAGTGTGTCTGTGTCCTCTAACACCTTATTTCAGCTTCAGATCTACCTGATATTTTACAGATCCAATATCTCCTGTTAGGACCACTGTATTTTACTAATATCCACAAGATGGAGCTCCAAACATTGAGGTGAGACCTGTAAGGATGCTTTTTATCTTGCCAATTACAATCATTTTTAATCTCCCCTCATTCACACAACACCACGGATCACCGACCTTGCTGGATAATTTATTTTGTTATAAAATGAGTGTTTATGTCAAAAGTAATCATGCGAGTCTTCCTTCATGCATTCCTCTGACTTTATCTAATATCCACTTGCTCTCTTGCTTAATCATAGAGCTTCTTAGATGTGAGACATAAAAGCAAATATGTTCCAGAAAAATAGGGCATAGTTGTAAAAAAACATTCTTAGGCTACTTTCCCTTTGTTACCATGTTGAAAGCTCTAGAAAGCAGAGATTATCAATAAATCAGTAAGTCAAAGATAATGACAGTCAAGCATAATATAGACAGGCAGAATCATGTTCAAGAATTTCAAGTGTTTCATCAATTTTTTTTTTAATAGATTCACATAGTCAGCTTCTGTAATTGTATGAGGAATTTAAGTGTCTCTACTATAGCCTTGCATCAAAAGTCATTATAACATTAGAGAACAGGAGACAAAACTGGTTCAGAGTAATCTTACCCGCTTTTTTCAGGGGCAGTTTTCCAGGGGCAGTTTCAGGACAGGGGTTGCTTATTTTTCTGATAAGGTCCAGAGGAGCAGTTCTGGTGTTACCTGAGGCAAGCAAAAAGAGATACCTTTCTGAATTACCAAGGAATTCAAGCATTCCCATGAGCAATATTATACACACTCTTTATCCATCACTAGAGACCCTGCTCAGCCTTCTTGATTCAGCAGCAGCAGCACAAGGCTAAGCATAATTGTGTTTGTTGTCTTCCAGGCCTAGTGGATTGGCCCCTCAGAATTGATCTCATGAACTTTGCTCTGGCCTACAGTGGCAGCATTTCTATAGTGTTATATTGTCGCATAAAGCATCACTGAACGAAGAGCCTCAACTCTCATCAATTCTTTTTCCCTCCTTGCAGCTATAACTAATGTAAGACAAAAATACAAGATTGTTTCACTAAAGCTCAATTGAAATTTGGTAGACAATCAAGCTACAAATATGTTCAGTTTGAAACAAAGCTCTTATTGACCCCAGCCCCAGATGCGCAGGGCTCTCTGCCAACACCGAGCCACTGGCAGATCAGCAGAGACCTGTTTATAGCAGAGACCTGTACATAGCAGAGACCTAGCAGGAGCAAGTCCTCTCTTCCTGGTAATTTCTAGCATACTATTTTACTACTTAACTAGATGTGTCTAAACCTCTCTGCTATTATTTGGACCGAGATGATAATTGCTGTATCGTTTTCTGATAAGTGATTCCTTCAGCTAAATAATCACTGTATTTTCGTCATCTTGCTTTGACCTCCCATTATGAAAGCAATGACTCACTGAAGGAGAGCAATACTTTAATATTTAGAGGCCTTGGCTTTACTTGGCAATGCATCAGGCCTATCAATCAGATCATTTTTTTACTCTCTGTCTCCATCAGGGCTCAGTAATTAGAGCATTAATTACTTCCATTTTTAACTGCTAGAAAACATTAACATTTATTTGAACCTCTGTAGATCTAGAGGTGCAGGTTTTGCCTTCAGAACAAGGCAGAGGCTCTCCAGCTCTGGCTCCTAGTGCTATCTCCTTGTGTTTGATGTCTCACTCCAAATCCTGGGGTGTCATAAAGGCTGCTTAAATTCCTGGTCTCTAGCCCAGATTCTGGAAATAGTTCTTAGCAGACCTTTGCCCATGCTCATCCCTGATCTGTTACCTTAGTCCCAATATTTGCTTCTACCCAGAGAATGATCATTCGCACCCTGCGTGAAATCCTCTTCCGCACAGAGATGAGCGGAGGCAGAGCTGGGCTCCCGACCTCGTGATCGGCAACGTGCTGCTCAAACCAGCGCTCACGCGGACACGCGCACCCCCAGGCGCCTTACCTGGGCGCAAGCTGCAGTCCTCAGGCACCTGATATACTGATCGCTGAAATCTGGCTTTTGGGTACCTCTGACCTTTTTCTGGGTCTTGCTTGGACAAGCTCTGGATGTGTCCCGCAACAGCAGCTATGCAGGCAATTTGCTAGTGAAAACTCAGGCAACGCAGGTGCTGGCTGAGGTGGGCTATTTTGAAAAGCAAAATGTTGGAGACTGCTGGCTCAGACCCTTTAGGGGAGTCCAGGGTTACTTAGAGCATGCCTACAAAACTAGGCAAATAGTTAAATGAGGAAAAAAAAAAAAAAGAGAGAGAGAAAAAAAAAGACCAGAACCTAGCAAAGGCAGGCAAAAAAACAAAAGCACAGGTATCAGCCATACTGTGCAGGCAGTGCCAGCTGAGACTGAGACATATAAAATACTTTGTAATTTCAAAGTCACACTATGTTTACATCAGAAGACAAAGCAAAACCAAGCAGAAGATGCTTGGATTTGGGGGGGATTTGGGGGACAAGAGGATCTGGGGGCGGTAAGCAGCTCGGAAGAGGCGGCATTGCAGAAGCGCCTCTGGCAACGAGGGCAACGTCCTCCTGCCGCACGCCCGGGGGCACCTAGGAGGGCAGCCTCACACGCGGAGCAGCTGCGAGAGGAAAACCTCCCAAACCGCAACGGGAACCAAGGCGCAGTTAAAAGCCGAGGAAGCCCGCGGCTCCGACCCTCCGTCCCAGTTTCGGTACCGTGAGCACAGGCTCCCCGCGCAGCCCCTCGCTCTCCAGCTGCGCCAGGGCCGTGGTCGCCGCTCACCCACAGGCTCCAAGGCCACGGGGCAGCTTGAGCCGCGGCAGACCCGCACCAAAGCTAAACTCTAGGATCCACAGCCATTAAAAATAAATAAATAAATAAAAAGAAAAAGTTTTAATGGCTTTTGGCGTGAGCTAAGGCAGTTTCTGCGAGCTGGTGAGCACCCAGCAAGGGGGAAGGCCGCGTTCCACCCCCCCAGGCAGAGAGGCCCCTCTCTTACCCCAGGCCACAGCCAGGCCCTAGCAGGGCTCTCCAGAGCTGATCCTCCTGCAAAATGATGGCATTTTTCTGGGGGTTGGTAAGTCACACATGGCCAGCAAAGAAAGCCAAAGGAAACACTAGAGCCCAGGGAACAAAGAGAAAATAGGGGAAGAGGCTCAAGGCCTGCTCAGTGCCTGAGCCGCAGCCTCCTGCAGAAGTGGAGACCCCTCTCCACCACGGGCACTGCACAGGCCCCCCACACCCCTGAACCCGGTCGCTAATAAGTCCCCACCGCTAAGTTTTCCTAGGCTGGAAAAGCTAGCGGAAGGGAGGGGCCTGTTAGACCAGGTGGTAGGGTGGTTTAGAAAATTTTATTTAGCTTTCAGGTGTTTTCAATCATCTGTTCTGTGGTTTTTTTTTGTTTTGTTTTGTTTTGTTTTTTTTAAAAAAAAAAGGGTCCTGGTGCTCTTATTCACGTACATGAGCTCTGAAAAAATGAGACTTGCCAGTGAGAAGTTTTGAAGGAATTCAGCGCCCTCATTTCAAGCCAGAGGGAGCTTCGAGCCCCCTTCGAGGCAGTCTGGACTAAGGACCCTGTGCGCTAGGCAGGAGCCCGGCTCCCCGCGCCCCGCAGCCCTGCAGCTCCGTTTCCTCCGCGCAGCTGTAAAGCAGCGGCGGGCTGCCCTCCTTCAGAGGCGCAGCGCGTCCTGCGCCGCCGCTCTTGGCAGGACTGTGCTGCGCTGCCCCTTGGGCCCGGGCTGCCCCGCTCGGCGGCTGCGCCGCGGGCTCAGCTCGCCCGAGGCAGCACTGCCTGCCCCAACACTGGGCAGTGGCACTTCCCGGCTTTATTTTGCTCGGGTACTATGAAAAGCGCGGCGGGAACGGCGGTAGTTCCTGGCCCGGAGCCCAGGTGCTAAGCAGGAGGTTGTCAGCCCTTTGGGGAGTAGCCGCTTATTGCTTTGAATTAACTCGTGTTGTGCGAGAAGGGCTCTCGCTGCGGCCCGGCGGCTCTTTAGCGCGTACGCACAAGCCCAGGAGAGCCCCGAGCTGATACGAGAGGCCCCCCTGCAGCCCGGGACGATGTGGTCCTGCCTCCACGGGCGGCACTGGGGTCTGTAGCCTCTCCCTGCCCTGCTAGCAGCTCCGGGCCCGGGGTACGGCCTGCGTCGGTGCCCCGAGTCTCCCCTGGGCCGGGTTTCGAGCTGTGGGTTCTGCTCCGGAGCCGGGGACGGGCAGGAGGTCGCTGGGCACTTCAGTGAGACGGTTCCTAGAAGCCAGTCCAAATTCATCCAGTTTACAACTACTGTGTTTTTGCAAGGTGTTTTTCCTCATACTAGCTAACACAGAAGAAAATAAGTGTTTGTTTTTCCTACAGAGGACAGGTCCAGCTGGAAAAAAAACTGTATTTTTTTCTGACTTTTTTTTAGGAATACACTCAGTGTCAGGGTATGTCATTGCTCAGCTTCAGCATAAAGGTGAGCTGCCACAGACAGACCTATTAATTTTCAAATGCCCACTAACTAGGTCTTGCTATGGAAACACAGTCTCATGCGTTTTGTATACAAGTATGGTTATCAATTTTCTGTTTATTTTGTGCCCAGTTGTCTGCAGTCGTGTTTGATAATACCTTTTTTTGTTTTTTTTTTTTTTTACTTAATTCCATGTATAGAAAACTTCCATAAACTTCTGGTTTTCCTTACTTACAAACCTGCTTTTAATATACCTAGATAAAGTATACCTAGATAGAAGAAAAAAAAAATCTAATAGGTTACAATGCAGAGGCAAAAAGGCATCAGTGCCATCCTAATACATTCCATATTTGTAAGAAGTTGAGCAGAAAATACTATAGAAGTATTTTAGGCACCTTGAGACAATACTCTTTTTTTGCTAAGAAAATTATGCTTACAGTATGAGATATGAATACTCTGATTCCTTCATACCTCACTGTTCAATAATTTTTTTCTCTTTCTCATGCAAACAGGATTTGATTTAATTGTCAGTCCAATTAGTTAAAGAATATTGAAAATTTTGCACAACTACAAAGTATCTGAAAATAGGCTTGGAATTATGGTATTGAATCGAATTTAGTTCACCTTTAATATTTGTATACACAGTGATGAGAAGAAAAACAAACAAGCAAACAAAAAAACAACCAGAAAGTTTTAAGTTAATTTTACCATAATGTGACACAGGAGCTCTACATAGCTGAGGGATGGAGCACCAGACTTCAAAATAAAGAGAAAAAAATGCTCAGCTAGTTGGAGACTCATTGGCTTTAGAGAGTTATAGAAGGGTTAAATACACTATAACATTTACGCACCAAAGGAACTCAAGAAGAATACTTTATGTAACTAATAAGATAGTTGTCTTCATTTCAAGGTCCTGTTTTAATTAGAAATTAAGCATGTAATCTCAAAGAGGTAAAGAAAAACTGGCAATGCCACAGAGTGATTCTTCCCAGTGGTCACAAGGAGATATGAAAATCAAAACAACAACAACAAAATGGAATTCTTCACAGTAATATTGTTTTAGCACTGTTTAACTGAAGGCAAAATTGAGATTACTATTGAACTCTTACAATGCAATTATTACATCAACAGATAAGAGGATTTGGTAAATAAAGAGTGAGAAGTTTTCATGCTATTAGTACTTTAACACTGACTATTTCAAGCTCTTATCAAGCAGTGATAATCAAACTTTGTTTAATAAATTCATATCTGAAAGTGTTGATTTGACAAAAATTACCTTCTTAGCAAAGGATGTAATTTTCCAGGGCGAAACTGAAGGATGTTCTGAATACTGGTAATTGCCCAATTATTTTGTACAATTATTATATTTTAACAAGCTCAGTGAGTTTCAAGGCAATCTGAACACTCTGTCTGGTCTGCAGACATGTTTAATAGGAAGGCACCTGGTATTGGTTGAATTACATAGTCTTCTTTTAGCTGGGGAATAAGACTGATACCTTTTTTTTTCTTGCTGAGTGTAAAAATGACAGCACCACAATTTTCACACACCAAAACGCAAAATGCACTTTTACTTGCTTCATTTTCCATTCCAAAATACATGTTATTTATTAGCATCTATCAGAGCACAAAATGAAATCCAGGGAAAACAGCTGTTCAATGTGAACAGCTTCTATCAAAAATACTGTGACACTAGATGTAAAGTTAAAGCTGGTGGCATAGTACAACTTAATTGGGATGACACATTAGACACTAAAAAGCTATGAAGGGATGAAGCCAAGGCTAATTCTTGTGCAGCTCAGGAGCTCAAGATGTAAAACCTTATGCACCTACCTGGAAGTGGGATCCCCCTTCTCATGGCAAACTCACCATTTCCCCTGGTCTCCGAGAAGAGGGGGGTCTAACTTGGGCAGGCATTTGGCAGTACGTCTCTGCATTTTGTTGAAAATTGAGACTGGTAGATGGGCAATGAGAATAAAGTTAGGCAGGGATGAACCAGTGAAAAAAACAAACACAAGCAGAATGTAAACTGATGCAGAAACATTGATTCTCTCACTCTGCTGGCAGATATTAGTAAGTCTCAGGCCTTGGAAAATTGTACAGTGACATTCTCATATAGTACATCCTCCCTGTTCATCTTTCTGAAGCAGCTCAAGAACTCCTCTTTGAGATTACCAGGAACGGTTACTGTCTCTTCCCCACAGCAGCAAAGCTGGGAGGAAGGCCTGGCGGAAGACTTGCAGGTGAGCATGAGGCTGGAAGAGCACTGTGCGCTACCAAAGGGAAGGACAGTAAAGGACATAAAATGTAATAGAAGAGGCTGCCCCTTCTGAACAGTATCGCCCCTCTCAATGAAAATTTCAGGCAGCGTAAGGCTAAAAGGGCTCTTATGCTATCCCAAGTCAGAATGATACCAAGGGGCTCCACCCACCCAAGTTCTTCAGATTTTAGGCCTTATGTTGACTACAGAATGACAACTCTACCCCAAAAAACAACTGTGAGACCATACTAATTTACATATCTGTTCACAGAGACATCAGCATTTGGAAGTCTGGTATTCCCTGTAAGTGGGAGAATATGATTTGTACTTTATTTACAGTATAGTAACTCCCATTAGCCAGCAAAATAATAAAGTGGCAAAAAGATAAGAAATGAAAGGACCAGCTAACAGGGAGGCCACAATGCACAAGGCAATAAATATCAGTAACACTGCTGAATGCTTTACATGACTTGAGCTTTGAGAACTTGGGAAGTTCACATGCACAACTAAACCCTTCCTTTATTTGTCTGCTTTTCAATAATACATTTTCTCCCTCCTTTACTTACATTCTCTCCCCCACTTTTTTAATCTCTAGCTAGAATAGCAAGGAACACTGTTAAGGCTTTATAGCTGAACATACTGAAAAATGAACAATCATTAAAAAAGCATATAGTCCTATATTTACATGCTTCTGTGAAAATAATACACTTTTTCTTTTAGGTACTTCTGGATAAGATATAATGTCCTGTACTAGATAATCTTTGTCACTGAAAAGACTAGTTGAATGTTAATACAGAAACGAAATGGAGGTATCCAATAACCGACTGTGATTTCTATCGCTAGTAACTCTGAATGAAAAAAAACCCTGAGCAGCAAGAAACAAGTGTTACCTGACAATACTATTGATTTTTTTTAAAGAATCACCAAATAAGCACTAGAGGGTAAGGTTGAAAGAAAGCGAAAGAACAAGCAGATTTGGATTGTGGTAAAGTATTTGACATGCTAATGAAATTTCCGTCTGATAAATTAATGCAAATCAGCCTTGGCAGGAACAGTCTCCTATTAAAACAGAGTAAAAAATATACATATATATATGTATATATAATACATATAATATATAAACAAAATGACAAGTGACAATATATTGAACTGGTTAGGGTTCATTAAGTATCATAGAAAAGGGAGAAGAGTCAGGACATGTTTTATTTAACATCCTCATTAATGATCGAGAAGACGCAGATAACAGGTAGTGAGATACAATACGTGGGGAGATCAGTTAGCACTAGTGAGAGCTGCAAATTATTGCAAAGCAACAGACAATAAAATCATGGGCAGAAAACAACAAAAGGCACAAAACAAATAGGTAGAAAGTAAATTTAATAAAAATAAACCTGGGGAAATTTAAGGCAGAAGAAATAGCACTTCAGTAAGAAGAAAAAAAAAAGCTAGGAAGCAGGAACATGGGAAGAGATTTTCTCTGTATGAGAGCAGATGACTTATTACACATCAGATTGTATTTTGAAGATGTTGCAGCTAAAATCAAAGAAATGTGAGGCTGTATCAGATGGCTGGGGGTTGGCAAACATTCACATCTCTGCACCAATTTGGAATATTGTGTTTGGTTGTTCCACTCCGGGCATTTCTGTCCAGGCACTTTCAGAGGCAAATTCAGAAGAGAAAAGAGCAATAAAGGTGACAGTGCAGGAGCTGGGTGGTTTGACTGATCTCTGTGGAACGATTGAAAGTGATATATCTTAGCTGTTAAAGCAGAGCTTGGCAAAGCAACAGTTTTGAAGGGATAGGAGAGCAGAGCAGTCATTTACATCTAAGGAGAAACAGAAGAGCAATATGCAGCTCAGTATATGGCCCCACAAGTTAACCTGCCAAACAAGGAAAATGCAGTGTAGCTCTTTCCAAAATATCTGGGCCTTAACATAAATGGAAATTGCTGCATTTGAGAATGTAAATGTAATTTGAATACATTCTGATGAAAATCCTACGGAGTTAATGACACAGTTACAGTTTGATTACAAAGTCTGATCACATAACTGGAATAATGCATAAGGCATAGTCAATGCCTTGCAAGGAATGTCTTAACTACTATTATGAAATGGGATTTATTAATAAAAGGAAACCAAGTAATCAGATTTGCCTGGGATCAATGCAAAGCAACAAATTGAGTGACTGATGGTGTTAAGTGATCTTTTCTAGTCAATACTTCAAAATCCTTTGAAAATATCTCGATCCTAGCTAACACAGACAAGCTTCTTATTTCAGCATGCAGCACGTAGAACTGGCCTACAGCTCTCCGTTGGATCATCCTATGGGAGAGCACAGGCAGGTTTTGAAAATTTCACCAGGAAATACCAACAAACATAATGGATTGCGCTGGGGACAGCAGACTGTAACCCTGCCCCACAACAAACCACATTTGCCAAAGCAAATCGCTTTCCATTAGCTATCACTTGCTGAGCACGGTAGCAAAACTGGAATGGGAGCACAGCTTTGTAAAAGGGTTGCAGCGGGGTTTTTTTTGCTTTTCTGCCACCGTCTTTTGCAGAATCAGTTCTTATTTACAGAACGTGATATTCCCCAGAGCAGTCCTGATGTATTGCAAGGCAGGCACACATGCTGCCCCAGACAGCAGTGGAGTTATAACAAGTGATAAGAGAAAGGGCACTGGGACTGGGATCTTAAACCCCACCTGCAGTTTGCTGATTGCGGCAAGGACAGGTCTTGAAACCTGTGGTCAGAAGGAAGAATTAGCTACTGCTCTGCCATTTTATAAGAGCTACCCTCTTGATAAAAAAGAAAGACTTTGAAAATTGTATGGACAAGTTCAGTTATTTTCTCCTGACAGGATTAGTAGGTAAATACAGTTTATCCTAAGTTTATTTCTGTGTAATCTATTCTATTTATTGTGATCTTAATTCCAGTTGGGTATAATAGTGGTGGTAATGGTATACAGAGTGATAGTAACATCTCACCAGATACTGCACACATCCATAAAGCAGCAAAAACATCCCTCAAAATCTCACGAAGATCAACGGAACGTAGAAACCCCAGAGGGTATTTTTCGTCTCAACAGAGACCAGGTCGAATGGGAATTGAAATCCACAAGAAGTAATTCATTCAAGATCACAGGAAAAAAATAGGTACCCCAGAGAGGTAGTTTGTCCACACCAGACAGACAAGTAGGACTCCTCAGGGGCAGTCAATTATTTCTAATGTAGTATACATGAGTGACACAAGTCTCACTCTCAAATCTGCCTTGATTCTTGGCTCACTTCAGAATCAAATGTGGCCAAGTAGCCATCAGGCAACTTGGGAATAATACCAGAATTGAGCCCAGTCCTTTCTTTGCCTTTTCTAAATCCAGACTGGACTGGAGCAAACGCAAGCCAGCATGCAGAGCTGCCCCTGCAGAAGCGCAGAAAGTTCTGTAGACCCAAGAAGAGGCTCGCCCATCCTCTCAGCTCCTTGACCCCAACTCTTTGATTCCTTCCCATCTTTCTTGCTAGAAAGGAAGAGGTGAGTTTGCTAACTGGTAAAATACATGTCAGCCATTTCGTCGCTGCTCCTTGTGCAAGTGAGCCACTGTCTGTCTAATGGCAATAATAGAGAAGCTCCTGGGGCTTCTCCAGCTTTGGTGCAAAGTTTAGGACTGTATCACAGAAAGATGTTTGTTCTGTCACATAGCCACGGTCTTAGGGATACTTATCCATGGACAAAATCATTGCTTTGTTAAATGAGCTGTAGGAAAGTGAACACTTGAGTAAATTCATCTCTTTTTAAATCCTTCTGTGGGACATGATGTAATCTGTTCATCCACAGCAGGGTTGTGTGCTGCTATGTTTGTACGATGCTTGTAAAAAGATTTTTTTTACAGGTCATCAGGAACTTTTAGCTATTCTCATTTATGCTTTTCAGGTCATCAGTGGGTTGCAAGAAAGGATTCTCCTTTCTTCTCCTTGGTTTTTATCTGCTCTAGAATGCCTTTATTGAGAAAGAACACACAATAAAATGTCAAGTATCAAACAGGCAGTCGGGTTTTTTTTTCTCGTGTCCAGTTGTAATACCACTGTGAATCACTTTTACTCTTCTCTGGAAGAGAACCTTCATTTTATGTCCTTAATCTCTGATTTTTAGTGGCTCTGGTTTATGATTTTCCTCAGAGAACACTGTTAATGGAGAGTATACTTTAGTACTGTGAATCTTCATTTGGGCTCCAGCACGCATATATAACTCCTGGAAACAAAAATGAGCTGGATTGATAATGTCCTGTACACAACCTGGATCCCCCCATGACTATCAGCTTTAGCAGAGCTGCTTGGGGAGAAAGTTGCTCCTCTGCCTCAGTTGAAATTGCAGAACTGGAAAGATGGATTCTACTCCAACAGAGGTACAGCAAATCTCTGAACTAGTAAGGACTGGGCCGTGTCTTTCTGTCTGTCTTGAACAGAAAACAGAAGTACCTTGAAAAAGCTGCTGAGCAGTATTAAGGGGGACAAGACCTCTCTGGAAGCTGTAAAGAAAATTCCTGAGGGCGATTATGATTCTTCAGAAAGCACCTTCCTTTGCACGTGAAAGATCATGATAAGGGTAGCAAATGTGAATGCCATAATCATAGGTCTTTGCCCTGGTCTTTGCTACTTGGCTTTGTGAAGAACAGCTATTGGGTAACTGGACAGATAGGTTGAGTTGTGAATACTGTGATTATTTCCAAACTGGGTAGGATCTATATGTATAGGAAACCAATGCCAAAGCATCCCACTATTGTTTGACACCCATCCTCCCTTCACCCTCCATCCCTCTGCATTATGCTTCTAAGTTCCAGCCTGCTCAGCCTAGGAACTGTCATACACTATATATCTGATGTCTAATGCAATATAGCGGTATAACCTTACCTAGCTAAGGCTATATTTATCTCGATGAATTTAGAGTCTTATTAATCATAACAAAGCACTACCGTGGATTCACATGTTGCCTAAACTTAAAAATATCACAAATATATTATAATCTGTTTTAGGGGGGGGTTCCAAGAAACCTGTTTATGGATAAGAATAGTTAGAGTATGCTAAGAATAATCCAAAATTGGAAGGATTTTAATGATCAGTTATACAGATGGCATAGCAGGCTACTAAAAAAGAGATGTGTCTGAAGATGACTCAGCCTTCCACTCTTTGATGGTAAACAAAAGGTGATCTTGGCTCTGCTGCATTACTTTTCCAGTTAGCTAAAGTGCTAATGCTCATCCTTGTCCTGACCATCTGCAGACTGGAAGAAAATTAAAACCTTATACAGTTGGTAAAAAGTGGAGCTGGAGCTGTTCTTACCGTGACACTCCAGTTTCCAGTTTTTGCCTAAAAACCAACATAAAACACTATCATTGAAGGAAAACTCATGCTGCCTAAGAGAGAAGTTAGTGATGCTTATTTTCATCAAATAGAAGGTAATTCTGTTTTATATGTAGATACATGCATGCACCTATGTATGTATGTGTGCTATCCTTTAATTCTAGAGAAGAATTTCCATTATCTTCCAGTTGGAAACTGTTTCATATCTCACTAAGACAGCCCTTGGTTGTCTAGCCCTTACTAATCCTGAAGCTGGCCTTATTTCAGATTGGTCAAAAACTGAAATCTACTCTGGTACTGTTTTTTTCTTATATAATTTATTTTATGGCACCAAAAATGCACTGGGATCTAGTATAAGGTGTTTCTAGTTAAACTAAAAGAGACTAGAAATGTTTTGACCACTAAAACATATACAAGGAAACATATACCAGCAAAGCAATTGCTTTTTCTGCTGTAATTTGTTCTATTTGGGGAACTAACATAAATTACACTGGTAACAATTTCACTGGTAACAAGTGCACCTGAACTAGCCATGCCACAAAACACTGTCCAGAGAAGATGAAATCCTAGCTGATTTATGCTTGGATTGTCAGGTGGAAATCAACAGAGAAATAACCTTTTACTTGGACACTCTGGCAGGAGATCCAGCTGGGCTGAGCTGGGCTGTGGCTAAAACCAGCTAAAATACCAGCTTGATTCTATCAACCCTGCAAAAATTATTCAAACTTTCACAGGTTTGGGGAAAAGCTATATTTTTTTCTAAGTTCTTTGTACTGCATGTGATCAGTACCATGCCGGCAGATTCTAATAAAAAATGCACCTTAAATGAGTTTCTGAGGTTTGAGGGTGAGGAAGCTTTCTCTCTGAAGCAAAGAGATTTTTTTTTCTTCATTGTAAGGAGCCAAAGACCTTGTTAACTCTTGTTTCTTTTTTTCTGATTTCTTTTGAACAGACATAATGACAACAGTACTGCCTAATAGAAGCTGTGAGTGAGAGCAGATCAGCTCCATTTAGGACTCTGGAAAGAATAGGCTGATCAGACCTTACAGGGAGACAGTGTAAGCTAGACATCAGCCTTCTTTACGTGCAAGGTGCAATGCAGTAAATTCAATCTCTTCCTCTTCCACCGTTACTTCCACCCACGCAAAGAAACTAATTGTATGACTCTGCACACTGCAGATGCAGGCAAACAGAAGACATTTGCAGGCTGAGCCTCATCTTTGTGCTAACAGAAAATGATTACACTCATTTTAGTGCACAATCCCCTAGTCACACTTAGCAATCTATACAGGGATCTGTCCAGACAGATGCAATATTGCTGGGGTTTAAAAAGAACCAAAGGGATTTATGTACTTAAATGTCACTGAAAGTTGAAGGGAGTAAGGCCTCTACTTCCTTGCCTCTTTTTAAAGTTTAAACAATGACACACTTGTCCATCAACACATCTCTGCAAGGGTTGTGCTTTGGGGTGATGCTTCAGATAGGCTTTTTGAACAGTGCAAAACACTGAGCTGACACAACTGCCATTGGCTTTGCTGAGAAAGGAGAGTAGCGAGCATAGCTAAAAGCACCTGTATGTGCCTGAACACGAACACTGGCTTAGAATTTCACTGGGTATAAAATAACAGCGGTGAAATCAAGGAGCTATGGTGATTAACACGAACGGCAGAGCAGCTGAACCGTGGGTATCGGGAAATGCTGGCCTTTAGATTTTGTAGTTACAATTGTGATAGGAAAGGAAGATATGAAAGATTAAGAAAGCAATGAATTTTGGTATAAAACAAACCAAATCTGATTCATCAGCATGAGCAGAACAAAGATCTTTAAAGTTTGTCCTTTAAAGCCAGCATGACGCAACTGAGAACTCCTTTGATAAAGAAGAGGAAGAGAGATGCATAAAAGCCACTCTTTCTGTCGGGGTCTGTTTGCAATCTGCTATCTCCTTCTTTTCTCTTCCTTCCCACTTCTAGGTGGTAATGCCTGACTCATGTTATCTTGGGCCAGCTGGAATTCTCAGGTACCTCTCTGAATATTCAGAATGAGCCTATAAAGGCAATGGAGTCATAAAAATATATATGTCAAAATAAGGAACAGCAGACTTATCTTCGGACTGTTCTTCAGTCTCCATGCGTTTGTATAGCACTGCAATATGGAAGCAAATAATCAGAATATGTTATGGTCTAGTTCCTTTTTTTAAATATATAGCAATCTCTGAACTTCATAAGAGGACTAAGGTCACACAGCTTCTAAATGTCTAAATATCTAAAATGTTTGGCAACATCATGAAAGTAACTTGTACAGCAGATGACCAAATGTATAGGACTTGCTTTGTGCTTTGTAAATGTTGGCTTCCCTTCCCAGGAGGGAAATCTTTACCCTTTCCAACGGAAAGTGATTCACCGTATTAGTTGAGATGCAGTACCCTGCAATGTAAGCACCTCATGAAATTCAGTTGCATGCTGTATGGAAATCCAGGTATGGCTCACAACACTATACAGAACTGCAGGCTGACATTTACAATAACCAAGTAGAAGTCTAAAATCACACACATCCTTACTCTGTGCTAAAGAATCCCGGAGCATCAATCCTTTTGGATTCAGCCAGGCACCTAATCATGCGCTTAACCCCAGATATGTGCAAGAGGGTGACAAGTGGGTGATTTAAGAAAGTGAGTGAGATTAAGCACCTGTTTAATGGTTATATGCGGCCTGCAGCATGTGCTTAAATTACTTGCCAAACTAAAGACAGAATTGCGATCCAAGTGAATTTTGCCTGCAGTCTGAGGGTTGTGTGTTTCTTTACAGAGCACAACCCTGGAAATCGAAGATACCTGTAAAATTTTCTGTGGTGAACACTGGATTGGAGGGTCCCATTGTTCGAATGGAGGGTTAATCTGATGCCCCTTCAGGCAGTTTTTTCAAAAGCACTCAACAACTGGGCCCGGTTATGCTCAGTACCGCTGAATACCAGACCAAAGGGGAATAGATGCAGGGAATATTCACGCCACCGAACTCTAGACCTATGATCTGAACATCTGAATTAGGCACCTGATTCAGAAGTGAGTTGCTACATACTCAGACAGACTTTCTCCACAGCATTATTCAGGGTAACCTCTGCTTCCACTGATTTTGAAAGAAACCTGAAGAAATACTCAAACCAGACTGTTACGAATAGCTTTCCCTCAAGAATTTCAAATCGGGTGCTCAAAACCTTAGCAGAAATTTAGACTGGAGTGTCTTTAAAAGAGACCTAAGACCCAGTATTTACGGTGCCTGATGATACAATACTTACCTAGTAATTTCAAACCCAGTATTTTATAACTGTCTGAAACTTTCTATTCAAAATTCCCCAAATTTCTGACTACTTTTTTCATAATAAAAACAGGGTTATTTTTCCATCAGTACAGCTGCAGAAATACAGAATTTTTAGACAGAATGTACCCCAGCTGTTACAAGGATTATCAGACGAAGAAATCTGCTTTTCTCCCTGCCCCCACCAAAACTAACCATATTATTAATACTCTATTGATGCAAAATCTGAGCAAATATATAGCTTTGAACTCTGTTCTAGCATATTAGTGGTGCTGCTTCTTCCTCATTCTTGTTCCTGCTAAGAGCCTGCCATCAAAGTGAGCTTACACAGAATCATGTAAACCAGTATGTGGATTTTCTTTATATAAAGGGGTAAGCAGTGAACTGCACTGAATTCAGAGAGTTTGGTGTTAAGTCACTGATTAACAAGAGTTTTTAATATCTATAGGTATTTTCAGAAAAGTTTCTTTCAAGTATGGTCATCACTATAAATCAGAGTAACTGGATAATAGTGTAAAAATGAGAACTTAATAGCTACCTTCTTAACTATTGAGTTTTCATCATGTTTATTACAAACTGAATTAGCATTGTGAAGATAATTGAGTTACCTATTGATGTGTGACACTGAACATTACCTTTACTTTCTGGATGTCTGTGATGCTGTACATCACATTTTCACTATTCTTGAAATGTAGGACTTCAGCACCAACTCACTACATCTAATGGAGCTGCCATATGGCTTTATTCTTTGCCTAACCTTTACAGGACCGGTTCACATGAGCACTCTGTGAATCAGTATATGTAAAGCTGCACGTCCTTGGTTCTAAAGTGCATTTCCTTATCAGGGTATATGGCACTGCATTATGCTTCATGTTTATGATTCGAAACACTGACTGATAACATACAAGCACAAACAAAATGGTACAACACGAAACAAACAAACTCATTTGTTTGGGGGAAAGAATATGACATCAGAAAGAAAGAGCTATATACTCAGCTATATTTGACTGGAGGTAGTCAAATAGCTGACATAATACAACCATTAAGATCTGTTTTTCTGATAATTACCCATATCCACATAATAGTATCTATATATTTTTCTCTGGTATCTTAGTGGAACTTTGAACCAATCTGACCTATTTTTTTCCATTGGGTATTTACTGTATTGTTGGAAGCAAAATTTCTCCTTTTTTCTAGTCACATTAACCTCATAAACTGTAATAAGAGAAGCAATATTTCTAATGAGTACTTGTGCTGTTAAATAGAAAAATGTTTACTGAAATGATTTTATGAGTGCCTAGCAGGACGGGAATTTGAGGGTTTTCATTCTGAAGTATAAATATTGCTGATTCAGAGCAAAAGACACATTTCTAGAGCTGGCCCTTTCCAGAATGTTGTTTTAACTGCGTAGTTCTCCTAGGAGCTCTGGAAATGGGCTTTCTGAATGGAAAAATCTGATCATCCAGAAATGCTTTAGTCTATGCAAGTATTCTGCATCTGCACAAATACAAAAATGATGGTCGCAGACTAACGACCAGAAAGTATTTTCCTAAAGGTTTTAGATTACAATTATTTTCAGAGCTGGCCTAATTTAGAAGCCATCTTTCCTTAGGTTTGTAATATTTGGGGAAAAAAAACACTGCTAAGAGCTTGGTTTGCTGTTGCAGAAGGAATTTCTCAGATGTAACACCACTCCTGTTACACTCATGCACACGGAGTTAACGCGATTGACACTTCTGTGGAACTGTGATCTGTACGTAAGATATATAACAATTCAGGAAAGGAGGTTGTAGTGAGGCAGGAGTCAACCTCTTCTCCAGAATAACTACCAATAGGACAAGAAGAAATGGCCTCAAGTTGTGCCAGGGGAGGTTCAGGTTAGACTGTAGGAAGAATTTCTACACAGAAAGAGTGGTGAAGCACTGGAATGGGCTGCCCAGGGAAGTGGTGGAGTCACCGTCTCTGACAGCGCTCAAGAAATGTGTAGATGAGGCACCTGGGGATGTGGTTTATCAGGCTTGGTGTCAAAGGGCTTACAGTTGTACTCAATGATCTTGAGGGTCTTTTCCAGCCATAAGGATTCTATGTTTCTGTGATTCAAATGTTTCCCCTTCCCATGAATGTGCTCTTTATGTAAACACACTACACCTACTCCTAATTTCTGATATGAGAAATACATGAATACCTTTTAAATTATATTAAGATTCCCTTTTCTCTTTAAAAATAATTTTCTTTATATTGAAAATGCTTATGATTATTTTCAGCTTGATATTATTTTGGCGGAGCACTTTTTAAGGCAGGTTTGTTAATAGCTGTAGTTATATAAGACTTGAGAAGCAAACTAAAAGCGGTTAATAAATCTTCAAACCACAGAAGATAAAACTTTGGAAAGCTCAGAGTTGTTCAGCCCAGCTCAGCATCTCCCTGAATATGGTGTCTTCTTGGGGCGACGGTGACAGAAGGGGAAGTTTCACAGATTAAGTCTCATCTCTGAGGCCTTGTCTGGGCACCAGTGCAAGGCAGAGTAGACCACACAACACCCCTATTCTACACAACTGCCTTATGGTTCCTAAGGAGCTGTTTGCCAAACATTGCACTGCCAGCCTCGGGCCCACAGCCACAGGCCGTGCCTTTCCATATACAGTGGGGACTTGAGAGAGAGAGGCACATCAGGAAACGTGTTCCTCTGTACAGACCAGCAAATCTCCCCTAAAGAGACGGTTCTCCATAGCTGTTTACATTAAGATTATATACGGACTTGTTTCTTTACTGTCTTGAAACTTGCGGTTAGAAAAAACATTTCAACCGATCCTACTTTGATGCAAGGGAATAAGGTTTAAATATTTAATTTGACCTGCTTGACTCATTCTTCTGTATATTTATTTATACTTCTTCCAGCCCCTTTATACCTATATGTAAGACAGAAGAGCGCTGCACCTCAGACTCACAGTGACAAATACTGCAGTTAGTGGTGTCAGCAGCAAAACTGCCTTTGACTTTGGTCAAGAAAGCTAAGCACTCTGGTGCTCCTTCTTGTGCAGAAATCCTCTGCAATTCTTCATCCAATAAATTACACATTTTCTCCACCCACTCCCTCTTTATCAAGCCATTACTTTTCATTCTAAACTATATTTCCCAGTCAATTTAAGCCATTGACTTGATTTTAGCTTATTGTTTTCTTTACAAAGGTTAAGACCACACACTCTGAGCTCTGCTAACACACTGTATTATGCTACTAGTAGACAAATTTTAACATCACATCACATACAGTTGCAGTTGCTGTTGGAACATGCCTTTTAAAAAATACCTTTATTGGATGAAATCGTCTCTTTCCCAAGAAAAATCTGGTTCTTTAATATAATTTATTATGCCTTTTAAAATTCTGTCTGTTCAATAAAATCTTTGCTATATTATAAATACCTGTAAAGAAAATATAGTTTAAAATTCTGAGAGAAAACATTTTTTTTTCCTTTTACATTTTTCACAAAACCCACACAGGTACCAAGGAAAGACTAACAATAAAAATAATTTACTCCTGTACAATCTCCTCTGGGTTGGAAACATTCAAAAAAGACACTTTAAAGTTGTCCTCTGGTGAAACTTTGGCTACAACATGGGAACTGAGCTTAAAACAAAGAGGGCCCTATGTTTTCCCCCTGTTTAATCTGAGTGCTCCTTTCAAGGGATGATTGCTAGTACTTTCCTCACCTTATCATACCTGATTGATGACTGGCTAAAACTGCTGTTCTCTGAGGGAAGCAGCCTCTAAGCTTCATTGCACAGAAGTAAAGCTCATCCTAACACATCGTATAGGAATACTTTTGGAGAGATTAACTCCCAATTCTGAAAATTAAACATTAGTGGAAATATGTTAGTGCTCTCAATGTCCAATAGCAGCTATTAGAAATTTTAACATTTTGCTTGTTCAGTAGTTACAAATCGCCATAAGAAAGCTTCTGATTTGGACGATTTCTGTATTTTTTATCACTTCTTGTTCTAAGCAAATTGCTTAGTACAGAAGGAGTGATTTAGTCTAAGAGACATCCAATCTCAGAGTTGCTATTTTTGAAGTATGATAACATGGAGTAGAAATGAGAAGAATTCTTCAAATCAGCTAAGCTAAATTTACCCAAAGCTGGCAAAAATGCAGAGTAAGCTCAAGACTGGCACTAGAATGAACGAATAAGTAGAGATTTTCAAATCTTAAATTCGGCAAGACAAGTTTTAAAGTTGTTTTTAAGCAGTCTTGTTTATCTATAAGATTTAAGTACTGTCTTAAATTACAAGACCTAGCATGAATTTTGAGAAATCACTGTCCAAAGAGATGTTTTATCAGCAAAATGTTAAACTCCTCTTTTACAAACACATCACTTAAAGAAATAGACAGTGAAAGACAACAGGTATTTCTTGAATGTTTGGAAAATATATTTCAAAAGATAGATATGAGAAACAGGGAGAAAAAGAAGTAAAACCTAGTCAGTATTTATTCTTGTTATCTTTAGCACTATAATTAGGTACAGTTTTTTTTCTTCCATTGGGAATCTTTATTTCCTTGATCTAGCTACCCTCCAAATTCTGACTGTCCAGTATTATACTGCTTTTTAATTATGAACAAAATAATAAGCCAATATTGACTTTGACTTTAAAGAGGCATGTGTGGAAAACTATTTCTCTAACAAACACTTCCAGTCATATCATTCTACTCCAGCTTTCATTTTTTTTCACCCTTTTCAAAGGGTGATAGATCTTTCTTACCAGGCCTCTTCTCCTTTTGTTACCCCTTTTCTTCTCACTGCAGGATTTTCCCCACATTTCTCACTACTCTGTTTTTTTCCCCTATTATCTCCTTCGATTTTTTCTTTCCTATAAGTGCTACTGTCAGAGAGCAGCCTGCCCATGCAACTCCCTCAGAGCTACTTCTATTTCCTTCTCTTTTACCTTTTCTTTTCTCCTCCACATCCCAAGCAGTCTTTTCATCTACTGACTCCTTTCTCTTGATATTTGTATCTCAACCCTCCCCCATCCATTTTCCCTTAACTTGCTCAATATTTAGGAAACACTACAATCCACCACAGACATTCCAACAGCCAGTCTTTAAGTGGACTTTGCAGGATTAGTTCCCCTTTCCATATCACTTTGGCCACAGATCAAGGAAAGGTCAGATTCGTTGTCTTGACTGCTGAGGATGAAGACATCTTGGGAGATTTTTATATTACTTAACTTTAGAAACCTAACCAAGGCTCCATAGGTAAAAGGATGGTCCCTCAAAACTCCTATAGTAAAAAATGAAATAATATAGATGGGTCCTCCATCAGGTAATTCAGGACCGGTGTAAAAGCTAGCTAAGCACTTTGAAATGCTCCTTATAGGAGCCTCTGTCTCATTAACTATATACAGCCTACAAAGACCAGGGTTACAATTCAGGCACTTCACTTTAGCTAAATTCAGATGGCAAGAATGCTATCCCATGGTCTGGCATGTCTCATCTGGGGCTCCTTTATGTTAGTATGCATCTGCCTGGAGCATACATCAGAAATAACTTCATTACTGTGTGCTTAGCATAAAGCTTCTTCTTAATCATGGACAGTAAATGAGGGGTTGGCATTTTCCTATAATGCTCCAACCCAACTCCAGCTTTAAAGTTGCTGCTTTCCTAGAGAACATAGGGTTGCATTGTTTGGAAAAGGGACAAAAAAAAAAAAAAAAAAAAAGTGACAGAAGCAGTACTGGTTGCCAGTCTTAAATCCTGAATAAATGCCAAGTATCAAAAAGACTGCAATATTTATTACAAATCCAGGGATGAGAGTATCTCCCTATAGCTTTGGCTGTTCAGTTCAAAACTGCTTGGTAATTCAGGTTTTGAATCTTACTGCGTGCTAAGGGAACAGGGTGGAAGAATAAGTAAGATGAAAATTGTTTAAAATAGAGTATTAGGTTTTTTTGGATTTTGTTTTTTTTTTTTCCCCTGGGGGAATACTGTTGTGTTTCATGCCTGAGGGGGCAAGGCTACTCTGATGGCAATGAATAAAGGCTTTGAAGAAAGCTATTACTAAAAAGCATCAGTTTACTGCCTTATCCTCCCACACCTATTTTTGTCCTCTTCCTGATATTTGTGTTAAATGTGAAGCAATCAAAGCAGCAATCACACAACTACAGCATACAATAGACTTCTGAAAAAAACTGTGGAGGTGGGGTGGGGAGCATGAATATTTCCAACTCAGCACCATACCCTATAGTCTAGTTTCCTTCATTCAGAATATCAACCAAGGCCTGCAGCAGTCTGTCATCTCTATGCTTGTATGGTTTGGCGTTGTAAAAAAGATCAACGTAGTCACTGTACAGACTTTCTTCTGAGTCTTTTAGCTGGAAAGGCTTGTTTAACTTTTCGAGGGCTTGATAGAACTGTTCGTATGGAATATTTAACTTCTCACTTGCAGTCTTCTCGGGCAGGCGCTTCCGAGCCATCTGCCTGCTAAAAGCACTTTGCAGCAAGTGCAGCATGGCCTCGGATGGAATTTTATCTTCTGCTTTGGCACTGCTACTACTGGTGCCTTCTGTGACTTTGGGATTTTCGCTCAGGTACCTTGCTGTGGTATGATCCTAAAATACAGAATAGTATAATGAAGGTTAGGGGTCAATGACAAATTGGCTAGAGTCATATTTACTCTAAATAGTGCTTTTTGTGCGCGTGTACAAATAGATGCTACTTTTTTTCAATCAGGGGCTACTAGCATCTAGAAAAGAATTAGATCATTATATAACAAAACTGACTATCGAAAGCACTACAGATACAGTTAACTGAATCCCCCTGAATCAGGGAATCCCTGACTTCTGTGCTGCCAATTAGTTACAAACTTTATTCCAAACTTCCAGCAAGCAGGCTCCTTTGGGGTCTGAGACTTGCTTTCACTGGAATTATGATAAATGCTGTGTATCTGTTAGAGGAATAAGCTTCCTTCATTGTACCACTCAACTGCATTAGATATTGAGTTGACAGCTGTAGTGTCAATAGCCTCTTAACATCCTAAAGCCCTTAGATGTTGGTGTATGAAAACAGAGTCGAAAGAAAATATCAGTTGTTGAAATGGACATAATCACAGTGCTCACAAAACTTGCATGTGGTTAAGGGGTGGAGGAAGGGAATACAGAATGAATGCGCGTCCTCTCACTAGCAAAAATACACCATATTCTTATAATTTGAAAAATAGATAAAGAAGTAAATGAGTTTGACACTACCTCTACAAGGTCTGCCATCTTCTCCACTCCCCTTCTGTCATTTTGCACAGCATTGTAGGATGTGTACACACGTGGCTGCTTCATGTGTTCAGGTTGGGTAGATGTGCCATGCAAAATCAGCTTCCAGTTTACTATCCTCCCTTCATTTTGTATTCTTCTGGACTAAAAGGCAAGCATGACATTAGCATACGTTCTCAGGAAGTAAGATGAAACAGAAGATACTTGATCTAAAGTTAGACATAAGACACCAAAATAAACTATACGGCTTTCAGTATTTAAAATTAGACAGTGACTTATAAGCACCAAAGGACATTATAAACAGAATATGTCAGAATGTGGAATTTAACACAGTCTTGACTATTCCAAATACTCATATTCTAACGCAACATAATTATATATGAATCATGTAAGCATTAAAGGAATTTCATAACATAGAATGCCAAAAGTTACTGAACTATTATTTTGTGTTATTAGGGTTTGTTCACTAAGCCAGTCTCTGGCAATGCCGCCACAACAGTTGCCACTGAAACAGTCATTTCCAATAATATTCCATAGTGGTTGACGTACAGCAGTAGTCTGAAACACAGCTTGTGGAACACCAAATGCTTTATCCATTATTTTTGATGACAATATTTAAAACTGAAAACTTGAAAGTAGTAGAGACAAGTAGGGACGAGTATGGTGAGAACTGTCTTTACCAAAGCTTCTTTTCATAACTTTTTGCTCAGACCATAGTTACCTGAGATAACTGCTAAAGCTCTTAATTTCTGATAATTTTTCCACTTAATTTAACATGTATTTATTCTAGCATTCAGGACCTTCTCTCACTTGAAAATGAAATAAAACGATCTTCTTAACAGCGTTCCAAAAAATGCGCTATAGGAGTTACAAAGAGCAGGATATCTGTAACCATGGGGTTAGTTATAAGCCCACAGTATTAACTCTACAGTGTTGATAATAATATTTACTTCTACTGCTTTGCCCATCTGCTCTGTAGCTGGCATTATCCTGCTGTTTGCAATTTGAGGCCAAAAGGGATTGGAGGCTCAGTGTCTGATAGGAAACACTCATTTTTTTGCAGGATCTGATCCCTAATGACAAGCTTATTAACAGACAACTTCAACGAAACTCTGCAAAGATCAGTGAGCTTGATCAATCTCCTTCAAGAGGATGATTGTTCAGTTGCCTATCAAACAGCTTTTTCTAGTGGCGCACTGTTATAATCCATATCCCCAGGTGGTTTGAGCAAACATTAATTTTATATCTGTAGATTTCTTGGATTCAATCATTACAGTTTTTTCAGTAATAATTATGGCAGTAATTACGCTGAAAAGAAGGTAGGGACAGATATACGGCGGAACAGCTCCATAAAGTCACCTGAAATTCATTAATTCACAGGTTCCGAGTTAATGAAAAATATGAACAACTACCAAGAGGAGACTAGATCTATCCCATGCTCTTCTCTGCAGGAAAAAATAATTTGCAATGAATCATATATAAACTGTATTCTATTGTATTATATATTATACACTCCATAAATCACAGAAAATTTTAATCAAATGATTTCTCTCAGTATAATATGATGTGAGAAATATATAGCATGAACTTTTATTGATAGGTATACATCTATGAAATGAGGCTGGTTTTGTGTTTATGTAATGAACAAGACAATCTGACCTTATCTTTTTTGTGTGCGTTTCAGAGGAGCCAGTCTAATCTTTCAACCAGATGGATATGTACTCTAAACCGAGTTCTATGGGACTCTGCTCACTGAGAAGACCCTCTCTTCAAGATGCTTGACAGTGGCTATCAATCACTTTATCTGTGTTAGTTGCCAAATAGTTTACTAGTTAACATATAGTTTACTTACCACATCAGTAATTCTTAATACCCAGGTGCCTGTTGGATTCTCTCCCCATGTGTGAACAGACATGAAGTCCCAGTTCTTAAAGCCATTAGGAGACTTATCTCTCTCTCTTTCTGCCAGTAAGACAGTGCTGGTTCCTGTATTAGTACAATATATCAATAGAAGTAATTGTTCAGCCACATCTGGTTTTATTTTTCAAATTACTCAGCTGGCAGGCTATACAGTGCATGCATAGCTAACCTGGGAAATACTGTATTTAACATGGGCTTGTGGAATGGGAAATATGCCATTTCTGATCACTGATTAATTCTTTTCAAAGCAATATTTAAGAGCATAAACACTGTAATATTAGGTCAAATTAGAAAGGTACACCTTGCTTAGTGTTCAGTTCCTAATAGGAATCAGTAGTATATGCTCATAAAAAAAAAAAAGCCTAAGAAACGTATCATACTTGGCCAGTCTTTCTCCAGCAATAAGCAGTTCAGAGAATTTTTAACGTGAAAATTTCTAAAAGAAACCAGCATGTTAAAGAGACACTTAGATAGATACATTTGTCTTTAATTTAGGTGCTGCATTTTAATGATTTAATTCTAAATTCAACAGTATCCTGTGACACTGAGCCTTGCGATTTAACTTGCTAACCTAGATTTCTGCCTGGAATGTGTAGAAGGGGATGTGGTAGCAGAGAGGAAAATACTCCAACAAATGAAAATTGAATGAATTAACATATTTTTATGAAATGCCTGAGCCAAAGTAATGTTTGTGCTCATCAAAAGGAAGAAGCAGCAAGGAAATGGGAGCATGTACAGGGGAGTGGATGAAGGCAGAGGTAAGGCAGTTTAGGAAGGGGAAGTGGGACCTCTCCTTTCAGTAGCAGCGAGTTGTTAATTCATCTCACACTGTATTATGAAATCAAAGGGTTATACAGAACTCATCATTTTAACTTTTTTGGTGAGTGAATGTAAGCAATTACATCCTGAGACACTAACATGGGGAGAAGCACATATTATTATTATTATAAAAATGCAGGAATTCACAAAATATTTCTGCGGCAGAAGAGATTTTGCTGCACAGTAGGAGACTTGTGCTTATTTGCATGTAAAGAGTGAGCAATGGAGCTATATTTACATAATATAGAGCAGAAAGCCCCAGGGAGCCTTATCATAAGCTATAAATACATTTAAAGATCACACCGTAAATATAGAAAAGGAACAACACACATTCAGTAGGAACATTTTTAAAAAAGGTGGGAAGACCTGAGAGAAAAAACAATTTAACAGTTTAACCATGATACTAATGTAGAGGCAGTAAAACCAACGATTGCTACCTCAGCAAAAGCCACAGAAGTACAAAAGGACATAAGAAGATAGATTCTCTCCCATCAGGCTGTCATCAGGCTTTTAAGTCTGATGTTCACTAAAGGTCACCTAATTCCTAGACATTAGCAGACAGAGTGAATTAGGGAGTGAAATACTTCTATAAAAGTGAAGTTCCTCTCATATCCTTCATGTGCCTAGAGACAGTCTATCCATTCACACCCAAGCTAAAACTCATCCAGGATGGAGTTACCTTTGGAAATACACACCAATAGTCAAGAGTAAAACACATCATAGTAATATTGAGGTCATCTGCCATAATAGAGAAGGTAAACTCAGAAAAGGAAGACATTAAGTTAGGCTTGAAAGGAATCACAGGCAGGTAGGGTTTGGAAACACACAATATATACAACACCTTAACTCTGCTCTTCAGGAAGGTCCTGCAATAATGATGTGAACAATGCTCTAGCATTTTATTATCTGTGAATTACTAGTTTAACTTTAGTATTAAGATATTAGATTAGACTGATTTTTAAACTGGTATCTGGAAGTTTGTCTTTTTTTTTAATACTTTTTTAATACTTTTAATATCTAGAGAAGATCTTTGTCTACATTTTTTTATACTCATTCTGCTCTTTTTCTTCTTTTCATGGTTCTGTTTCAGGGCACTGTCAAGGTATTTTAGCACATTTACTGTAGTGGTAGTGAGGTGCCAAAGAGAGATATTATATTGGTATATTTAAATATCAATGACAAAACACAATTACATGAAATCCAGGGAGTAGATTTCCTCACTTTTCTAGCACAGTAAGGCTGATAAGCACCACCAAACTATAATTTGTTGCATGTCATGAACTCTCTATTTGCAGTATTCAAGTGCTGTGTCTAAATCTAAGGTATTAGAAATGATGCCCTCATTTTCTGAGCTATGATTTCTCAACTTCTGTTTACAAAAATAACTCAACATGAAGGCAGAAAAGAGGATTTAGAGATCCAGTTGCCTAATTCCAGGAAGCTTTGTCCTCCCTCACCTGTCGGAAGTTTTGTATAACAATGTACTGAACTACTTCTAATGAAGAGCAGATAGCTTTTAATGAAATAAATTTTACACACTACCACACTGGAAACAAAGGATTTATCTTCCTCCTTTACCTGACGGAGACTCCAGGGTGACATGAAGGTCACCCCTACGGGAATACTCGATTGTTGCCTCAAGCTGAACATGCTCCAGTGATGCAATAGAGTTTTCTTGACCTTCACAGGCTTTTGTGGGAATTTCAATGATGACCTCCCCATTTGCTCTTAATAATCTGGCAAAATTAAGAGAAATTGTCGGATTACTTACAGAAAGTTTTTGATTTTGTATTATTATGTGAAGGGCAGCTGACACAATTCACACCTCTATCAGAACTGCAAGAAAGGAAAAAGAAGGATTTTTTTTTTTTTTTTTTTTTTTTTGGAATTTAGTTGTCTCAGTGAAATCTCCAGAAGAGCTGTTATCATGGAGCTAAATTTTACAGAAAGCATGCCTTTTTTTTTTGTCCTTTGTAGTAAATTCCATGTCTAGGAAAAAAGCATACATCTTTTGTACATTCTCAGAGCACTGTGCATAGCTTTCTTTGCACAATTTCCTTTAATTTTAATGAGAACTGGCTACCTACATCTCCACCTAAGTCATTCAGAATTCAAGACCTTGGGATCTTTGGTTTTATAATGTAAGATAAAGGCTTGTAATAATAATAATAATAATAATAATACGTAAGTAGTATCACATAAATCACTACTGTATTTAATAAAAAAACGAAAAAACAACAGACTCTGCAAAGACGATGGAAAAAAAAAAAACAGATTGATAACAAAATAGGACAAATAATTGGTTACCAGGCACTAACACTGCACAACACTGTAATATGCTTCCTCAGAAAGATTTTTGGTCCACTTACATAGTACAATTTGTAGCTTTGAAATAAATGCATTTGTTCTATGAGGAGACAAGAAAGGTGTAAAGATACTTATTGATTAACCAAGTTAATGATTAAGTATAACTTACATAATTTATATGTATTTTGAATTCCATTTAGGCTCAGTACAATTTGTGGGTACAGGTGGTAGGTCTGCTCAGTGAGCCTTGCATTTCACAAAAGCAGTGTTACGAATGTGACTAAAGCTCCACATATCACCCTAATTTCACAAAGTACTATGTATGACACAGAAGAAAAATGCTAAGAACAATTATAGCTTTATTTTAAGGCCTGTGGGAGACTTTGGGAGACTTTTCTTCTTCTGCTGATAGCAACATAAACTTTCATATCTGATCACCTTCAGTCTCACAGTCTCATCCATTCATATACTGGCTGCACGATAAGACCTAATAATCTTATTCTTTGTTTAAGCTTTCAAGGTAGCAATTTCCATTAGTCTCACACTAAATGGCAAAATGCGAGAAGACAAATGTTGCTTGCATGCCCCTGGACTCCTGAGGAATACACTAAGGCAAAAACCAAATCAAAACAAATCCTCTGGGCTGTAGTCTGGCTTGGAGCAACCTGTGCAAAACACTCCCCTTCAGGTTTTACTAAAACAGATGCAATCCAATCTAAGATTAGCTACTATTAATGTAAATTCTTACCTTGGTTCAAAGCTTTTGTCTTTGACAATACATTCTTTCTTTTCCGGCACACCTTTCCATCTTTCAGGATCAGCTAAATCCACCAGTGCATTGGCATTGAGCAATCCAAACCCAAATCGGCTGTTCACCATGAGCCCAGCTCCATTCTTTTTCCATCCTGGATTGCCAGCTAGTGGATCATACTCAGAGGTCCAGACTACCAAGTGTTGCATATCCCTCCAGGTTAGATTTGGGCTGTTGAGAAAATGCTGCTGGTTAATTTTTATAAGACTATCTATCTATTTTCTCTCACTTATAGGTCTGCATATGCTTAGGAGTGTATACGGCATCCGCTTGCTTTAAAGCCAAGAGCATGATATATGCTTATCCTCACAGGACTTCTTCAGACAAACAAGATCTCTGTTTAAATGAAGAACTGATACCTAGCAAGATTAGAGCCCTGTTCTTCTAAGTTATTCTGGCATTTAAAGGCAAATATTCAACAAAGCTGGTATTTCCTATCCCTATTTGTGGGACCTTAACTTTGAAAATATTCACTGATACTTGATTCTGTTAGGGGTTTTATCTACGCCCTTTAAAACATGGTCCCAAGCATCTTGCCTAATGTCATAAAAGAAATGCAAGAAAAAAGGGAGCTGAACCCCCATTTTTACAGAACTAAGCATAAGCTCTAATGCCTAAAGTGCTTTCTTTGAAAAGTTTATTGTCTTTCTCCCTAGCCCCTCCTCTCTCCCATCTTCTTTCCCCTGTATATCATAAACCAGGACTGCCAGCCCTACAGGACTTGCATCTACCTGCTCTGACTGTCCAGCTTGGCTACTTCCCATTTTAGGCCTCATCCCCAGCAGCAAGGTTCTGCAAACTGTGTAAAGACTTCACTTAAACTTGTACCACCTGCTGTTCTCAATTATATTCTCCTGCTGCATGTGCAGCCTCATCATCTTTAATGCAATTGATTGGAGCTCAGCAAACAATTATTGCCATTTCACAACAAGGCCTAAACTCCCTGGCTCATCGCGTCTTACATGAGTTGGCCTTGCTTTGCTAAGTAGGCACTGTGGCAAGTAGCTCCTCATTTCTGTCATTAGACTGAACAGATCTGATTGACAAAAAGTGGAGCCCCAGCACAAGATGCTGCCACTTCTAAATACACAGCTTTCAGGGGGAAGAAAGTCGGACAACTGAGACAGAGGAGTTTCAATGGTGATTTTAGGACATCTTACTTTGCTTCCAGAGCTAGAGCAAAAATTCCTGCTGCCAGTGGTGCAGATGCAGAGGTCCCAGTGTGAGTCTCTGTACATTCATTGTGAAGATCAGCACTTGTCTAATAGGAAAACAGCAACAATGACAACAAAAGAAAAGTATGAAAAACAGTGGTAAATACAGTCATATCCATACTCAAAAACATAACCATATATCCTTTACTCAGTGCATTCCTCATCAGCAGACTAAGTGATGGATGTTTAAATCCATTCGTATTTCCATCTACTCTTTTTGCATGAACTGTAATTTTTGTATCAAAATGCTTTGTGTTGGAATAAAATACTCCCACACTGAACATCTTACTTTATTCTAAGGCTTCACAATAAGTGTTTCAGGCTTACTGGTGAATCATAAAAACGCATCACTGTGTTGGGTCTAGAACATTTAAAATTACTGCCTGCTTCAGAATTACTCATAGGATTAGTACTAGTGTTCTGCTCCCTCTTCAGCAAAAGAACTATAATTTGCAATGAAACATGCGCTTTAGTTCAAAACTAAATGCCAAAATCATTTGCTCTGGAATCTCAAGATGGAAAGGGAGAACACTGAAATCTTCAGATCTCAACTAAAATAGGAACTATTTAGGAAGGACAAATCTTTTGAGTAACATGCACTGACATTATTTTAATCCCCATCCATGTAGTTTATTGTAAAACTAGCCATCAACCAGAGCAAAACAGAGTACTGCTCTTCGAATATTATTTTATCATGGCAAATTCCTTAAGGACAAGTTGTTTCTTCAAAAGGTAATGAAGGCACTGATTTATCCACTTGCTAAGTAAGTGGACACTTGTCCACTTAAAAGATTGGAAACACCATTATTTTTGTCATCAGTGGGAACAGAGGGGATGAAAATCTTACAGAAAGTAAGTGGTAGAATGACAAGGAATAAATACTAGACGTCCTTATATTCTGAATCTCTCTTACATTTTTTTATTGTTACAATTCCATTAACTCTGTCAGGTCCTACTCATTGGTTGGGACCTCACTCTCATAGGAAGATTAGATCTGATTTTTTGAAGAATGGGTACATGTCAAATGTAATGCAAAGACCTCTGTCACACCAAACACCAGAATATTTCAGCATTCTGACACAATCATCACTGCCATTTAGCTATTGCTTTGCAATGGAGGATGCTCTGGGAATAAAAGCACTTTCTGGATTTCTAATTCCCCGGTGTTTTAATATTCAAGTACTAAACATGGAAAACATAAGTAAAGCAGGCACTTAAAGTTAGGCATATAAAAGCTCTCGTTATTTTCATATATAATACATATTTAGGTATGCTCTGAATCTGGTAAAAACAACCTACAATTCTTTGGTCAGTATAATCCCCACTGCTGTACGCTGTGGCCAGAGTTGACGAGCACTTCTCTGCATACCAGGGAGAAAGGCCTTGCTGAGAAGCACTGCTAATGGAGATGGTGTAGATACTATCAGTGTAGCCATCACAGTCACAGTTGTCACCCTGACGACCTCCATTTCCAGAAGCCCATACAAAAATGGAGCCTTTTCCATTTCGGCCCTAGAGGAAATGAAAGAAGAGATTACCAGAGGAAGAGGAGAGCTTTCAGTCTCTGCAGTGCATTCTTAACTACTCCTCCCCACAAAAATAACAGCATAAGATCTCAAACTTTTGCACATGGAAGAGGACAATTTTACATAGGCACTGTGGAAGATGGAGCTGGAAGAAAGGGGCTGGATGATATATCCTATTTTACACCTTTTAGTTCATCTAGTCTAGATTTAGTGTTCCAAGTACAGCAACTTTCCTCGAAATAAGTTTTAGATTGAAAAAAGAAGTTGTGATCAACAGGTAAGTTTTTCCACATGCTAATGTTTCGTCCTAAGTATTGTTAGGAAAAATCACCATTTTTAAAAGAAATGGCAAGTTCCTCAGGAGTTACTTCATCTGCACTTCAGACCATCAGTCTCAGGGCACAACTACTTTCACTCCCTGCTCTGGTCTCCACTGTATATGCAAGCAGAGGCAGGTAATACTCATTGCTGACAGCTGGCAGTAGAGTGATGCAGCAGCATGCAAACCATCACAACTATCCTATATAAATATCAGATACTCTGTATTAAACTGTGCTAGTCCTTCAGTGGAAAAACCTGTTTCATGTGAAGAGCTAAAGTTGTATTTTCATTCAGTGCTAACAGATACGTATTCACTGCAAACAGCAGTCACAGATACAGATTTTTATCATGTTCCTACAAACAAGACTTGATTTTACTTGGGCAATGGGTAAGACACGCAGCACTTAAAACATCAAAAATAAGGAAATAGAAAAGTAAGCTGTACTCTTTTTGATAACATTGGTAAAATAGGAAGGATAACCCATGCCAACTACAGCAAATGAGATAATGTATTCTTTGGAAAATAAAGGCTGCAGTCCAGTGAAGCACTGGCACATGTGAGCAGCTGCTCTGATTTCACTTGAAGTGCCACAACGTCTCTCAGATGCTTAAGGCTAAGGCATATGCTTAAGAGCTCTACTGGGTCAGCAAGAAAAACTGCCGTACAACTCCATCTCCGACCGACCGACTGAAATGGGAGGGGAGAGCACCCAGATCCTTGCAAACAGATGCTTGGAAATTAACAAGTAAGTTTGCTTCCCTTAATAAATAAAACAGTCCATAAAAAAGATCTGTGTTCTTCACCACAAAGATAACCTGCTTTTTCAGCGTGAGACCATGGAACATTGGCTCCCTTATCCTTGCCTGTAATTCCCCTTTTTTTGCTATCTACTTACAGACTTAGATCTCTGTTTATCATCAGATCATTTCTCTCAGCCTCCATTCTTCCCTCAGTGAATGCCTGTCAGTTGTCAGACTGCTCTTTGTCTTCCTCCCTCCTTCTGTCTGCTAATGTTAATTGCCCTTTTCTCCAGAATCCTTTTTTTGCATGTGCCCTTCAAGCTTGCCTCCATTTCTTTTCTTTCTCTTCTGTTTGATTCAATTTTCTTCTCTGTATTAGTACCTGGCCATCTTTAGATGTCTTTTCACCTCATTGGCAAGGGCAGTTTATTTATATATTCCCAATAGCTCTCACAGTCTGCCCCCTACTTATTATCCAAACAGATCTAAAGAGGATAACATAAAAAGAACTGTAAAACCAATGTTTTCAATACTCTCAATCATGTATTTTTACTGTCTTCATTTTAATTGGAACATGATATGCACCAACTTATTAACTAGCACAATTAACACAGTAGATGTCCATCCACAGGGTGCTAAAATGCATCACTATTTCACCAAGTAAAATATTCACCAAGCAGAAACTTTGTATTAAATTTTTATAGGCTCTCAGTGCAGAAATCCAATTACTGTTCAGAGCAAAACAAGCAGACAGAGAAGATGGGGGGTAGGGTGAGACAAAGGCAGCAAAAGTAAAGGTGGAAAACAAAAGGTTATCTGTGGGGAATACCAGCCTAAAATCAGCTTAGAAAGCTCTAATGGTGTTTTTTAGAAGTTATGTTCTGGCTGGTAATTTCTCTGACCTGCACAATTAAATTCCCTTTCCTCCTTTTCAATTGCATTTGAGTGACATGAGCACAAATTTTCCTTTTCCTCCCTGATAGGAACCATTTTTACATTCTAGTCTCCTTTCTCTTAAGTATCCTACCTGTTTTATCCCATACTCAAAAGCCTTCTGTGCCAGTCTGCCAGGTCCCTCTACAGTTTTACCATCATCATTAGGGCCCCAGCTTGCACTGTAAATATCCACGTGTTCAGGATTGAAGCCAATTGAACTGGCTTCAATGGCATCGGTGACTATTCCATCCAGCATACGTATACCTTAACAGGAAAAAACAGGCAGATTGGATTTATTTTCTGTTCTCTCTTCTTTGTCTTACTTAATGGTTTGTAAAGTCTCCAGCACAATTAATACATAATTATTACCCACCGGCCTACTGCTGTTTATTTAAGTAACACTCAGCACAGTTATAAAGTCCATGTGAAACAATACACTTACCCTTTATTTGCAGAGCTTGGCACTCTCTATGAATATTAAAAACAAACTTGTAAAATCTTGGTTGCACCTTATTTACTTCTTTCTCTCTTTTTGCAGAGAGCCAAGAAGATACGTTATATACTGTTCCTACTTTTTCTCATTGCATTGAGAGTTCTTTTTTAACTTCTCTTTCTTCCTCTTTGTTAAATTTGTAACAGATTGTTTTCCTCAAATTGCTAATAAGTGACTGAAATTAAACATTTTTCATCAACATTTCTTCACCCTTTAAGATTTGTAGGAGTTTTAGTTCAGAGGCTGCTCAGAATGTTCTGCCTAAAACCTTGCAGTCTTTAAACAGTTGCTGTCTTTTTGATGCTATTTCACTAGCTCTTCAGTCATCACCACAAAAGATTCTCTCTGCTGTTTTCCTACTTCATTTTTCCTACTGTGAGCAATCCAGAGATGCTCATGGTATCTAGCTGTTAACTTTTTATTAGCAACTGCACGAGCTAACCTTCTTCAGAGAAAGCCTGATCTCAGGGGTACTTAAATCCAGTGGCAAAGAGCAGCTGATCTGCACTGCATCTTTAGCTCTGCAAATCTCTGGATCTGCACTAGGATTGCTACCGTTGTCCGCTTCTGGATGGAGATAGTCTGGCAAAATTCCCAACGTGACATTGCTCTCCAGCAACAGCAACAACATAGCAGAATTCTGACAGAGTAGTCAGGATCCAGCTTGGGTATTCCAGCAACAAAAATGCCCGCATTCCCTTGATCTCAGCAAGTTAGCACTAGAGCAACTGCACCATTGCAGGCAGCATCATGAACACCCCTTTCCCTTCACCCCTTCACCCATGAACACCTCTAGTGTAGAAGTTCATGGACATTTTTCCAAAGCAAAACAGGCAAAATGGGAATGTTCTATACAAAAGAAAAAACTCAAAGGCCCTTTTGCTGCACATCTCAGTCACTCATGCTTTTTTATATTATAAAGGTAGGGGGAGGAAAAAAGCCTGTAAATATAATTCTTTGCCCAAATGGCTAGTCTTTAAGACTCCTAACGTCTCTGAGAGAAAGCTGAGTTTTATTATTTCATATTAATTAGTGCCAAAATGAGACACAAAGGAGTTAACCAGCGCAGCCACTGCCACTCCACTGTTGGTGGTAAGGCTGGAAATAGCATCAGGGTGTTTCTCGTACTTCAGATGCTAAAAAACAACACTTAACCCTGGCTAGGCTTAAACTCGAGCCATTTACTTGTTTTTTGGCTCAGAATCATGAGATTCTCTCATACCAGTGTGCTGTGAGGAAAGATCTGTCTGTGTGGAAATGACTGTAAGCTCTGGGTGCTTGATTATAACAAATAATGAGATATTGGGAATGCAGAGACTAGTATACAGATATTTCCCAAACGAGAAAAAGCTAACCACGCAGAAAAATAACGCAGTAAGGGTGAAAACAAAAACACGGACAACACACTGGTGAACATAGCTCAAGAGAAGAAAACTGCTGTCTTAGCCTTATAATCAGCAAAAATCCTGCTCATTTAAGTCAAGCCAGAGGTTTGACGATTGCAGTGATACTTCCCTAAGCAGAGTCCAATTATTTGCTCCTGCACACTGCTTCCCGTTTTTCCACATGCTTATTCCCATCATCAGTGCCACAAATTAAAAACCAGGCAAAGCCCAACACAGTTTCAGACAGATACATGTATCTGCCTGGCAGAAAGGCTATTTTTAGCAGCACGCCACTGTGCTGGAACTCTCAGCCCAGTCCTTTGTAAAATGGAGCTTCTTAATCATTTGATTTCCATGGCAGCGCCAGAGAAATATCGTAGCACAGTGTTATGGTTAGATATGTGTAAATACATGTGCTCTGCCTTACTATAAAGACCATCAAAATGCACACATTTCTGAACTCTGTACAAAGTAACAAGTAAATATTAACTGAGACTGAGTGGTATCACTTTTAAAACTGACATTAAGTTTTTTTTTTTTTTTCATGCAGTGCACAGAAAACCCAACGGAATGCAAGGCCATAAGGTATTGAAGAGACTAAGCAAGTAAAACATTTCAGAAAACTGCCACACATTAACATGACTAATGAGAACACTCAGGATTATTAAAGTTATTACTTTTAAGGAAAACAAAAAATATGAATGGAATGTTTTATCTCTCAAGGCAAAGTTAAACCAAACTCCAACGGTGAAGGTTACAGAACAGGCCACTCCAAATGTCACGGTTTCTTTCTCTAAAGCAGCTATTGTTGCCTGTCAGAGAGAAGATATTGGCCACAGACTGCTGGATTTATTCAGTATGGCAACTGCTACAAGCAAACAACCACTTAAAGTAGTCAGCCTGAACTAATGTCATATAGAACTGCGTAACACATCCTTTCATGGATTTAAAATGTGTCTGTGAAGAAACATAAAGCCTCTATAGCTGTGAACATCAAAAAAAAGCCTTCCAGTGCTTAGCTGGTCCAAATTTATCTGAATCCTTTGAAGACTTCCCCAATCTCTGACTGTTCTTCACCTGCGCTTTTGATACATCCCTATCTCTTATCAGGCTGGTCATACATACCCTTGTATAATTTCTTTCAGCTTCTTCATTCTCTCTCTTCCCCTGCCCTTAAGCATCTTTCTGGACTGCTGGATTGCATTTCCTCCCATTAGCTCTCTTTCCTAGACAAATCAGCTGGCACAGATTTGTAGTTTGTATTTGCAGATGAAGACAGGGCACATGCAAATAACTGTGGAAGAACCACTGTAGATGCAAGCGCCTTAAAATACGGGCACAGTGGGAGTTCAAGTATCTTTGCAGCTTCATCCATTTTGCCCTGCTTTGAAAATTTGGTGTCTTTGCCTTATGAGTGAGATATTTTATTTAAACAGAGTATGACAGTGTGATGCATTATGGCAAAGGCAGACTGCAAAGCTGACATCTATGACAGCTCAGAAGAGTCAGTGGGAACCTAGAAACATATAAAATTGAAGTGGTGGGAACAGCAGTTATGGCTGTCAGTTGCCATTCATTGTCCTTTGTTTAGGAGGAAAAAAGAAAGTTATGGAAAAACTAGGATTTTACAAGTGTCTCTTCCTTGAGCTAAATACGCACTTGCAACAGATACTTTGAGTGTGTCTATTTCATGAACCTATAATGGATTAAACTTTCAATTACTACTTTAAAATATCACAATTATCAATTCAGAAGTAAGAAGACGTTACCTATTTTCAAAATTAAATTATGGTTGTAGCAGAGAAGTAAGCTGTTGAAACAAATGCAACAATAGTATGAATACTTTGACTGACATGACCTTCCAAATGTAATTGTGTAGGTGAAAACAGTATGCTGCAAAGCATGGGTATAAATGCGGATCTGCTTGCTTTTACTCACTTGGTCTGTTTTATTCTCCCATGCCACCTCCCTCCAGCAGAAGCAGCTAAAAGAAGTGAGCTTACTGTTCATTAAAAGATAAAGTCTCATCTCTGGGCACAATCTATACCCAAGATATAAACTAAATTCCAGAGAATATGCTGGCACTTCAGAAATTACGTCATATAGATTTAACACTATGATCAGAGGATTTTGTAGTCTAATACTGGGAGTGACATTTCCTGAGAAGGACAAACCATCAGTATACCAGATTAATGGTGACTGAGAACACCTGGCACTTTCCAGAATCTGTCTGGTATCCATTCACACCAGACACTATTTTTGTTTTCTTACCTCCAACTTTTGAATTGTAGGCTACTCCAACTCCACATTTTTTATTGTTGGCTTGCATGGCAATTTCTCCTGCACACCGTGTCCCATGCCTGAATAAATACAGTATGAATAATCAACACATGATAAACCATATACTTCTCTGTAATGCACACAAAGACTCATCAATGATCTTCCTGATTTAGCAGATGTCTTCCTTTACCTGAATGTAATGCAACTATTGATTAAGTTTTGAATTATGCCTACCTGATGAAAAAATACTTGTTTCACTTAGGCCTCAATGGACATAAATGTACCCATTTAATTATCAAGAGGTCATCACAATCAGGTGATAAATACCTAATTAAACCACACTGCAGTCCACAGACCCACTGGCTATCAGTTCTTTACCAGCACACAAAATTGAAGTAACATTATGAGGCTAAGAAACTGCTAAACTCCTTCAGAAAGATATGTGAACAAGTCACTTTTAATCATATATTCAGATTCCTTCCTGCATTTACTTTGGATTTCACACAGCCTTTAAAATACCTTCACCGTTGCTAATTTTTCTTGTGACCAAATATTTCCTATGCTATTTTTTCTTGCCATAGGGGATTCTTGCTCCTCAATACATAAAACCTTCATATAAGAGTAATTGTAAAAGAGTAGTATTATTTAATACCAAGATTGTTATTCAGTGAAGTGTTTGAATGCTTCTGGGCTGAATTCCATTTACTTATTAATAAAGATTAGAGACAATACAGGTAGATTTAAGAGATAATGTCACAGGAACCAAAGAATAATGGCCTCCCACTCTTAAATAATGCTATAACAAAATAGAAATGTCATTCCCTAAATGTTCCAGTCATGGTACATTCATCCTTTGACTGACTGCTTTATTTCCACACAATTTCTGATTTATGTTGTGGATGCTATTACATTGTCTAACAGACAATAGTTCCTCACTGCATCTTTACTGAATAGAGGCATCCTTATTGGGCTTTTCTGCACATCAGTTTTTAAAGAGGTTCATTCTCTTCTCTTTCTAATGGACAAAATTGCTCCCTGAACTACCATGGGTGAGCTTAGGAGTGACAGCTTCATCATGAAGTTCCACTGAATTCCAGGGAATGGCTCTAAAGACAGCATGGGAAAAAAATCCTCACTCCTTCCAAGACACATAATTACATTAAGTGAATGGGCTTTTTGTTCACACTCAAGTCTTCCAAAACTTCCAAAGCTTCCATTGTCTCATCGGAGACATTTAGGCCAAATCTAGTCTACAGATGTCTGTGTTTTTCTTCAGAAGAGACAGAAAGATTGTCCAGGAAGTGCATGTAACCTCCCTGCAGTGTCCGAACATACATCACACCTATAGGAGGAGGAGGTCTGAAGCATGAGTTTACATGCACAGAGCTGGAAGTTATTTTGTCATTCCAAAAATTGCTGCCAATATTAGAAAGAAAGCAGCCAACCGCAAAGGCTGACCTGAAGGGATGACCGGAGCTTCCTCTGAGAAACAGTCTCTTCCAGAGCACTTCAGAGGAGATATCTATTCTTTTAACATTCACAGCACAAGGCGGAGAATTGAAGACAGTATCTGTTTAGGTAGAAGTCACTCTACAAACACACATCATTACCTAAACAGATTATTCCTTTCAAATATAGAGACTTTCAGAAGTTTAAGGGGAGATTAAATATAAAGAGTTCTTCATCTGGGAATTTCCTTCATTCCCAGTGTTTGTGCAATGTTATAAGGGTTTTTCCTTTCATATATATATGTTTGTTCCTTTACATATCCTTTTCATATCCTTTTCATATATATGTTTATGTTCCTTTCATAGGTATGTCCATTGGGTATGGACAAATTCTGCACTTGAATAACCTAACACAAGGTAATAGTTTACTCTGTTGTTATCTTTAGACAACTGGAAAGCTACTCACTTGTTTTCATTTGTTGGGTCATATCTAGGAAAAGGATCATGATCATTGTCATTGAAATCATAGCTTGCCTTCGGATCCTATATTAAAAAAAAAAAAAGGAAATTTATTGTGAAGGAAATTAATTGTGAAAAGTAGAAAGTAGATTTAAAATCTTTCAATGAAATGGGTTTTACAGTCCTTATTAATTTTGTGGGCCTCATGTTGACAGCAATCAAGTCAGTAAAATCTGATAGGCATTAACAATTCCATAAACTTTTTATGGAGCTAGAAACATTTTAATAATTCAGCATTAAACCATTGTATACAAACATGCGTGGGAACTAAATTCAGTAAGAAAAAAAAAAAAAAAAAAAAAACTACCTCTGTTAAATAACATTCAGCTTCCTGCGACACAGACGAGGTTTCAAACTACACCCGAGGCAACTATTTCAGCCTCCATGATGTAGGGGCTTAGCAAACAGAGAGCAGGCTGGAGAAGAGTGCCTGTATATCCAGTTTAAAAGATTTTAATGCCCAGACTTACATAATTATCATAGATGTCAGTATGATTCCACTCCAAGCCATCATCTAGTACTGTGATGACAACACCTTTTCCTGTGATCCCTTTTTGCCACACAGGGATAACATGGAGATCCAGTTTGGGCAGTGATGGAGTTACTCTTGTATCTTGCTAGGGGACCGAAAAGGATAACAAACAGGTCAATGGTTTTATCATTTTTATTACACAGGTCCAAAGTCAAGGTGCTCTAAATCATCCCAGCCTTAACTTGTATATTTTGCATAAATTTCCCAAAGATTAAACAAAAATGAGCTTGCCCAAACCTTCGTAGCAATGAAACTCTTCTCATATTACTTGAAGCTCCCTGAAGACTACCTTGAATAAAGATTATCTTGTACTTATTAGAGATGAGTAACAAAAACACAGCGAATGGTAGGGAAGTGCTAAAGATCCTTAAAAAGTCAGATTAATAACCAAATCTACTTATGTTTATTCGTTTCACCTGATGAGAAGCTAGGGCAGAAACCACTGTGTAATAAGCTGCATTTTCTCCACGTACACTTTCTCCTTTGAAGGCTGAGTTAGCCAGAGCAAAATAATTAATGGATAAAACAATTAAGATAGTCACTTGGTTATGAACAACTGTGCTGAATCACAAAGTGCTGTTTACTACCTTCCTTACTGTTCCTGTGGAAAATCAATTGGAAACTCTTTCTTCCAAAGCAAGTTTTTTAAAGAATAGCTCCTAAATGGGTCGGTTTTCTGCTCCGATACGAAGTATGTAGCACATATATCTAAGTTAGAAACTTTGCTTACTATCCTATAAAACACTAACATTTTCTTCATTTTTCTCTGTGCATAATTACCTAACTCAATTGCAGGTTTTTCGTATCTTTGTTTTCAACAGAATGCTGCACAAGGCATAAGGTTTAGATAAAGAAATACGACTTTTCTTTCCCTTCTTTCTGACTGCTGTGGTTCAGCAAATTTTTTAAGGTTTTAAGATTTGCTCTCTACAACCCATCAAATAATCACTTTTCTGGTGATGCATGAAACACTTTGAATGGAGTAAAAAAACACTGACATCAAATCAGGCAAAAACAGATTTATTATTACAAGGCAAGGGAAATATTTTGGAAGAAAATGTTTAACATTTATATATTTAATCTGAAATTACAATATATAGTAGAAATAAGTCCAAGCATCATGTTCTTTGTCTCTTATGTGGGAAAAGAAGTGAAAACCACACAAAGCTGGAAAGATGAGCTATTTCTCCTAAAGAATACATTTTTTTTCTCACAAAATAGCTTTTCTCTTACTCTATATGTGTTTGTGTATTTGTCCAACAAAATCACCCTGGAAATTCCCTGTTTCCTATAAGTGGAGAAATAAGGAGAGAAGAGAGCACAAAACCAGTTTTGCAGAAATGTAAAATTCTTTCAGATTTCTATTGTCTGTGTTCAGAGAAAGCTTGCAGGAATCTTCTTGGGAATAGTTTATGCTATGCATTTTATATTTTTTTTCTTCCAACTCAAAGGAAAGAGAGGGTAAAGCTTCATATAAATAGGTCAGACTTTGGTCAGCTTTCTCTAAACCAAACTTGAGAAGCAAAAAAAAATTCAAGAAGTGGGACCAAGTTTGTGTTTGAGCATTTCTCTTGACTTGCTATCCCCATTCTTAATTCCTTTAATTCCTTCTGCTATTCTAAGCAGAAAGAATGAAGCCTAGACTAAAGGCACAACAAGATGCACAGTGGAACAGCAATTCACCAGAAAAAAAAGAAAACACAAATTAATAAATAAAACCCCACAAACAATTAACTGTATTTCTGATTTGTCACCAACATAGAAACTACAGAGGGCAGAAAATTCCTTTTTACTTATATTTTGAACATATGAGCTGTGGAGAACCTCTTCACCTTGAATCAGCCTGAAAAGGGAGAAGGTGCTTGTCGTATGCGTAAGAGATTTTGTTTTCTTCTGAAGGACGCAATATTCACTACCAAATTTAATAAAGAAATAAATGGTCAACTTCAGAGACAATAAGGGAAAACTTACATGACAGCAAATTTTTAAAATTCTTATAAAGTTGGGTTTTAGCTATTCTGCTGCTTTCTAATGTCAAGCACCATGCTGAGCAGCAGCTGCCTGAACGGGCTGCTAGAATTTTTGCACAAACTACACTTCGAAAAAGACAGAAGGTTGACTGCAAGTATCATGCATGCATCTTCATCCATTCTGTTCAATGTAATCGCTTTGACACTGCTAAAAATACAGCTGATAACTGAAGTTCATCACCCCCCATTCCACAATGAAACAAATTCTTACCAGATACCACTGCTGATTCCACATAGGATCATTGAAAAGGTTTTCTGCTGAGTCTCTTAGGGTGGCGCGTTTAGTTCGCTTTTTTTCATACTGCTGTTCTGCCCAGGACACCTACAATTATTTGTATAAATATGACAGGTAAGCAAGCCTCAACAGGTTAAACATTTTCTTAACCTAGAGGGTAAGGGCTTTTCTTGCACAGCAAAATTTTGATACCTAAAGGAAAAAGTGGAATGTTTGATGCCGAGACGATTATTTACACAGTAGTAGCGAGTACTTAAGGGAAGAGGACTTGGAGATATCATAATATTATAATATCAATTCATATAAAATCATTTCAAGTTAACTCCTGTGAATGCCATACAATGGAGGCTTTTCTGTTGAATGTTATCTAAGCCGTGGTGGTAACTCAAACAACCAGAATACTGTTTCTTTTCCCCATCTACATTTTAATGTCTCTTTGTGAAGGTTGGGAATTTACGGAGAAAGAAAGATTCACTCTGGCTTTCGTCTAGCAGTTATAATGACACTGTTACTCATGGTCCAGCTGGACCTTCAAGTCTCCTTCCAAGCAATGTTTTGAAGTGTGTTCAATTAGAAAACTATGAATATTGGACTAACTTCATCACTGGCATAATCCCTTTTAAGGCAACTGGAAGCCAAAATGATCCTGCATGTTTTGCTAATGTGTCTACGCAGTGAACTGCAGAGCATTTATGCATCAACACAGCTGTACTAGGTTGCATTCTGAAAATGGTTCCAGTTTTGCTCTCCTGAACAGATTACTAAAACTAGTTCAAATGAAATCCGGATTCTGACACCTTTCTTTAGGCTGTGTACTTCATCTGTAAATACGGATAAAATGTTACTAATTGCTGGAGTGCTACTCTGACACAGAGCAGGCTGGTGCTTTTCATCCCAATTTTCAGATACGAAAAGCAAACTCAAGTTCAGTAGATTGCCACGATCCTGCAAGAAGCCTCAAGTGGAGGATGCCTTTGTATCCAACTTTTTGCTTTAAAACCCTGAACAGGTTTCAGTACTTTTCTCTGCTGTCATCCAGTGGTTTTATTGTTCTTATATCTGTCACCATATGATACAGTAATCAATGACTCAGGAATTATTATAATAAAGAAATGCACTGATTTTATCAAAATACATTTTTCCTAATGAGAGCCTAATGGAAACTAGGTACAAGAACATAAACCCTTAAAAATGGAAGCTACTCTACACAAGCAATTAGAAAGCTCTCAAATCATACTCACTTTGTGACGTACTTGGTGCTAGAAGTAGTACAAATGGACAGTCCTACTAGCCTGAGTTACCAACAGAAGATAAACATATCCACACAAGCATAAATATTTTAAACTGCTTTACTGATATCCAAGAGCATACAAGTCCGTGCAGAGGTTAGAGCAGTTCTCTTTCTTTCTCTTTCCTGCTTACAGAAAAGCTTGGCCTCTTCACCACCTAACGGTAATTAACTTTTGACACCTTCCATGCTTGTTATTTTTGTGATGTAGACGACTGCTCTGTGGGAAATGAGCTGAGACCACCAAGCGCATATGTCACCCAAATAAGCCAAATGTTTGACACTCAGCAGCTGGACTACATTCAAACTACTCATCTATTACAAAAGGCCTCATGCCAAATCTCCTCCAGCCACTGATAAATGAAGTAGTAAAAATGATTTTGATTCAAGTCCCTTGCAAGAAAGTAGATTTGGGAGCCAATGCAAATATTTAAAGTTAGGGAACCAGATAATTACATCCTTTCAAAACATTCACAGCCATTATGTATTTTACAGCAAACACTGGGATAGATATAGGAAGCAGATAAATACTCAGACTGGAGCCATATTTTGCCCCAGCCTTCACACTTAACAGACTGTATAATTCATGAAGGACCTATACAAAGAAAAGCAGGATTTGCTTCTCCTCTTTCCCTTTATTAAAGGGTTAATTTTAAGCTTTCAGAATAAGCTGTTACTGAACAAGTGCAGCTCTCTGCAGTAAAGGTCCATGTATAACTACATAGCATTACATGATTGCTTTCTGTTTGTATACTTACATAATGACATAATTGCAACTCACTCATTCACACAGCTAATTTGTATGCTAGATGGTAAATAAAAGGGAAATTGGAGAAAATTTAGCAAATCACCTGTAGCACTTTGAAGCCATGTTTTTAGGTTCTAAGGAAATAAATTTGCCATAATGACTGGCAGTAATCTGTGTAACGCAATTGCATCCATTCTGCTTATGAATGCTTTAGAATTCAGTGTATTAAATATGGTTATGTTTTCCCATTTCCCTGTATAATATATGCATTCCAGGTAATCAGTCCAAAAAAAAAAAAAAGGAGAAATTGCAACCAAAATTCTGTTCCTGAACACTATTTTATGACAGTATTGAAAATTTGAACATAGGTTTGGGTATTAATTAGACCATTTGCGTTAGATCCTTTTTATGTCCTTTATATATAATTGCCTACACTAAAACTCTGACTTTGAACATCCCAATTTAGAATGATTTCACCTAACACACTTCACTGTTAAATCAGGTTTACAATTAGATGGGAATGTGCCATTTTCAAACAGAATAGGCAAAACAAGGCATTTACTGTATGTCCTCCTTCCTTTGTTCTTCTGTATAAACATGGAATGACATTTGCAATCCTAAACTTGACTCAAATCATTTGTTCTCAAGTGTTTTGTCCTCAAATGACAAAAGGGTATTTTTCACAACTAGATGGCTGAAAGTTTGGGACAGCTAATATCTTGATTGTGATTACTGCAATCATGCTAATCTGCGTTCATTATTCAGAAGCTTATCAGAAACTGTGCTTAGGAGGAGCTGACAGCATTCTGCTCCCTTCTTTAAATTTGCCACCCACCTCAGTCCCCAGCACATTTACCGTTAGGCTTGTGTATCTCTTAAACGCAGTTTCCTTCACCGGTGAATCTACCTTAGAGCACTTAAGCCTTGGCAGGCTGAACTCCTCTACACTGTGCTCATTCTCCAATTTCAATGGGATCCTAGAGTACCAAAATACTACAAGCTTAAACCTTGTGATGGGTCTTCTTTGAGAACAGGTTTTAGCTTGCCACAGAAGTGAACACAGCAAAATCTCAGTCCTTTTTCTTTCCTTACTTTTTTGCAATATTCAATCACTTTAGATCAAATCTAATTTCCATGGCCATTGCACAGACATGGTCTAATTAAGCTCACTGTATCTACGGATTTTTACTCTGAGCCCTGTGATTCCTCATTCATATTTTCATCAACAGACATTGACATCTGAGATTCCAAACCTTGCAATGAGGCAAACCTTAAATCTTAATTTGGAAAACACTTGCAAAAAATATGGCAAAAGAGGGTCAGATTCTGCCTCTTAATGAGAGAAAAATGAAGTATTATTCAACACGAGTATGGATTGCTGAATCTATTAGACTTGCAGAATGAATAAAGCATGCCTGGGACCTCATTAGAAAGCCAGCAATACGCAGAGAGAATAAAAAAAAAAGATACAGGACATAAAAAAACAGATAAATGTAACACTTACCCGCTCATCATCGGAAAGTCTTTTGGTGATATGAATGGCACTTCTTCGAGACCGCCTTGGATGGCTTTTATGTCTGAATAGGTAGTGATTTTTGAGTGATCCAATCTATAAGACAGAGTCAGACTTTAAATACTGAGAGGTATTCCCCTACCGCACACAAATATCAACCATCATAACCTGTCAGAATTCATTCAATAGATGAAAGAGCAAGACACTAGCCTCTAGATATTTTAATCAGAATTAAAACTCTTTTCAAGAAGTTCTCACCACAACCTGCCTGCTGTGAGAAGGAACTGGGGAAGAAATGACCTCATTCAAACTACTCTACTCTTGTAGTAGCCACCTGTATCTCTACACCTGACACTACCTATGTATTATATGTTACTCAGGTGTTGAAACAGCCCCGTTTCAAAGCCCTCGAGTTGGCACCTGCCGGAGGAGCTGGGCCCCGCCAAGCGCCGCTGGCACCGGACCCTCGCCGGGCGCGGGGAAGGCGCTGTTACGCAAAGGCAGTTACTCATCCCTGACAACGCTGACGTCATGGCATCCCAAA
>VZSV01000062.1:358048-406242 GCA_013398735.1 Nothocercus julius | reverse complement strand
CGTTGGGAGGAGCTGTGCTCAAATCCGAGCATCATTACAAGAAGAGGAGAGCGGGGAGAATAAAACATTTTTCAATTAAGCTAATAACCCAGGACCAACTGTGCAGTAATGCTTGATTAATGCACGTGGTCCCCTGGTACTTCCAACACACCATAGGTATTCTGCATTAATCGGCTCTGCTGCCCAGACTCATTGCATAACAAATAATCTTTTATTCTTCTTCTTATTTTCCTGAAATACAATTCTTCTTTTTTAAATCTTTTTTTTTTTACATTCATTGTTGCCATTTCTCAAAAAATACTGGAATTTGTTAAACATTCATTTATTTCTATGGTTTCATTTTTTGATCTATGTCTTCTCATCTCCTGTGATTTTATTTTGCTTTCCTGCTGCACTTCTACTGCCTTTCCTCTCCTCACATTTCAGAAAACTTCCCCAATTTTTTCCTAATACTCCATAAATGCTTTTGTTTCTAACTCCAGAACTGAACCCTGCAGCAGTCTCTGTTTATATTCAACTGCTTGATTCTTCCAACTGCTTGATTCTTCCAGCTTACTTTTCATATGTCAAAGAAGCTATTCAGCATAGAGGGATGTGTTAATATTGTATATTTTTGCATGTATGGCCCATTTAATCTTAATACAGCTTTTATGGCTTTGTGTTAAGGCTAAACTACTTCCTTTGATGTCAGGACAGCCAGTAAAATATGAGGCAAAGAAATACAAAAGTTGTTTCAAGTAATAAGTTGTTGCACTTTGTCCTTCTGTTTTGCTGAGTGACAAATATGCTTGCTTTATTCTTCATTGGCTTTAAAATGTGAAGATAATGGAAAACATAAATAGGAAGCAATGAAGAGTGGAAGATAGAGCAATTCTCAAAGCCCAGCATTTTAACATCTGAAATCCCAGCTCTGAAAATCCTTGTATCAGGATGGGTAAAATGCTCTGGAGTCCCACAAGGACTCCAGAGTTCCTGGAGGGATCAGGGTCTCTGATGATCACAACTGAAGTACGGGCCATTACGCTTACAGGAGGCCAAAGTAAAAGGCATTTCAGTGGAAAAAGGGAGGGAGGAAACAATGGTGAGATAAATGTGCTAGAAGCATCAATAAAATATCAGTACGTATGAATATAGAATAGCAATAAAATGACACTACGGCACCACGTTGGTGTTCACCAATGTTCATTTTTCTGCAGCATGCTAATGATAGTACAGGGTTTCTCAAAGTCAAGGTAGAGACCAGCACTTGTGTTTTCTGTTCATTTTAATTTGTTGTATTCTCTGCATGATTGTTTTTCAGGGTTGGCTGCCAAAAATGTATTTTCTTCACTTTCCTGGACAGATGCCTTAAAGACTTCTGTGTTCCATTTTTAGCACCGCGTTTCTGAGGCTTTCTTCCAATGTGTTTGTCTTCCAAGCAATTTCTGGGTCCACGCAGGTCTTTCTTGCGTCAGTGTTACCAGCACTGTTCCACTCAGAACACAAAGGGCTTTTAACCTCTCATTTCACATCATTGCAATTGCAGTTCCCAAGTTTTACATTTACTATTAAACAACTGTGCAGAAACGTGGTCTACATAAAAGAAATGAAGCCAAAGCTATATATGTATATAAAGAAATTTTAAATTTATATATGCAAGTCTTAAGTCAAATAAGTGGTGTGCAGGTGAAGTCTCAGGACTCTTTTCTAAATTATTAATTCATTCAAATGTGCTTATTTATTGGGAGACCTTTTGTTTAGGCTCGTGTATCCAGAGATGTGAGCTGTGCTAGAGAAAGGCGCGCTCTGTGCCCTCCTGGTTATCCTACCGTTCCATTAATGAAGGATGCTCTCCAACCCACTACATTCCCGTCTAATAATAGCACAGTGAAAGGGAACAGCTTGCTCAGCAGCATCAGGTGGAGTCACGTATAATTGTTTCATGCTCCATAAACACTTTGGGTTTCTTGTTTATCAGGGAAAGATTTATTTAGCCCCTAGTGTGCCCAGTGGTACTGTGCTTCAGCCTAAGATCAGAAACAAACGTAAGACCAATAATGAAAATATTATTTGTAATGTATAGCTTTAATTTAGTATGATATTCAGGATAGCCTTGCTTCTAAAGCAACTGAGTTGAGGTAAGGACTTTCATATCTGATTGTGAAGAAATGTTTAATAAAGAAGCTTTTGGATGTCTTTTTTTCTTGCTTGCTTTTTTTTTCTTCAGTATGTGATAACTAAGAGAGAATCATTAAATTCCCAAATGGAAGTATCTTTTTGTAGCCCGAGTGCAAAGACTCCACATAGGTAAGATGTGCATTGGTATGGTACATAATGCTCAGTATGAAAAAGTCCTAAACCACCAAAAATCCCACTGAGAATTGTACCCATAAATTTCAGGATGGCCAGAAATGAATCCTGTCAGTCCTGATTATAGTCGAATATGGGCATAAACCAGCAGTAATTCTTCTTTATTAGAGCAGCATAAATGAACTCAAAATCAGTATCTGTGGGACAAGCATCTTTTCTCAGGCCTCCTCAGTAACTATAAATATATGTGTTCATCTATATATGTTTTAGATTGCTCATCTGCAGCATCCTTAACTCACAGGAATATTTTGCAGAATTTTTTGTTAATGTTTGGTATCTTGCTGCAAAACATCCAGATGAAAGTGATATTGGGAATGTCCTTATGCACCCCAGGTGAAAGCATATTCCTGTTGTAGCCAAAGGCAGTATTCCAGCTCTCTCATTATGCTTAAGGGTTCAACTGACTCTTTTTTCTTCCTCTTTGTCAAAAAGCATTTAAAGATTTCAAGCTGTTGCTGTATTTTTATGCCTGTGTTTCTGATCCTTCAAAAAGATGCCAGTGCCAAAGGGATCCTTGTTTTGAAGAGCCAAGCGTGCACACACCGCATCATATTCCCTTGCTCAATAAGCGGGCTAAAACATCGAAACCTGAACATTTATATTCAAGTCTTGACTCTGTGTTGCAGAGTCCAACTTGCTGCTTAATTGCCGTGGTGTCCGTCAGGACAGCCCTGCCTGTTTGCTGCAGCATTTCCTGGGGGGAAAGGTGTCTTTGGGAAGCCTGGGAGACAGAGCCAAAGAGAAGGAGCAGGAATGTGGAGCAGGAGAGAGGCTCTGCTCCGGCTGCTACCGCCTGGCGTTGTCAGAGACACATCACTTGGCGCAGCCCTGCAGCCCCGCCACGGCTGCTGGAAGGCGCACGCAGCAGACATACCTTGCTGTCCGCGTCTTCCTATCAGCTCTATGTTTTTTGGTTCCTAGCAACCCTTTCCAGCAAGTTTTCCCCAGGGAGCAGCCCGCTCTGCTTTGGGGCAGTCTGAGGCCGGGGCCAGAGACGCTGACCTGGGCTCAGGGGAGGCTGGCAGGGTTGCCCTGGCTCTCGCAGGCAGCAGAGGTGACCCGGGGGGTTTCTGCATGTGAGATGGACCAGAGCCGCGCAGCGGGAGCGCGGCAAATCCAGAGGCTTTGCCACCTCGCAGCAGCAGCCGTTTCCTAACGCAGATATCGACTGTGAGGTAAGAAGCGCAGGCATGAAACACTGAAGCTCACAGAGTGAGAAAGTTGTCAGTGAAATAAAAGCATCTCAGGAAGCTATAAAGAGATAAAATTGTATTCTTCATCTTTGTGCGCCTTGTAAAAGAGGAGCAACTGTATCTGTATTGAGATAATTAAGGAAAGAGTGAAGATAAATGGGAAAAGGTCATAATGAAAACCAAAGGCAGGTAAAACAGCATACTTTGATTTTCTATCTGCAGAAAACAAGGCCAAAATATTTCCGGTGAACTCCATTGTTGTATCATATTATTCTGAAAGAATATTACTGACATACTGCATAACTAAAATTGTTTTTGTTTCAGTCACAAGGCAAAATCCAGCAAGCAAATTCCTCTCTCATGCCACTTCATACAGTTGACCCATTTGGTTCTGTAGAATGAAGTGAAACACTGTGGAGATTTCTTTCTGTATGCAAATTCAACTAGGTTAAAATCCTGATCATTCTTCTTGGATAAGCTATCAGTCTTTCCATGTAGTAAGCCAGAAAAGACGTGTTTATATGGAAGAGATCCCGGATGTGTTACTGTTTCCCTGCGCTCCGGCAGGGCGCTGACAGTGAAAGCTGAGCGCGGAGCTCGGCGCTGGGCAGTCCCTGCAGTGACAGAGGCCAAAGCCGCGGCTCGTGCGCCGCAAGGCTGCGTCCCGAAGGGACAGCACTGCTGGCAAAGCTGGAGACACGGGCACCAGGAAAGAGATCAATGCACGAGATCAACCCTGTCCCGGCTCAAATGTTTGCACTGCTCTAACTGTCAGGAGCTTCCGCAGTTCGGGAGTCGCTTGCAGGCGGCTCGGAGTCAGCTCGCTCTGCGCTGGGCAGCTCCGGGACCAGCTGCACGCCAGGACCTCCGGCTTTGCCCCCACCGTCAGGAGCTGCTCTGCGCTGTCACCTGTTCGGAGCAAAGCCCGAAAGTGACCCTTCTCCCATCTTTACTTCCTCACTCAGATGCATGAACCCAGAGGAGCAGCACCGCATAAAAAAATAAAACAATATGACCATTAGTATTTCTACCTGCATCTCACTGCAAAATCTGTCGTTAACTCTGCAAGATTAATAGGACATCTTACCCAACTGCTAGTAGCCAAAAGGCTCTTCAAGGTAAAGTTCAGGTTGCATAGTATAAAAAAATTAGCTATGTAAGTGTAAAAATCTTACTGATTTTTACTGATTGTCTTGGAAAGATCCAATCTGAGATGGTTAATAACATTCAAATGGGATTTTGCATCACAGGTAGCTTGAGTTTCCTACGTCTGAGGACTAAATTTTAAAACAGTAGTAGCTGAAAACACAATTCGGTGTTAAAGGAGATGCAGTAGCTGGTGTAGTTTAATTATTTAAATATTAAAAGGGCATACTGCTTAGCTTTAATTGGGCTCTGGTCGGAAGAGCACTCTCGAAATCCACTCTTTTTCAGGAACACTGTTTCTTTTTCTCTCTTTCTGCAGGAGCCAACACTAAAAAGTAATTGAAGGATAGTATAAAAGACACCATATGTGTAAGCAATCACACAGAATATGGGAAACACCTGTTTTTCCTTCAATTACAGCCTGCAAACTCGTGGGGCATGTTTATTCTGGGGGCATTACATTTGCCTGTGTAATAGCGCATGGCACATTTTCGGTTTTACTGTGGGTGAATGCTGAGAACAGCTAATCATATCTGAATAAGTGAAACGCAAACATGCCCTCCCAGCCATACGTGCGCTTAAATAGGGGCCTAATGACTCCACGCGTTCCCTGCTGCATCCACTTGGGCAAGCAGGAAGCAGTTGGCCAACAACGTGCCGTTTGTAGCAACCGGGCTTGCCTTGTTTGCTCTGAGTCTCATACTAATTCAAGCAAAAAGCACGGGAAAATGCATGGGCAGAACGGCTCAAGACCCAGGAAGGCCTGATAAGGACCTACTCTGCAACTATTAGGAGGAGACAAAGTCTCCTCAAATTAAGCTTTTATTTCTGGGCATAGAGGGAGGCAGGGGGGCAAGTTCCTTTCAGGCTTGTTAGTAATCCAGATGGCAGAAGTGATCAAAAAAAAAGGAAAAAGTTTTAATGAAATGTTTTATCACTTTCATTTAAAAATATAAAACCCCACACTTTTAATTCTACATTTTGGGTAACACTTTGAGTAATATTTTACTTACAGGAAAGGGCCTTTTTTTGTCCTCATTTATAAGTTCTCTCTCATGAGGGGCAATAAATTCAAAAATTGTTGCACAAACATTTTAATAACAGTATAAATAATATCTCAGCGCTGATGAAAACATAGCTGAGAATTCAAAATAAATATTTTCCTCAAATACTTCATTTAAAAGAAGCATTTTTGTTGAATTCTTCTCAGAGGATTAAGCCGATGGATTAATTAATAGAAAACAGCTCTCACAGAGTGTTCCTCTCCATGTTCTTTTTCAACTTTATCACTGTAGTGATAAAGAGAAAAGACAGCAAAGAGAGAACATAAATAGAAGAAGATCTAGGTAAACAGATCAAAGTGCATTCATAGAAAAATGGAAGCTATATAAAATTTTTTATCTGTTCCCTCTTCCTTTTTTTTTTTTTTTTTTTTTGTAACAAGCTATGAGCAATTTCATACATGATTTGTATCTAAGTAACAAAATGTGACAACAAGAGATAATTTTGGATTAAAAATTCAGAGAAGTTTCTTTCTTTTGTGAGAAAAGGGTGGTCTCCTGGGGGAAAAAAAAAAAATGAGAAACAAAATTATAAACACTTCTTACCAACATCAGTACCTGGTCAGTGCTGTGCACCTATAAGGGAAGAAAAATGTTTCATATTCTGGAAAGAATGCATATTTCTATGGGAAGTAAGGATGGCTGTTAGCAGGTCAGCGCATGACGGCGGGTGGGAGAAGCCGCCTGTCACCTACGGAGCCCCTTTTAGCTGCCAGTCCCTGCGCACTGTGACCCCTGCCCGCCCGTGGCAGTGCAGGGTGTCCCACCCCACCAAGCTGCAGGACCATGTTTGTTTGTCGTGGTATCTGAGCATGGCTGCACTTCAGTGCCTAAGGTCGCCTTCTCACTAGCGGACACACTTTTCCAGCTCTGCGTCAAACTTATTTATTAGGCTCATCTGTTCGGCCGCCTCTGTGGCCACTGTTGTTTCAGTTTAAAGTACTTCAGTTCGGATTAAGTCAATGAGGGGAAAAAAATCAAACGTAGCCATTTTAAAACTGAAGTAATGTCGGCATTTTGGATTGTTCAGTACCACTAATGCAGCATCAGACTGTGGCGTGGCAAAGCCTTGCTCTGCTCAGCGCTGTATTTCAGGTACCATCTGTATTGTATTATCCAACCTGTATTACCGAGTGACACTTAGCCAGGTGTATTTTGCCTTTGGATGCTTTCAAAGGCTACCTCTGTACTTTTATTTAAAAAGTCAAGTGCTGATTTATATCAAATGATTAAAATCCAACTTGAAAGGTACATGTGTTTGAGCTGCTCCAGCACCACTATTAGAAAACAGTTTTTAAACATAGCTGAGCTGAGGTTCAGCTATGATGAAGCAATGTCATTTCAAAGGAAATCACTCGCCTACCAAAACTGTTATTTAAATACAGAGCCAACTCGCCTGTGCCTACAAGCTAGTAGGGAGCATTTTTCACTGATGCCACTCTAAATAAAACAATGCCCCCACCATGCACAAGGTGCAGGATCACGGAGCTGAAGAAGAACCAGACCCCAGCTCTGGGACCATTTTAATATTAAATGCCACTGGGTGATAGCAAAATATCTGAATAACTGTTCCCTTTATAATTTATGAAGAAACCTGCTTCAAATGTCACTGCATGATTTAATCCCATCCCATGTTTGGGGGAAACTGCAAAAGAAAGAGAAGGATACATTTCTTACAAGCAATCTTCCCTAAATCATCTTTCTCCTGCCAAGTAATCACAGAGATTTCTTTCTCCTGCATGCATAATGCCCAGCGTGATTTCCCTAGCTCCTCAGCACTGAAAAAAAAAAGAAGTTTTCCCTTCTCTTTTCTGAAAACAAAAAGGAGCTGGGCTGAGGCCGATGCTGTGGGATTACACTTTCTGAGGAATACACTCAATCGAGCATCATTAGAACGGAAACCTAAACGGTTAACAAATTCACAGCTAATTCCTTTGAAACTTCAAGCCTATGGTTTCAAAGGAATGTTTCAGTAGTTCTGCAACACCTATCCCTTTGGGTGTTAATTATAGTCAGAATAACCTCCTCCAAAAGATAACATTGTGGGATATTTGCATGGAAGGGCACAGATGATAGAAATGCATGTTTTATCTTGAAAATCTAAGTAACATTTAATAAACCCTCTGCTATGAAACGGGCCATTACGGACAGTGTGTGTCTGAGCTGCTCCCCATCTCCCATCCTCTTTGTGCTCTGTCGTCTGCGGTGTATTTGAACAGTCAATATAAACTTTATTTAATCAAATTAAAAGACAAAGCCTTATTCAAACATAAGAAAATGCTTCCACTTAGCGTCCCACTGATCAAATACTTTACCTTTGCATTTTATTTCTTAAATCTTCCAATTTAATAACACTTCTGTCTGAGATTAATATCTGCAATATCTTTAGGTCAGGTTATCGCAAATAATTTTGCTGTTTTTTTCTTTGCCAACAGCAAGAGGATATTTGCACTTTTTTTTTTTCTGTATTTTTATATAACCAGCACAAAATCCTGTTGCTAAGCAGAAGGAAAAATCAATACAGCGGGCAAGCCATACCGGCTCATCTTTGAATTGCTGTAGACATTGCACTTTCTTCTAACCTCTTTTCTTTTAAAGGTTTCCTTCTGCACGAATCTGGCATGACTTTGTGAACAGTTACAGTATTTGCATTTCACCTTCTTGCCAGAATATATCACGTAGAAAGTCACACTCTTTGGCTGAGAGGCACCATTGGAAGAAACTACTAAGGCAACCTTTGCTACTAAACAACTGCTTGCAAAAGCAGTAAGTGAAATGGGCTAAATTTTAAGTAGGGATTCCTTCCCCTAATCTAATAATCTCTTCTTCTTCCAGACAAATCATGCCATTGAATCTTTCACTGGCAGCTAGAAATTTTGTAGGGTTATAAAAATCATTCCTATTTCCCATTGCAAGAACAGCTTGAAAGATTGCCGTCCGCAGAAAGGAAACGAGGCATTCTTTCCCTCCCGTGCATTTTATGTAGCGAGAAGGATTTGGCGGTGGCGTTTGCTGCTGCGGGGCCATAGGGCCCTGGATGCCACTGAGAGCTGCTCTCCCCTGCTTGGCGGCAGTGGCCCCGAATCTGCCAGCATCACCAGGACAGCAGCTAAGCGCTTGGTTCGCGGTGCGGGGAGCGGGTGCTGCGAGGAGCGGGCGCGTTTGGCGGGGGGCAGCCAGGCACATTCGGCCTGTTTGCAGAAAGCGTGCGGAGAAACAGCAGCCCGAGGGCTCCGCCGCGGGCCGCCCGGCCCCCCTCGAGGCACGCTCTGCCGTCCCAAACGCCCGGCCGAAAGTCACAGCAGCCAGGCCCCCAAGCCCCATCTCTGCAAAAACCATCAGCTTTACCTCTTTAAACTGGAAATTCCTCCTGGTGCTCGTGAAAAAAGAAAAATAGAAGATAAAAATATTCCTTTTTACTCAGCATCCTTGCTGCTCAGGACAGAAATAAGTGTCTCGTGATTGAGCAGATATAGCACAGCTTTTGCTGGATTAAAAGGATGATTAATTCATACGCTTTATAACCAAGAGTTATTTTGGAGAGAGCATGAGCAATAGATGCCTGGAAATTCCCAATTAGATTCAAGAGCTTGTTGGAGTGAGTAACGCACACCCACTGGAGCAGCTGCTTGTTTGCACTGTCGCAGTGCGTGGATCACCTACCCAGCTGGCTTCAGAGACAGCGGCGGGCGGTAAGAGATGCCGCTGGGTTCAACATGACCACGTAATTCTTTTTGCTATGACACTTCCTGGAAAAAAAAAAGAAGCACCTAAAAGAAGACGAGAGAAGGAAAACAGCTCTGGAACCAGCTCCCTGAGTGAGGGCTTTGGGGCATCTTTCTCTCAGCTACCAATAAAGAGAAGGAAAGCACCGTTTATTTCCCACCAGAGTCAGGGATGTTCGAGGAAGAGAACGGTCTTCAGCAGCCTGACCTCTTTCTAATGAGCTCCGGGGGAGTCTCTGGGCTCTGCACGAGCGGCTTGGCGACCGTCTCCGCAGCGCGACGGCTGCAGCGTCCCGGCCCCGCTGCCCCTCAGGCGCCCGCTGCTCCTTCCAGTCGGGGCACTCACGTGGCCGCTCCTCAGCCTCTGCCCGCAGCCACGGGCTCGGGGCCCTGCTCAGCAAAACGGCTGCGCCGGGAGCAGAGTCTCTCTGGCAGGGCTTTCTCTAGCAGCAACGTTCGAGCCCCACAGCATCCTCTTTCCATGATCTCACAGAGCAGATGTGGCGGATATGTATCTGCTCATTCGCCTTGCTGTTCCTGTAACTCACAGGGACTTGTCTTTACCCCTAGCTTTGGGAGCAGAGGTGATCTCATTAGGTCAGTGTAGCTGCAGCTTGCAGTGCAGGGAATAGCTGCAGTATTTCCATCACTAAAATAACTGTGAAGCAAGCATTTTGGGGCTGGGCAAAGGGAAACATCATTTTTATCAGAAATTTTGCTGAGATTCCTGCCTGCCTCTGATTCTTTTTGCAGAAAGAGACAGGATTTGTACAATGTACAGAAAACCGTTAAAACCAAGAGTTCTCCTTATCACACAGTCTTCAGTGTAAGTTCCACCACCTCCATTGCATTTGGCCCACACTTCTCTAGTGACTGAAGTAATCAACGAGAGGGACCTGGCAAGTCTTGCTGCTGCAGTTTAAGACGTGGTGGTCCCACTCCTGAGATGGAGGTTATCTTCCCTCTAGCAGAGCTGGCAAAGGGGAAGGTGTAAATTCAGACGTTTCAGATTAAACTGCTGCGGGAAGTGCCTTTGAACTAAATGTCAGAGTTTATATTGATGCGGACAAGGAGGGTTCATATGTTCCCCTCACTTACTGTGATAGCTGGTGTCATTAAAACATATTTCCTCTGTCACAATAAATGGACACAGAAACCACACACAGAAACTAGCTAGCTGGGTCACATACATAAGCTAAAAACAAAGAGATTAATTTATTGAATATAAGTTCAGTTTTGATTATTATGGCTGTGCATCTCCAACTCTGATTTCTATGATTCCTCTTCCTTAGGCTTTTATAAAGTCAAGAGTTAAAACATTGCAGATATGCTCAGTCCCATCTCTGTCTTTGATCAAGACATATAGGCACCATTTCAGGCAAAAAGTGAAACTGGATTTAATTTTCTCCTTCAGATATCTTTGTGTCTTAAACAAAGGAAAATGCTAATCAAAACCCAAGAAATTTCATGGCTACGTCACTCCGATATGAGTTCTGCCCAGTTTTTCACCGGTATCCTCCAGCCCAGCCCAGGGCAATGGCTCTGGGTGTAGGGCAGAGGGTGTCAGGGACAGAAACCCTCTTCCCCATCCTCTGGGGAGATCCAGGCAGCCCGAGGCGGTGGGTGTCACAGCAGTAGGGTCCCTGCTACCTGAGCGTGATACACCGGCCTCTCCTCTGAGGGCTCTGCTGCTGAGGTTGCCATAGAGTTATTCGCTGCACCTGGAAAACATGGATTGTCTCGTTGTCTGACCAGAACAACGCACTCGGGTCGGAGGTCTCCTGCAGCCGTTCCCCGAGGCAGCTGCGCAGTTGTGAGCCTCTTTTCTGCGCGCCACGCTCCTCTAACAAAAGGGGGCATTTGGTCCTGCTCTTGCCTTGATCATTTGATTATTTCTTCTTTTTCTCTTTCCTTTGATCTGAAATGAATAAGGGTCAAAAACACGTCCTGGCTCTTTGTCTACAAGAGGTTTCTTATAGATACTCTGCTATATTTGTAAGGGCTGAGATACATAAACAGGAAAGGAGAAACAAATTGCACGTGAAGAAGTAGGACGCCTTAAGGCAAGTTTTTCATGTCAAAACGCTTGTTGGCTGCTTGTTTAGAGACTTTCCATTTAAGTAAAGCAGGACAGGCAGTGGTCTGAGTCCTTTTAGCTGGAGCTTTAGGGGGATCATGGAAAGTGCTATGGCTGCTGCCGCACTGTGCAGATGCTCTCATGATGCTCTCGTTTGAATTTATTTTTAGAGATGGAAACCTCTGCCTGCCTGTGATTGTCGGCTTTGCTGCACCAGGAAGGCTGTCAGAAGGAATCAGCTCGTGTGCTCCCTGTCGCTGTGACCTTAACAGGGAACATCAAGAGCTCTGAGCTCTGTTAGACATTTGCAGCAAAGCTTTCTTCTCCAGATTGGCTTGGGTTTTTTTTTTTTTTTTTTTTTTAAACACTGACGCCACTCATAAAATTTCAGAAAAATATGACAATTAGTGCTGCTTGTGAGTAACTTTTAGGGAAATGTCAGCTACTCTGCATTCAGCATATGCTGAAGCACTATTCTTCAAATGCTTCACATTTCATCTCCAGTTTCTCGTGGAGATCTTATCCAGGCTGTATTATGACTGAAGTTGCTCTAGAAAGTATAGGTATTCACTACCTGCAGACTCTATTAGGTAGGGAAGACAAAAATCACCACTGAAGGGAGAAAGGCTGCTGAAGTGAGATTCCTAATAAGCCATAATTCCTCTTTCTTTGAGAGTTTCTGTACTCCACCTGCCAGGCCTGTTTCCAACTTGACTCGCATAGGGTGTTAGAGTTGCCCTAGCACGTCAGCATTAGCCGTCTTCCCCTAAGATGGAGATGGAGTATGGCAAGTCTAGGGCATCTTACAGGTGTTTGTGTTAGCAGAGGACATCTTGTGTTAGTGGAGGACATCTTCTACCACTGATTTGGGGAAGGACAATTTATTTACCCTAAATCCTGGCAACAGAAGCCCTGATCTCAGCTGTCATCTGTCACTTGTCCTCCTACCTCATTTGACAGGGATATTCCTAGCTGTGAGCACATCAGCGGTGAGTGTCTTTGAAGCCCTGAAGCCTCTGCGCTGGTTGACCACTCTTTGAGCAGGAAGAGGTGCTGGTGAAGGAAGGAGGCCGGTGACAGAGCTATCAGCATCACCTCGGGGCACCTCACATCAGGCTCTACAACCCTCTGAGTAGCCCAGAGCGTTAGGAGGATGTTTGGCTAAAAGAGCATTAATCTTTCAAAGCTCAGATTCCTCTTCCTAGTAATCCCACAGCAATTCACTCTGTGGATCAACCACAGAAAGGAATTTGTTTTATGTTCTGCTTTTAAATATTGTCTTGTCATTCTCAGACTTCACAGTAGGCTTGTTTTCTCTCCTGAATCTTTGAGTATACAAAAGTAGTCAAGTATTTTGTTCCCAACATGAAAGTAATAGAAAAATGACATCTGCTTATTGATAACTCAGAGTCCGGATTAATAATATTCATTTATTCTGACAGTGAAATCCTGTTCCATTGAAATTAATCAAAAGCTTTAAGGAGGAGGAGATTTCTCCCTGTATACTCGGGTTTCTTTCTAATTTATACAGCTATTCTGTTTGAAGCAGGCTACCTTCTCTCCCTACGTTCCCCTCGAGACAGGAACCCACTTGTTCTTATGAAGATGTATTTCTCTTCATCTCTGTAGTGTCTCTCATCCTAATTGCAGTTATCTTGTTTCAAATGTCTCATTGTCTTCCCAATTAAAAATCAGCCGCAGGGTTTGATTCCCCATCCTCCTTGCTCCCTGACGGACTCGCAATCACGGCTTGGAATTTGTTTCCCTTCTCTTGAGCCGGCAGCCTGGTCCGGAGGCTCTGATTAGCACAGAAGATATTCTTTGTGCCAGGTTCCTATCAGCAAAGCAGCGACACAGCTCACAGGCGCCCGTGTGCTAGCCGTACAGCTGACAGGCGGTGCCGTAATAGCTCCTTGGTGCTACACTTCTCTCTGGCTTTCTCATTAAAAAATAAAGAGGAAGAAAAAAAAAAAAAGGAAGCTTTCTGCATGCTAAACACGCCTGCATCGCTGGATGCAAAGGCATTTCTGAATGTTTCCCAGGAATGGGGAAGCAGAACTGTAGCCAGATACAGCTTTGGAAAAGCCTTTCTGGAGACAGAGGGAGATTTCACCTTAGGCATTCGTAGGGTGAAGGGTTCTCCGATTGCTTTGGCTTAGCCCTGCTCCTAGTAGGAAGAGCAAGAGATATCCCTGAACACAGGCAGCTCCCTTGGGAGGGAGCCTGGGTCAAAGCTAGGTGCACAGTGCAATGATGTAAGTCCAAGGGGAATGAGCCCAGAATGAAATCAGAAAGAGAGCAAGATGAAATAAAGGTCAAGACTCTTATGGAAAGTGTATTGGCTCGACTCTCGTAGTCTTTTCACCTCTAAATATCCACTCATGTTGCAGATTTGCTTTTACAGTGGTGCAAATGAAAGGAGCACTGGGCAATTTTTCCCTTAATGGGAGTGCTACTGATAATGGTTAACAGAATGTGATAAAATTGTTAGAGATTTGGAGCTGTCTTTCAGTAGCTGAAAATAGCTTGAATTTTCTAGCTCCGAGGGCTAGTGGGACAGGACATATAGAGCACATTTCTTCAAGCCTCTAGGCAAGAAATTACATACCCATTTCAGTCCAGAGCTGTCTTTCCTCTCCCTCCCACCATTCCCTTGGAGTCTGACTAGCCAGGGCAGCTGTCTCATTGCAGTCTGGCTAGATGATTTTTTTATTAAAACAGAGCCATTTACTTGAATTGTACACGAAAGTGCAAGATTTGCATATAACCCCAACTGCCAAGCAAAAATATTCCAGATCAGCCATTTTCATTGACAAGAGCATGATGCTTAGTATTCAGGATACAACATCTGAATACATTGAGTAAATTATATGTGACAAACTATTCATGCATTGCCTGACTGTAATATTTATTCACACAAACCGCCATAAAAACTACATAATAAGAAATCTTCAGCGTTTTTTTCAGAATACAGATATCTTAGCTGTAATGGGTTGAGGAGTGAGTTTGAAAACAGGGCTTATATTCCATGAGAGGAAGACAGCACATGCCATTAAGATGCTAGATCAGGCTCGGATATGCGGACTCCGTTACTAGCTCTGACATGTCCTGTCTTCATGACCAGGCAACCCAAATCCATCTGCATTTCAGAAATACCACTGTTTCCTTTCTCCTTATTCCTGCTTAAATGTGCCTCAACCGATTTGCTTCAGCCTGCCTGGGAGGGGTTGTAAGGAGGCTGTGGAGCCACATGGCCACAATCACAGTATGTGAAACGCGAGTGTACATTTACCATTTCACCTACTACAAGTAAATCAGTGCCTGGCTGATGCTTTACATATGCTCTGCCAGTATGCTTAGGTTCACAGTAATGCATGTAAAAACCTCCAGACAATAGCTGCTAAAGGTAGGTAGAAATAGCCAGCAAAATCCTGCTTGAGAGGTTCAATTAAATTCATGGTTAAAGTTCACAGTCTGTTTTTAAGTGTTCTGTGAGTTCACAGTCATGCCGAGATGCTACAGAATGCCTGAGGATTTGATGTGTCTGGCAAATGTTCTACCCAAGTGACCTGAAACAAAGTTTCTGGCTAGTTTTAGAATGGCATAAACTCTTCAAACCGAAATCAAACTAAAAGCAGCATTGATCCTCTTATCCCTGGGGTTCATCGTAGCGATGGATTGAACAAGGAAAAAAATACTGCTGGAAAGAGGTGAGTGTGATCTACGCACACATGTCTAGCTGGAGGTGCAGCGAGCATTCACAGCGCAGAGTCACAGGGGCCGGAAGGAAAGTGTTGGGCGGCAAGTCCCTTTCTGAGATGACCCCCAGTGCAGAGGAAGCACCGTTTCACTGGTATGACAGACGTGAGGACGATGTTAAGGAAGACCTGAGATGGGGATAAATACCCCTGGGGGAGGTCTGTACCAGAGAAATGGTTAAGGGAGCATCTTAGTTTTGCCTCAGGCAGGTGAAGCTACAGAACATTTATGCTATGCCTTGTTCCCAAGTAATGGGAGAAGCAGCAGAATTTCATTTCTATGTATAGGTTCTAGAATTGCAGTGTTTCACACTTTTTGCATTTATTGAAGCATGATTTTGGTGAATTTGCTGCTCTGTAGGGAAGCAAAGACTAAAACTCAGACCATTAATCCTTAACACTGAGTAGATGCAGCTTGTTAGTTTGCATTTCACCATGTAATTATTGCTGCTGTCAACAAGCCTCAGAAATGTCGAGCTGAGATTCTGCACATCCAATGTACAAAATCGGAGAGGAGACGGTTAGAGCTGACAGACATCGCCGGCGAGTGATGCTGGGAGCCCTGCTCTCTGCTTCGCAGGCGTGAAAACTCATCCTGGGAGATTTCTGTCAGAAGTCCTGTGTGTATTTGTGTCAAAGGCGGGGAAGACAGGCTTTCAGCATCCATGAAAATTGACAGTGTATTTGGGCGATTGTTTGAATTTAAGGGTAATATTTTCAAATATTTCATAAGTAATTTAGACCCTAAGAAGATTTCAGTCAATCCCTTTGTGACCCCTAACCACAAATTCCCTCAACAGGTCCCAAAATCTGGCATCTGGTTTGTGCAGTGATGACTTTTTTCTGTAGAATCATTTGGTCTTAAATCTATCACATCCCTCTTGGACTTCTTGTTAAGCATATGACATTTAAACCTGGCATGCTAACTACCCTCCCCTCATTTCATCTTCTTAATTGCTATATTTAAAGTAATAACTTAATTTAGAGCTAATTAATTGTGCAGAAAATTGTATGTTGAAAGACAATGAAAGTTTCATGCAAGAGGATAAACACTCTTACCAAAAAGGCATATCCTAGCAAATTTGTGCTGTCTGCATATGGAATTAGTAAGAAATGTTTACAGTCTTTTGGAATTGAGAATCACCCGGATAACAGCTTAACAGACCTTATGCCGTTAACTCGTCACCTTCAAAATCTGCTTTTAGCCACAAATGTCTTTGCTAAACTACTGAAGTGCTCTGCAGGAGACCAGCAAAAGGTTTTGGAAAAAAATAGTTGCTCGTATAGCAATAATTATAAGGAGAGACTTCCTCTAGTATAGGTGGCCAAGCAACACAGACAACAGGACTGAAGAGTGAATGTTGTAATAATCCTCAGTGAGCATAAGAGTGAGAAGGAACTGTGTTCTGCTTTGCCACAGACTTGCAGATCATTTTGGAAAGCGCAAGTTTCTGCTGCAGAAGTGTGGAGGATTGTAGAGAAGCAAGACAAGACAGACAGGACCATCCCTCATTCTGCGAACCGCTCAGATCATAAATGGCCTAACCCCACCTTGTGGTAGTTCTGCTTTAGGTTGCTTGCTTTCTTCCTTGGACTACAAACGTTTCCTGAAGTTTAAACAACCTCAGGAAACCCCATATAGAAGGAAACTCCATATAGAAATAAGCATTAAAAGGGAAAACTGAGGAATGTTCCTGACTATTCAAGCAAAATGAAATCCTGGAGAAAGTCAAACGGTCGGCAAAGGGAGGACAGCGAATTGAGTCATGAGAAGCTTGAAAGTTAGATCTACCCTCACTGAACAAACTAGAGAAAGCAGTAATGTGAAATCACTTGTATTTTAGGTATATTGTTGTGAACTGGATAGAAATACTGTCTGCATTTGTTGTACTTTCAGTCCAAACACACCTGAGAGGAAAAATTACTGTCTCATCATTTATACAGAGCATCTTCGTTTTTTCAAAAGCTGTACTGGAAACATCCTTTCAAAAAACACAGCCTCACTAATGGCCACGATTAACCAGCTTCCCTGTATGCTCTGTTTAATAGTAAGCCTGCTGCTAAAAAGCACATACACAATGCTACACCTAGTTAGTAAGAAATGTAATTAAAAGTGGATGAAAATGATCTCTTTTCAAGAGATCCCTCTGTTTTCCCTGCTTTGTGAAATGAAAACATCAAAGAAACAAATATTCTATCGAATGACTCACTGGCAATCTATTAGCATATTTGTGTATCTCTCTGCCAGCCCTTCGTATACCAACATTTTTACAAAAGCTGCCTACTGCAGACTGGTGTATGATTTCTAGTTAGCTTGCTGGTCACCATCGTGATATAATCTCCTTCCAAAGCAATTTAATTAGCACAGTGAAAGAACTGACCTTTCTCAAAAAAAAAAAAAATTTCCACTATGCTAAAAATACTCCACTGAGTATGTCAATAGCATCCTTGATGCATGCAGCGCTCTGATGCCCTATTGTAAGGAAAGAAGCATTGTAAAGGAATAATTTTATAGCGAATGAGAAAAAGAGGCTTTTTAGTGTGTTTCGAAAGGGGCAATGTTATTCAAATGCAACATTATTGGGAATGTGCTAGGTGAGGAGAAAGACCTTAGATAATAATGCATTGTGATCCTCATAGCGTATTTTTTAGTAACAGATACCAGGACCCTGCACAAAGGAACCACGAATTTCTACCCATCACACATGGATACAGCACAGAAAACTGAACTGATGTGTCAAAGTCCATCCCACAGACTGTCCATGTTGTGGATTCTGCCCACTGGGATCCACCTGAGAAATTTGTTCCTTCATCATAATTTATTAACTCAATTCCTGCTTGCAGTGTGGAAGCTTCAGCTTGTATTTTGCCCCAGGGCTCTTTCCAGAGGCTCCTTGTTGCTGGATGACACTGTGGGCCCAGGGCTACCCACCCCAGCAGCCCCACAGGGACGGCTGCTGGCTCTAGGTCTGCCTTTCCAGTGCGTGCCTAATATTAGCAAGAACACAGCTTGAAGCAGCACTTGGAAGTAGACAGAATCAAGCCTCATCGGTGGGTGCCCAGCATGCATCTTGCTCAGTGCAAATGCTCCTTGCCATTTCTCAAATCATTTTAAAAGCGAAAGGCAAGCAATTATTTCAAGGCAACTTACAGTCCAGGCACAAGATACATATGTGATTCATTGGTAAACAAGTGCTGTCTCATGGTCAGTGATATTTTCTTATTAGATTGTTTAGTCTTCCAAGCTGATAAAATTGATGAACTATTCCATATGTCCATATGCAGGACAAAATTGCTATTATCTTCTGTTGCTTCTTTCTACTGCTTCTTTGTGGAAGATAGTATCAGCTAGAGGATGTGGCTGGGCCAGGGCCCTTTTCTGCTGTCAAATAAGGTATCAAGGAAATAATTTTGCTTTCAAAAAGCTGCAGTCTTCATCTCTTTAACACCAATCCTCTTTCCAGGAGAGGTACACTTAAGAGCAGGGTAAACGTATTTTATAAGGATATAAGGGTCTCAGGGCAAATGAGAATCTGGCTCATAGTGCTAGGCATGTAAACCACCTATACAGGCTCATTTGTACAACCACACAGAGCTCTCCCCAAATCAGGGGTGCTCGCTGTGAGTCCGGCTTACACGTGTGGAGGTTTTTGTTTCCGGTGCCTTTGCATCTCTAGCCACGCTGACTCGAACCTGCGGCAGCAGCCTGCGTGTGCCCAGGAGTTCCAAACCAGAGCTCAGAGCGCACGGGGCTGTGAACTTTCAGTGCTGAAAATGGAGAAGGTGTTACCCGGCCTTGAGCCGCCAGGAACAAATTAGCACTGAGATCGTTCAGCACTCAAAAGCCCTGGGCTCTGTTTACACAGGCTGGAGAAAGGAAAAAAATCCTGTGCGCTTCCTGATCCACTTCTGCACCCTGCCTGGTCCTCCTGCCCTGCCCTGGAGCCGTGCGGCTCGGAGCAGTGCAGGAACATTGCTGAAAGAGCACCCCACATCCCAGCTCCTAACGTGTCGCATCCAGCTTCTTGTAGGAGGGCCTGTCTGCCAAATGTTGTTCATCGGATAAGCACAAGAGATGACTTACCTACCACCATAAAGACTGTGTGTGTGTGTGTGTGTGTGTGTGTGTGTGTGTGTGTGTGTGTGTGAAAGCAAACACAGACGCCCACAGAAGGAAATAAAAAAAAAATCCTAGAAAATACCCTTTTTTATATGGTTTGCCTGAGAGGGGGAAGAAAAGGAATAATGAAAAATAATTTTCCTAGTTGTGCTGTGGTTTGTTTCAACTGGCCCTTGGAATAAAAGCAGACAGGGCTATTTTTAACATACAACTGAGCAAGCAAAAGAGACAAGATGGGGTCTACTTTATGCATAAAAAGAGCCCAGCTTTTCTCCTTCATCTTGTGTTCAAGTTTCCTTAAATATCGCAATTCTTCCTGACTAAAAAGCAATTTGAGCTCAGGCACACACTTGAGCCCAAGCTGAAATACAACATACACCTTCCCTCATGCTGTTCCTGTTTCTGCTGTATAATGTCTGTGTGCTTGTGCACCTGGCACAAGGACTCCCTCTGCCTCTAATTGCCAAGTGCAATATGAGCCACAGATTTAATAAAATCTATAAATTCTATAAGCACTCATCCACTGTAGGAATAAGGGCCAGAAAAGTATTTAGATGGACTATGCCCATTGGAAAGATGGCAAAATGCCAAATATGAAGAGACTAAATGGTTGGAAAACAAAGTGGATCCAAGCTTTCAAGAGGAATTATAACTTTTAGTAAGTGTAGAAGAAAATATTAAATGTCAAAAGTCTGTGTCATGCCCATGTAAGTTATGGGAGTGACTCATACCAACTTCACCTTGGCATCATAAAACCAGCACTGAACACAAGAGCCTTCTCTTCTGCCTGCAGCTATTTATAAGGTCTTTTTTTTTCCCCCTTTTAGCATGAAATAGGGAATACAAACAACAGTATCCTGGGTTTATATCATACTTTCTTGCTTAGGCTGTGTAGAGCTCTGAAAACATGAATGTGTGTAAGAGAGGAAAACAGCAGTCTTCACTGAGAGCCAGTGTCTTGAAAAATGTCTTGAAAGAACACAAGGCCATAGACAGGCTTGAGGGATGGGGAGGGCACCTTCCCACCTTCTGGGCCATTTGCTGGTTTGGAAACACTATTTTTTTTGCTTTATCTCATTTGGAAGTGAAGTCACCTGTCAAAATCTGACTTGCTTGTTGGCCTTTGCCCATTACTTGAAAGCATCAAGTAAGAATTTAATAAATTGGATTCAAAGCTTTTGCCTACTTGATCCTGTAGCACAGCCCTCTGTCCAGCAGGATATGTTCAGATCTGCTCCCCAGAGCTGCCACCGCGTAAGCTGAAAAGAGCTCAGGCAGTTGCGTTTTTCCTGTTGCCCCTCAGGTTCCTCTCTCCCTGTGTTGCCAAAAAAAAAAAAAAAGAAAAATCTATTTATTGTGCGTCCAAAATGGATAAAATTCTTTTGATTTTTTTGGGGGGTGGTTTCATCACAGTTACACAGTACTAGATAACAAATGTAGGTAAAAATACAGTATCAAATGAAAGTATAGTCAATATAAAACAAATGCAGGATTCATTTATATTGCATGACTCTTTCTGGACCACATGAGTTCAGATAGACTAAAGACTAAGTGTGCAACCAGCCTAAGTGTTATTGACAGGTTCATGACTATAAGTGGCATGTAGAAACCATAGGATTACATTTCTAGGTACATTTGGGAAGGCATCGTGAAGATTTTAAGGCTCAACATGCCCCCACGTTTTCTTGTTGGCTGATACCTCTCTAGTGGCACAGTGGGGCCAAAAAAGAAAACCAGATGAGTGTGTAAGTGTAAAATAAGAGGTTCCTTCCCACAGGACTCGAGGATTTCTCAGGCGGGAGGCACCGTGGAAGCACCAAACTGCCGCGTGGCTAAAAGGGAGGCGTTTATGCCTAAGGGAGCACGAGCAGCGCCCCACAGCTCGTCCCCCGCGCCGCGAGCGGCCTCGCACGGAACGAGGCCATCGGAGGCAGCGCCTGCAGCGCAGCGCCCAGCTGATTTTATTAGTGGCACTCCTGCAGGAATGTCAGAGCAGCCCTTTAGCGACTGGAAAGAGCAGACTCATTGCAAACGAGCGCATTGTTAAAACACAGCACACGGGGAGACCTTCTGTAGACATTCAGAATTACCAAAACAAAACTGCTGATTGCATCCGTTCAATAGAGACACTGAATTGGGAAGGATTTTATATGTGAAACTGAGGAGACCTGGTTTGTGTGCAATTACACACACTGCTGACATTTTTCATTTAAAATGAAAACGGAAAGCAATTTTGAATTTTCGCCTCAGCATTTTCCTCATAGATTGATAGCATCCTGCAGTCCTGAGGAATCAGAGAAAGCAATTTGGAACAATAACTGTCACCAAACAGCAGTAACTACCAGGGTAGTGTCACTGTGCAAAATGTGACTTATTGCAAAATAGAAATCTATGCGGCTTCCGTAAACTACTATAACTTAATATAGGTTAATATAACTTAATGCAATATAACTTACATTTGACTGTGATCTCAGTTATTTCCAGGGCAGTTCCTCAAACTTCTGCAGGAAGACAGCATATGCTGTGAAAGAGAAGGCAAAGTTGACAAAATCTACATATGCAGAAAAAATAAGCATCATTTGATAAGGACAAGTCAATGAGACTGTCAAAATGATAATTAGTCATTTTTCAGCCATCCTTTGCATCACCATTTTTCTCAGGCTTCTATTCTGAAAGCTATGCAAATAAAGCTAAAACCAGCTTAAAGCTTTCTTAAGCAAAGATAAGTACAAGACTTATTGAGCCTATTCATGATTTACAATTTATGAGAAGATTATACCTTGGCTTTGGAATAAATGCAAGCTATAGCTTTTCAAGAAATGTGAAATATGCCTCTCTGTGGGAGAAGCAATTCTCCACTGAAACAGTCAGATTTAGATTAACAAAAGAAATGTTGCTGAATTCTGATGCGAGAGGGGAACTCCTGAGCCTGCTCAAGACTTTGCAGCCTTTGTGTTGAGCAGAGCTGGTCTGTTGCGTGGGCCACTCAGAAATGCCCTGGCGCCCTCCCGGAGCGCGGCCCGTGATCCCATTGCTCCGGCCAGCAGCCGGCAACGTTGCCCAGGGACGGCGCTGCGCTGCCACAGCGCGGGCGCGTCCTCTGGAGCAGATCCTCCACGGCTACCATTTGCAGCCCAATATTTAAAAAATGGTTCTTGCTTAATTTAAAACAGCTGTTATTAAGCGCAGTGTTTCCAAAATTGTTTTCAGGACAACACGGTTGCCTCCGTAGCGGGCCCAGTGAACGGCTGTGGGCAATGAGGTTGTCACCCATCCCCATGGCAGTCACTTGCGCTGGCGCCAGGAGCCCTCGTGCACCTCTGGGGCCTCACAGCTGGAGCACAGCAGCACAGCCCGGGGGAACACGAAACTCAGCGTCCTGGTTTCCTCCAGACTCCAGAAGGAGGTGTGGAGGACCACACTTTAAAGGAGCTGTAGGTGAAAAGCCTCATTTCAGAAAAAAAGTGTCATTTCACCAGCTTCTCTTAAAGAACCTCCTCAGCTGTTGGCATAGCTGCATTATCTGCTCTCATTCAACCAAGTAAGATCAAGAGGTCAGCCTACGGCTTGTTATTATTTAAAACCTTTTTGCAGTTAGCCACATATGCTAAATTAACCATAGGCCACCAAACCTATGAAAACAACTTCCAGATAAACATTAGCATGAACAGAAGTCAATTAAATTATATCAGAGGAGCTCAGGAACTGCTGTACTGTATACTAAGTGTTTAATGAACAATCAATTATTCTAACACATGATCACTTTTTATTTCTCATTTCCGTCCATAATATTATGGTAAACACTTCTGAAAGTTGAAATAAATTACTCTTACTGTTTGCTCCTATTCATTTTACCATTATTTTACTGCTAGAGTGATTTCTATTAGTTTAGAATATACAATTTTCTTTGCAAGCAGTTGTTGCTTCTTTGCTCACAGATACTCTGAATGATGATATAAAAATCAGCTTTCCTAGCTGCCCAGATTCTTAAAAATATAAATATTTTTGCTTTTGACACAACGGCACTAGGTGTCCATCCAAGGTTAGAATCCCAATTTGGATCTGTGGATTGCACTGGAGGAACCAAGTGCCTTCAGGTGAGGTACTGTGGTATCTGGGAACCTACCTCAATGTTAGGCCATACTGAACTCATGGTGTTCTAATCCATATGGATTTATCTAATTAAAAAAGATATGCTAGCAAGCAACCACATCATCTCTCTCTTTTCTTCTGACCATCCTAAGGGGTTAGGCTGGGAATAAAAAGCTTTACAAATCACAAGGCCCTGCAGGCGAAGAACAAGGCTGTAGCTGCGCTGCTCATGAAATGTCCCTGGCTCCAGAAGGGCAGCAGGGAGGCGCCAGCTCCTCCGTTGGGATGCGCTCGCTCCAGGACGCAGCCCCAGAATTTGCGTGGGCCTCGGCCCTCTGTGGTGATTAACCGGCATCAATAACCCTCTCCCGCTGGGCTCCCCGAGCTGCCGAGTCACTCATCTCTGATTAAGGAGCAGTGACTCACTTTCTGCTCTGACTCTTCCCTGGTGTTTTTGCCTGCGGAGTAAATTTAATTAAATATTTATGAAGAATTCTGCATAGTCACAATGTTACTATAAATGACCAAGAAAACTGGAAAATGAATGCAACTTAGTAAAGGCACCCTGGTGCGGTAGTTCTATAAAGTCATGTAACCCTACCAACAAAGCGGCATTTAAAAGAATAAATTGATTTAATTCAATATATTCATGAGGATGGTCACTAGTTCACTTAGGTAGTTGGACGTTGTATTCCCTGGCTATCCAGTAAGTTAGAGCTGCTCAAAATTCAGAGATCAAGACATGACTTCTATTGACATATGTGATGAAGTATTATTTTTTCCTATAATCCAAAGTCACATTTGATTTGACTCTAAAAAAGCTCACCTGGGGATGTTCCTTTTGTAAAAGGAAGACTGATGAAGATTTCATGTCAGGGATGTACAGAGTTTGGCAACAGCTCACCAAATGAGGCTATTACTAGCTACCTTCAAACATCAGAATTCAAGAATGGATTTTGTTATGTTCTCTTTTGACTTCTGGATTAAGACATGAGCAGCTAAATTATCACATACATACTTTGCAAAGATATCTCAGAATAGGAAGATATTTTTTGCCCCTGTTAAAGATTATAGTCCTCCTTGCTGTTTTACTTCATTGCTAGGATTACAGATAATCTGACATATCGCGGGTTTCTAGGGTCTTTGGAGAAATGGTTCATCTTTCTGATATGCAGCACCAGCTGTCCCTGCTGCCATGGCTACTGGATGTACTTTGTACTTTCCTTTCAGGAGCTTTTTCATTCCCTCAATGGAAATGGACTGCTGAGGATTGTGCTTCATGTGAAGTATAAGTGAGGGCATCCAAAGCCTTCCCAAAGGACAAATAAGGTTTTTTTCAACAATTTTGAAATGATTTAGAGAGAAAAAAAATGGAAGTTCTTCTATTTCTTATACTGCCCACCTTGGAGAAAAATGAAGAGTGAATGGCATGTTATATTTAAACAAGGAATATTTTCATTACATGCACATTTTAAATTGATACCATGTTTTGGAGCAGTACAGCTGTAAGGAGTGTGGATGGATGTTCTTACAGCAAGGGAGTAAATCAGGATCAAATTTCAAACTACTCAGGTAGTCATTTCTCTCTGTAGGTTAATTTCACATTGATGAAAAATTTAATTAGAATAGATCTCTTCATTTTCATGGTGGACACAAATGCAGTAAGACTCAACAAGCCAAAAGCTCCTTGATGAAGAAGAAATTGAATGATAGAATTGATTTCTTTATGTATATCCAAAAGCTGACACAAAATCAACTCTTCTTCCCTAATCATTTTCAACAAACGACACTATGCAGTCAGGGAATTTCTGGAAACGGAAATGTGATAAACCCACAATTACACATTTACACAATGATACATTTACAAAATTTAGAAGGTGAATGCAGAGAAATGAAATGTCTTCTACTGCCTTCAGAGTATGAGTCTATATTTTCACAAATATCCAAATTCAGTCATGACCGAACATAATCAACCTTGGGATTTTTTTTTCTATCATGACTGTTATTAGGGATGTAATCCGGGTATTAAAGAGAATCAGTTGTTTGTTGAGTTTCATTATCAGAGATTCAGTAATTTTGGGCCATTTTCAATAAGGCAAGTGGTCTCTTGTGTTTATTTGCATTCACCGGTGGCAAAAAATATCAGCGATGAGTTAAAGTACAGCATAATATAAGAGTTCTTACGGAGTCCTTTCTATTCTATGAATTTACTGATGTATGGCTGTGGCTCCTCTCCAGCTGCTGAGTTCTGTTCCTGCTGATGTGCCTTAGATCTTGTGTTTCATAAATGACGTGGAAGTAGCCATATTATTCACGGCAGTTTTCTTTGTGCTGAAGTGGAAGGAAGGGCTGCGCTTCGGCTGCTGAGTGTCGGCAGAAGAGCCGGCTGTCGCAAGCGGCCAGGAGCACCTACTTTATATATGGGCAAAGTAAAAGCAGTGAAAGCCAAAAAGGTTGCCTGGTAATCCTAGGACAAAAAGACGCCATGAAAGCTCCTTAGAGTGACATATGTGTTCGCTTTCATTAATATTAATAGAAGGCAAGGGAGGTATGTGATTACTTTCATTAATATTAATGGCAATAGAAGGTTAGGTAGGTGTCTTAGCTTCCCTATAAATATTACATAGAGCAGCTTTTCTAACTTCTCTGAAGAGCCCATGTGAAATGCCAGCAGGAAGACACTGATACTGCGCTCAGACAAACGTAAAGGACAGTAACATTTTAACTTGCTAAGCATGTCTGTTTTTTTCCCCAATATTACATCAATAAAATTCCCATTTGCCTGATGTAAAACATTCATTTCCTCATGGGCTGTTGCCAGTTATGGGAAAGAATGGATCGATAAAGTAAAATGATGGGATTCATGAATGTTAAAAAGTTGTGCATAATTTACAGACTGTGCTTAATTCCAGCCTGCTGGAAATGAGACTGCTATAAAACAGTATAACTTTCATGCACCGCAGATATCAGGAAAAACAAGTCAAATTACTGCATTTGGTTAAGGTATAGAAAGCGTTGTCCTGATATTTTTAAAGCAATCAGGAGATATGGACGTGGACAAAGATTTATGACTGTGATTATCTTTTTGCTTGCTGACGTAAATTAGCCTTCTGGGAAACCTAAGTTATTTCTCAATATGCTCTTAATGGGCTGAGTCAGAACTGCGGATCATCCCTCTCCTACAGAGGATTTATAGTAAAAGCAAAGGTGAGAGCTTCCGTTGCAAAGGACAATAGAAGTGGGAACAGAAATATTCCATGCTAGTGAGCTCACCCTCCAGGTGAGCAGGTGCTACTGCTAAACAAACAAGACTCTAAGCAAGCAAGGGGAGCATTTACTTTTCCAGCTGGATCAAGCTGATGATTATTCCAATCATTGACATTATCTCTGCAAACAGGGAATTATGCCTCACACATGCAACACAGGATTTTACCAAGGTAATGGATGTTTCTCTCGTCTGAGATCATCTGTATGTTACCGGCCCTGTGTCAAGGGGATTGAATGACTGCTGTATCTCCACGTCACTTCTTTTCTGATTAATATGCTTATCCTTCCAACTTGGCTTCTAGCATCAGCCCAGAGTCACACTTCACACAAGCCAGTGCTGCAGCAGATGCTAATTAGCACAAGGTTCGCAATTGCAGCAGTCAGGATAGAGATGGGAAAGGAGGGAGCCATAAGGCATCAACAGTCTTGCACTCTACAGAAATTATTCCTGTTATCCAGATGGTAGCCTGAGAGATTTCCCCACTGTTCCCATTTCCTTGTGCTGTAGCTATTCTGCGTATAAGTACAGCAAGTACTGCTGCAGCTGTGCCTGCACAAATGGGTTTATAAGGCCACCGCTAAACGAACTGAGTAAGAGAGCCTGCAGAAAGGGTTCAGCTATGCTTATCTTTTCACCAATGGACATCTGTTCTCATGATAAACTTCCGGGATGGTTTGCACAGAATATAGCTCTGGCACAAAAGGAACAACAAAGATAATAATCAGATGCCAAAGCAAGATGACAAAATGGTGTGGGGCAGCCAGGCAATTTGCAAAGGCCATATGTGATTTATGACCGAGACGGTGTTTTCCTCCCCAAGAGCAAACTTGTTCAGCAGTGGTGCCACGTTTCTTTTGCTAAGTGCTTCTGTTTCACTGAATTGTCATACATGGGTTAGAGAAGATAAATTAATTTCAGCTTGTTATGTTTTGTCTTACAACGGACAAACCGAGAGCTTCCACTGTCACTCATGGTGTAACAAGGCTGTCTCGGGCTTGATGCGGGACACGGCAGAGATGTCGTCTTCATAGCAGGCCAGGCGAGCACTGTCAGGAAAGTTGCAACCTCTGGCCAGCAGCTCCAGCACTTGTTCTTTCCTTTGCAGGTGGCTCTTCCAGTGCTCACGAGGGTGCACTGACTGCACACCGAGCAACTCCCCTCCTACTGTGTGCAGAGCTCTTGTATTGAACAGACAGTAAACATATCATGCATATTCATACCAGAGGAGGCATTCCCAGAGTCAGTTACTACAAATCACAAATTACAGCAAATAATAGCTTGTGTTTATGAAAGGTGAGTTCTCATTACTGCCCCAGACGTGCCCTTTGCCAGTCAGACCTCCCCACGCGCCTGGTGTTTGCTCCACACCTTGCAGGCACTTCCCTGCACCACAGCAAGAGAGCAGCCTGCATCATGAGTGGAACCAAGCATGGAGCTTCTGATGTTGTTTACAGACTCTTTATTTGCCCAGAAATGCCCAGGAGTAGTGCCATGTATATCTTCAAGTTGAATTAAACATTCTGATTTGTGCAATAACTTAATGGGGGCTGTTCTGTATTTTTTTTTTTGACATTTTATTGACTACTCTCCCAGTTGTTTTTGTGTGAAAAAAGTCTCCGTTTGGACAAGTAATACTTTTCCTTGGGTTCTCATTGCATTTTCATGCACTTAGATAGCAAGTTCCCATCCAAGTCCCAGCAGAACATACTTTGTGCCTCAAAAGCCCTCCCTATGGGAACTGTGAAGAATTCCCTTCTCTGTATTTTTTCTTTTGATGAAACATTTATTGCCATGTATAGGAAATACATGGCAATAAGAAAAAAAGACAAAAAAGCAGAGACCTGTTCTCCCTACCTGCAGACTCGTTCAGACTCTTTAAAACGGAGCACTACAACTTCTCTTGTTCTGCTGAAGTATGTTACTATAAAATAAATATTTTTAATCAAATAAATATTTATACAAATAAATAAAGTTGTCAAATATTTCCCAACGGCATTCACCTGGCCTGCTAGAGGGTTGTGAAGATGACACCTCTGCCATGTTACCTGAGTCTTTGTACAATACACTCAGTGCCTCTTGTTTTAGAACTGGACTCTGCCCCAGCACTGCATGGTGCCAGAAGAGAAAATGAATCAAAAATATGCATATTCTTGCCAGTCATGCTAACTGTTGCTCTTCTGCCACAATTTCCTTCTATTCCTGTTTTGTTTTCTCTCATCTTATACTAATGAAGCTTCCTGCTAAACCCTACAAAGCAAGGGGCAACGCTTTCACAGACTTTGATGAACTCAGAAAAGGAGCAATTTTAAAAGTAGGAGCTTTAATTAAGCCATTACTCAAACGAGTCCGGACGCTGGCACAGGAGCGGGGAGCTGAGTGACGCTCCCAGGAGCTGCCGCCTTTCCCGAGGCCCACACAGGGCCTGGCGGCAGCAAGCGGCGGAGCTGGACGCTCCAGCCGGGATGTCCTGAGGTGGCACTGGGAGCTCAGAGCCTTGAGCCTCACGTGGGCCCTGCTATTTCCTTTCCAGAAGGAGGCTGGGAGAAGGAAAAGGGCTCCAAAAGGCTCTTGTTTGCTACCGATTCGCAAAATCAATGGCTCAGCCACTTGTGCCTTCCAGAATGTTCCAGTTTACCTCCCCGTACAGAGAGCAGAGACTATAAATCATCTTATGTGAAAGAAAAACATTCTTCAACTCCTTTTCTGTAAGCATTTTTATAAGACACTACAAATTGTACTACACCTCAAAGGCAGGTAAAGAAAATATTACAGGAAAGCAGCTCTCATTCCTGTTGGGATAGGTAAAGGCAAAGCTAGGGAAAGAAATCAGGGAAGTGCTCAAGACAAACGGATAAAGCATATCAGGGATTTGAGAGGGACAGCTTTACTTAAAGGCTTCTAATCCAGCACATCCTTTTCAGAGCATAAGTGTAATTTTACAGAGGCTTAATTCTCAGTACGATTGTGTAGCTCTGTCTGAATAGTACCTGGAAAAGGCAGAAAAGGGTGTATTTTAGGTGTGTGCAGCTCAAGAGTAGGGTTGCACTAGCAGGCAACCATCTGATAGCTGCTTTATCAAAGACCCTGTGAGATTCAAGATGATACAAATTAAACAGACATGGAAGGGATTATGAAACAGGATTACAGGGCAGAAACATTCTCTGTACAGAGAGGAACAAATCTGAAACGCAGCCGGGGCAAAAGGCATATCAACACCACAGCAGCAGCCACTTTTGTCAGTGCCGGAAGGAACATCTCCATGGCCTGAAACACCGTGTTAAAATCCTGTCCCCAGGGAGCTCAAAATCAAACCTTTCCCTGACTTAGGGCTTCCTCGAGACAGAGAAATTGAATCGCATGTTATTTTTACCAGGGCTGGAAACAAGACTGCACTGTGCTTGTGCTCCCACACAGGCAAAAGCTGGCGGGATCCGAACCTGTCCAAGTGCCCCAGCCCTTCCATGATGCAAGTGGCACCCACTGAAATTCAGGAACACTCCGCCTCTAATATCAAGATGAATCTGGCCTTTAGCATTTGATCAAGACTCTGGCTCTCCTGGCATTATAAACAGCCACTGATCCTTGCTGAAATTCTTTTATCTGTCTGATTTATTTTCAGACATTTGGCTGACAATATAATGGCAGGGAAGCAAATACAGCTGCCCTTTTTTTTTGTAACAGAAAAGCTGTTTGCTCATCATGCTGTCTGAATTGAAGGCTGTCGAAATCATTATGAAACTATTGTGTTCTTTGACTTGCATGAAACAGAGAAGTTCATCACGTAACCTTTAGGACAGTTGGCCAATGTGATTAAAAATGGCCGTGCTCATATGGTGGCTCGCAGGAGGGTGAGGAGAGAAACCCTGGTGGCAGACTGACAGCTTGCAGAGTGGCAGTAAGTGCTCTGCTGATAATCCACAAATGCACCCACTGATTAAAGAAAGTGGTGAGCAGAACAGATTAATCTTGCCCTTACTTAGCAAATTGATGATCTTTCCAAAGACATGATAGCAGGAAGGCAGTAGCTTAAATCTTCCAAGATAGCATCATAAAAAACATCAAAAGTTACAGCTATATTTTTACAAGTGAGTTGGAGCATTTGAGAAGATCCAGGGCAGGTTTAAGATTTTTTTTATAGTTTGGTCTCAAAATATCAATATTTAGAGGGAGATTTCAAAAGTGAAGGAGAAGGCATGAGGGAAATGTGGCACAGGATCAGCTGTTCAATACAGTCTTTGGGGATAAAAGAGATAAAGGTGCCTTTAGCACTGAGGAGTCACAAGGCAAAAATTTCAGAATACAATTTATTCTGCACTAGTGTCCCAATAGCTGCAAAATGTAGATCACTTGCAGACATAGTATGAAACAACAGTACTCTCCAGTCTTGCCTCCATGAGATACAAACAATGAATCCTTCCTTTATGAAACAGCAACCACAGCAACGAACATTCACAACAAAACCTGCAGTGGTTAATAATGCAAAGCTCTTACAGAATAAAGATGCAGCCAAGAAAAATACAGCTAATAAAGACTGAGCCAATGTAAAAGGCACATTATATAGGAAGCTTTCTCAGGGGAAGGCATATTGAAAATAGCTGCCAAACTTCTCATCTTCATTCAAATAAAATATCTCAAAAACAAGCTTTTACAAGAGAAGAAGTTTTCACATAGTGATGTCCTTTTTCTATCAGAAAGGCTTCTTTATTTCTGCAAATGGTAAAAATCAGGCAACATTATTCAGCTGCTGCTCCAGGACAAAGATCAGATTTGTGTTCCTTGGAGTGCTAGGCAGCTGTGCTTCATCATCAAGAAAATGCTGCTTTAAGGTTTTTTTTTTTTTTTTTAAGCAAGGATGCCTCTTATTTATTTGAAGTAGCATGGCCCCTTGTAGAATGATATATACTTTCTGTGCTCTCAGAGTTATGGGGACTGCTACATTTCTGGATGTTACAGCAATGCCTTTCAGTCACAGAAGCCACTCTCTATGATCTGTTATGTTTGAAGATGCTCAGAGCTCATGCATGATGAAAATACGGGTTCAGACCTCAGCTAAAACAAACAATGCCCAAAGGAACCCTGGAAAGCAGCTGAATCTTGCCCAAGACATCATTTTTTGTTAAATGCATTTCTTTCTCTGAATATTATTCTGTCTAAAGAAAAGATTGGATAGTTTTTTAGCCTTGGTTCCAGGAGAGTTATGGCTTCAAATCTTTTGAAACTCTGTTTTGAGTTTTTTTCCTAAGTGTACAAGACAGAAAACAGAGCCAATAACAGAAAGCCACATGGACTGCCCATACTAGGAATAACTGATAGTTATTAGTTACTGTCACGGCTGTCATTAGTTGAAAGAAGAACTTCTTTTGGAGCTAGGGCTTTGCTGAGCACCAGAGAATTCTCTCCTTAATTTTCCTCCTAAATGGATGTTTTGAAAAGTGTATAAACCAGCTCGACAGCAGTTGGGCAGTTTCCAGTTTGGAATTTGAGCTTTCTTATCATAGCTAGCTTCCTTTTGTTCATTTGCTCTCCTCTCCAGGAGGATGTGCAAACACTGGGAAAGAGCACTGAAGTCCTTACATATGTATAACAACCCTTCCTTGTCCTCCAGGCATCTATATAGTTGTAATAAAACTCTGCAGCATGTTTTAAAGATTAGATACCATTATAGCTTCCGAGGAAAGTACATAGGCTGAAAGTGTTGGCCTGAAGCCATAAAGCAATATCGCTGCCATGCCTCCACTGGCTTCCAGGGATCTCACTACAAATGACTTTTGTACTTCCAGAGCAACCATAAAATACTCGAAAGGAAGGGATTTGTTTCATTGGTTTCACACAAAAAACAATTCAGGGCATTTACAAGTGGGCTGAGGAGCATTGTGGTGACAGCCACCATCACAGTCATCGTGAGGGATGAACTGTGTGTGACACAACTGGGTGTTACTCCTAGCGTCAACGGCCGACATGACTTTCCACCACGGCAGCTGCTCTCCTCTTCATTCAGCAGGAAGACATGCTTGAAGAATGATCTCATTTAAATTATTTTGAGCTACTTGCAGAACAAATGTCTTGTAAGGTTTTAGTTTAGGAGCTAATTCAATTTTTGTATTAAGGACCAATGTAAATTATATAATGCCATTTCAAGAGACAGCATTCTGCTAATGTTGTAGTGTTTGTACTCATTGAGACCAAACCACTTTGAGGGAAAATACCAGTTTTCATTTGATTTTCTGAACGCTGGCCTTTGAAATTGGATCCCTATATTGGCACTAGATAAGTGGCTGTGATTTCCATCCTTTTGCTGTTGCATAACAGAGAGCAGACATATATCTCTTCTAATGGTCACTTCAGAGAACTTTTAATGGTCGCTCTAGAGAAGTGATGCCATAGAGAATCTAAGGGTATAGAAAAGAAATTACTGGTGAAGTATGGCAAGGTGGAGTTTGCTGTGGCTGTGAGAATCAAGTTATCATACGTTAAGTGAGCAGTAGACTTAGTTTCCTGGCACAGTCATATGGTTCGGTCACTACGGGTTTGTGCCCTGCCACATAGCTCCTGTGACTACAACTACAGATAAATTGCAGTTTGTTTGTCCACATTCACGAGATACAGTCTTGGCAGGAAACATGAACCTCTTCTGCTCTACGTGGCAATGCTGCTCAGTATACAGCAGTCCCTACACGCCTCTCTTCAGAGTGAAGCAGCATCATCCTACGAAAGCTGAACGGCAACAGGGCAAAGGCAGAGAGGCAGCTTGAGCAGCAGCTCCTGATTACAGTGGCTGTTCCATGTTGCAAAAGAGAAGCAGGAAGAAAGTGTGTGCAAGAGAGGAAAGAACTGGGTCTCTTCACCTGACTGCTCCTGAGCTGCCTCAGGTCAGGCCAGTCTGGTGATTTTTGTCTTTCATCTCGTTCCTGGCCTCCCATGAAATGCTAAAAAGGTGCTATGTGGATCAAGAGAGAGCTTGTGAATATGCTTTTCTCTGAACTGCTTGTGTCCACGGGTCCTCAAATGATCTGCAGGATCTCAAGCAACAAAAGGAAGTGGTTTTGGCTGCCTATATTAATGAAAAGAAAAGCCTGTTGGAAACCTTAAGCAGGGCTTTACCACTAAGAAAGGCTATTCTAGGAATAAGAATATTAAAGCACAAGTACACTAGCATAGACTATAGCAAATGATGGCGATAATAACAGTTGCAAAAAGTCCAGGAACAAAATCCCTGATTCTTTGGCTCCATCCCTTTAAGGTCTTTAAATTTTCTGCTGGGGCAGGATTGAATCTATTTTTCACTCCAGACTATTCGTTTTAGTGGGAGGTGTTCTGAGGCAGAGTACGTACGAGGTGAAAGGCAGCTCAGGAGACTGTCGAAGCAGAGGTTGATCCCTGGCCTTGGGAGATCCGGTGCCCTTCCTGTGCCCAGATATGAACAGGCGCCTTGGACAGCTCCAGAGGTCCCGCCATGCCCGCAGAGGGATTTCCGTTGGGCAGGGAGCAGCTCTGGCGAGTTGCTATGGCGACGAGGTGGCTTGCTTATGACAAATAAAAAGATAAACTCTTACCAGGGCTCCATTCGGCAATCCCGCTGCTCCTTCAGGTTTCCACTCCGGAGACACCTCGGGCGGGACTGACGGGCAAAGGAGAAGCTGTCGCCTCCATAAAAGTCACAGCTGCTCCAGGGCTTCCAGCTTGTGCCCATTGACTTCGGATTCCTGTGTGTAAATGGAGGAAAAGTAATAATTCATACCAAATGAGTTCAGTTTCCTGTTCCTTTACATGAATTCCTTACTCTTGGAAACTCAGTTAAAAATAGAGAAAGAAAGAGCATGCTCTTTCTGTCAGTGGGCTGAACGTGGAGCACCTTGTGCCCGCTGTGAAGGAGCACTAATGAACGCCGAGCTCCTGGCAGGGATTTAGTGCCCTCTGACAGAGTACAGAAGTGGGAGCACACTGCCACTCTGCCACAGGCGAGGGACAGGAATTAGGGAAATGCACGGATAACAAGATTACACGTATTTTCACCTCAGACTGCCAGATAGAGCAGTGGGATTCGAAAGTGTTTGAGGGAAAGATTTCAAAATGAATATCCATCAATTACAATTAAAAAAGAGGCAAAAATGCAGTCTGGGACCAGAGTCTTCCCTTTTATACTAGCATCATACCAGTTGCTTTGGGGGATATGCATGGCGGCTGCTTTTGAATCCATTTTTCTTTCCCTGACTTTCTTCCCAACCAGGAGTTATTCATGGTTCTACTAGCGCATCCATGTCTGTTCAGCCTGCAAGCAAAGATCTCTAGTATATGCATCCATTTTCTTGCCCCATTACTGGTCCTTCACAACTGAGGAAACCAATATATCCTGTTTTTTCTAGCAGATTTTTCTAGCAGGACTTTAAATAGCAAAGTGGAGCTTTCCCTCCAAATCCCTTTCCCAAAGTCTTTCTTTCATGGAGACAGTGCCTCTTGGAATACCGCGTATTCCGGACTGAGATGGATCACTTTACCTCATCCAGGCATAAACCTCAGCTTTGTCACTGTCTTATTCATATTTGATAGCATGACTTGCTAGCAGGCTTATATTTGCATATTAGATTAATTAGATGCTGTCTTCCTGGTATTGCCTGAAAAACTTTATGATGTGTCAAATTAAAATCTACACAGATTTCTTTCACGATCTGGATTTTTTGCAATGCATATTTAATTTTCATTTTACTGGAAATTAATTAACACTGAGTACAGAACAGGCAGGTGATGACAAATGAGTTGCCACGTTCTAAGGAAGGATGGCAAGCAATGCAAAACACACATTCCTAATGCTAGAATTCCAATTCTGCAGGTTACAAGTCGCACGCCTTGTGGCTGGATGTCAGTATATAAGTGAGACCCCACTGTTCAGGGCACATGAAGTGGCAGCAGCACAAAGCAGGATCCTCTCCATCACCACGCTGACACCGTGTTGCTGTGCAAAGAGGAATGAAGCCAGAGATAAAGCGTGTGAGGGAGTTTTACACTGTAGCAGATGAGACTAGTATTTACCATCTTTGCTGGGAGGGAGAAGCCTTGGACTGCAGCCCCAGTGCCAGAGACTGGCTCTGTACTAGGTGATGCACAAATGCCTAACGCTGTCCCGGCATCAGTGGCTGCCCCACACTTCTGGGAACTGCTCTGTTGCTGAGCTGTTCTCACAGAAGTCATGTGTGCTTCCTCTCTCTGTAGGGTTATCACGTTGCTGAGCCACCTGAGCCGTCACTGTGAAGGAAATATGGACTTCAGCAAAACACCTATCGGACTATTATACAAAAAAAAAAAAAAAAAAAAAAAAAGAGAGAGAGAAAAAAAGAAGGAAAACAAAAGAAAAAGACAAACAAACCCTAAGAGCTCTTGGAGAGGCACCCATTTCAGCACTTCAAGAGAAAATACAGGATGCACCCACAGACTGTGGCAGCATGACTTAATCTTTCTCCTGCCAGTGCTGCTCCTGTTTATAATTAGTACTAAATGCATTAAAAAAATAAAATGGGCTCTGCATCACTGGAATCTCAGCTGTGTTTTCTGATGTCCTCTCATGTACACTGCCAGGAAAACTGCCTCTCACTGTATCAAATTTTAATTGTAATCAGTACTGAAACTAAAGCCCTGAGAATAAATATGCCAGCAAAAAGCACCCACTCTAAGGAATTTTCAGCCTTGAAAACATCTCCTCTGCTTTTGGTCAGAGCTTATTCAATCGTTTACCTTCAAGGCACGCTGCAAGCTTGTTGACTTCTTTGGACAATTCCTTAAAAGCTGAGGATTTTGCAGTTGTAATGTTTGAATTCTCTAAGACAGTACAAAATTACAGAAATGCACATGCAAGACTTTTGTAAAAAGATTTTCCTTTTAAATAGACACAGGCCAAATGACAATCCAGATTCTCACCCCTGATCACATCTCTGGCCTTCTCATTTGTAGTAGTGAGCCCCCACTGCCATACAGCTTGCTTTATCTAATAATATGGAACGGAACCCTGGGAAAAAAATACGATGCCTTTGATACAGTCAACAGCACAATTTATTATTTTCAGGCTATAAGTACTACAAATCAGGAGGACAAACAGTTTGCAAATATGCCTCTCTCCACACAACCCAAGATTAGTATGAATACTGACTTTTCAGCCTGCCTTTAGCTTCTGCAGCAATACTGTGCTGTCAATACAACCCTGCTATATCATGACTTAGGCCCAAACTGACAGCAGCCCTCTGATTTCCAGTCACAATATCCATGAGCATATCTATTTGAGTGTGCTAAGATCTGATAACTGTACACAGAAACATGGAAACTTATTTGCACGTCACCATCTATTTGAAAATAGATGAAGATTAAAAAGAAAAAAAAGACCTTCAGAATCTATAGTTTTTCCTACAGTGAGGAAAAGGTAAATCTCAGAGTTATGCTAAAGGAAATTGCAAATTTCAAAGATTCTTCTCATTCAGGTTTCATTGCCTTTTGTCCTAAAATCAATAGAAATAGAGATAAGTGATGCACCTGAGTGACAGGTGAAAAGGAATTTAAAGGAGGGAAAGGGGAAAGATAGTTAACACTTTCTCACGTTCAGTTGCAGAAAGGATTGGTTTCCTAGGCAAAGGAAGACTGGCGAATTTTAGGGAATACTAAGACCCGGTTGCTGCCATACAATACGTATGCAAGTAAACAGTGTTGGGCACATGGACAGAAAACTGGGAAACTCAATTTGCACTGCTGGCTTCCTTCTGCAAGGATGCCTGTCATCATCACGGTCCCGGCAGGTGGCACTGCAACCTAGGGAAATTCTTGTTTTCCTTATGTTTGGGAAGCGCCTCGCTCAGACTTTAATTTATACTAAAATTATAAATGGCTGAAATTATTTCTTGAGTTATTATCATTGCTGCCTCTCTGCCTATTTGCATGGCAATATTATCCAGTGGCACTGCATGAAGATAATTGCATTTTTTCTTGATGCAGCACCCTTCTTGCAGAGCTCCCATGAAGACAGCAAAGCTATCTGTATGCAGAGAAAAAGGGGGGAGGCAGAAAAAAAGCAAGATTTCAGGCAAAACCATGGCCTTATTTGTCTTCATAACATGTTTAACTTGCACAGAGGCAAGAGCAAAACACAAGCTGGCAGGGCAGCACACAGGATGAGGTAAGTTGTCAGAGGAAATGAGTCAGTGCCCGAAGGGAGGAGAAGGGGTTCCTGAGCACAGGCAGCAAAAAACAACTGCTGCCTTCTGCCTCTACGTACTTCTCCGGGCAGAGGAGTGACATGTTATGACAGTATCACATTACAAAAAGAAAAAAAAAAATCAAATTAATCCAGCTGAAGTATAACATCTATCTGATGCTGTCTTGATTTCCAGGCTTTTTTCAGTCTACTTCATGGACTGCCTTTAAGGGAGGTAAGGGAGCAGGAAAAGCCAGTTTGTGTATGCTAAATGGCAGCTTAGATGTATGTACCTTAAAGGACCTCATGCTGCTGGTAAGAAAATAATTTGGAGCACCAATCCAAAAAAAAAAAAAAAATGGAAAAGCGCTGGTATGAGTGCTTTTTTCAACAGCTGCAGCTGCGAAAGAAAAAGGAGATAAAAGACTTTGTTGCCATCAGAAATTCAGCATGAGCACAACAGTGCTTGTGAGCCTTCCTGCTCCACATTGCTCGGAAGACGAGGTTAAAAAAAAGGCTGTGCTTTAGCTTTAGAGGAGGCTAAAGTCTCAGCCCATCCAGAGGGAACCTCGTCATCTGCAAAGTCAACAGCAGATCCCCATGGCAGGGGACGTTTCAGGCACAACTCTCCACGCTGAGGCTTCCCCTCTGCGCAGCGTGTGAGTAATCTTTGTGCAGCCCTTAAAAAAAAAACTCATAAAAATCTGGTCTGCGATCACTGTGCTCCGTAAACAACCCTCAGTGCCGCGATGAGGAAGCAGAGGGGAGCGTCAGGGCTGGGGCCAGGAGGAAGAAATGTAACTGGCAGCTCCAGGAGCTCTCCCGGGAGAACATAGGAGCGGCGCGTGCAGGGCCTTGTCCCCAGTCGGGGCGACCCGGCTCCGTGTGCCAGAGCCGCTCGCTGGCCTGCCTTGTGAATTCACCAGCCCCTGGTGCGCTTTGGGAATCCCTTCCCGAGTCCCAGCTGTGCAGGCCAGATTTAGTCTCCTCCTCTGGGAGATATTTCCCTGAGGAAGGAGGCTTTTCTCCTTTGGAGATGCAGGGTGTGTTCAGCCCTTTGGCCTGGAGCCCACAGCTTTGGAAGCGGCGGCAGAGCTGGAGGAAACGCTCCTGCATCGGAAGTGTGGCCAGGCGCACTTAACCATTCCCTTGCCGCAGACATCGGCACGCTAGCGGCCTGCCAGGGGCATCTCTCTTGTCGCTTTTGGCCTGACTGGCATATTGAAATCTCAGATTTTCCCACTTCAGCACATAATGCTGGCACAGTTTATTGGCGTTTGGCTAAAAGGTGAATGTCACTGTGGTTAAAAGTCACTGCTGTTGTGCCTTAAATTACTTGTAATATTTCCGCTGTGTGGGGAGACGGGTCTTCTCGGCAGCCAGGTGCCCGGACGAGGCTCGTGCTGCCGCTGCAGCCCCGCTCTCGGCGGGCTCGGCGCAAGGCTCGCGCGGGCGAGGGGGGCAGCGCTGCGCTGAGCTCCGCGAGCCGCCGCGCTCCCTCCGCGCGAGCCGCGCTTCCCGCCGCGCAGGAGCAGCTTCGTCCCGGAGCTTCGTCGGGAGCAGCACGCGAGCCCAGCCATGCTTACTCTCCTAAGCGCAGAGCTCCTGCCTCACGTTTCCAAGGTCTCCCGGCAGGAGGGTCTGTGCGCTCCCTCCGGACCATTACTTCTGTCACGTTTATTCACCAGGCAGTCCCTCTGCCTCCGGACGAGGCTGCGGTTGGCCCCAGCCGCGCAGAGCAGAGCAGATTTCCCAGCCCGCCCAGCCGCAGTGATTCAGAGCGGAGCTATGAGGTGACTCACCGCCCTCCAGCCTTGTCACCCACAAGGGCCGCGGGAGCCATTTGCTTCCTAACCTGAGACACAGCCAGGCCTGGGTCCTCTGCCAGGCAGTTTCTCCCCTGTTTACCCAAGTTCAGTCTGTTTTTGTTGTAAAAGCAGCACACTTGCTGAGTACCACAGGTTTCTGCTGGGGGCAAGGCCCGAGCACGGCTGCCGGTGCCTCTGCCACAGCCGTCACATCGTGCAGGGGGGCCTGGCCCTGGCGCCGGCACCGTGGGCTCCCCGTCATCTCAAGCAGCACCTCGGTGACACGCTCAGCAAAGCCGCTCCGCCGAGCAGGGCGCTCCGCCCCGCTCTCCGACTCCTGCCGGAAACAACGGGAATTTCGCAACCTTTTCGGCTCTGCGGCCGGGACGCGCCCGCGCTGCTGAACATGAAGCGCAGGTTCCTGCACGTCTCCCGCCGTGCTGCCCGCGGGGGCAGCCTCGCGCGCGCCCCGGAGCTCGCGTCCCACGCGCCCGGCGGCCAGGGCTGCGTCCCGCTCTCGGCATCGGCCGTCTTGACCAGGAGGGCAAGGGCGGCGCAGCGAGCTGGAGCCCGGCGCCAGGCTCCGAGGGCCCCATGGGCCTCTGGGATGTTGCACAACTCCTTCTGGGGAGAAAAGACGTGTTTGGGGTTTGGGACACATGCAGGATTCCGTCACGTCTACAAGAAATAACGATTGGCACGTCAGACGGGAACTACACCGCGTTTGATTGCGTGGGGGGTCCACTGCGGACCCAGGCTGCGGGATGGCAGCCCTGGCGTCCTGCCCCGAACGCGCCTGGGACGCCTCCCCTGCCGCGCAGCGCAATCCCATGGCCTGGCTCCGTAACTTCAAATGCTCATTTACACCGTTTTCTTTTAATGTAATGCACCAGTACTCACGATCTTTATAAATAAAATCTATTGCTAATTTTAGCAGTACAAGGCCAGCATTAGATAGGATTTCCTATCACATAAAAGACACAATAATTGTATTATTTAAAGATTAATGGTCATGGATTTCACCTCTGTTTAAATACATCTCTCTTGAATGTTAGTTCAATTTTTTAATTATTAAAAATGTAGATAGCCTTCAACCTAGCATGCAGCTGCAAATGCTTTTTCACATTATCCGTTTTTCCCTTCAGAACAGTCCTAGTTTCTTGGTCTTCTCCATTTTGGAAAAGAGGAAAGAAGTTCATGCAAAACAGTGTTACAATTTTCTTTGTAAACATTTCTTTGCCAGTCTTCACAGGCTGCCTATTCACTGTTTTCACTCCAAGATAAGCATACTGAAAAGCTAAGACAAGCCGGGGACATGTGAGCTTCGATTCTGTGCAGAGCAGACATTCCCCAGGAATGAAGAGTTTGAAGTGTGCAACTGGGCAATCAGCGCAGGGAAGGAATGGTGAAGTGGCAGATGGCTATAACGGATCCAGGAATACTCCACTGTCAGCAGAACTAATATTTGGAGACGCGGCTATTAGTAAAGCTTTTAACATGTTAGTTTAATTTCCAGATGAGGCACTGGTTAACCAAGCACACAAGACGAACCAGATAGCAACACAGGTGCTAGATGCATAGCAATATCCGCTAACTCCAATCACACCAATCCCATATGGTTTGGCAACATGATTCTTTCTTCAAGGAGCGGCATTGTCTGCTTTATCCTTGTCTCCAAGAGATGTTCCTGTGATCACAAATATGTTTGACAAAGTCATTTTTCTAACTCTAGAATGCCATTAATAAATTATTATAACTCGGTGTGTAGTTAAGATGTGCATGTGTATGTGTAAGCCCATGCATGCATCTAAGTACATTTTGCACATGCAGTTATTCCATTATGAATGAAAACCACGCTTAGATTTCCATGGCCTCCCTACAAGAAGGGACAAGTTATGTGACCACTTTCTTTTTGTGTTAGTACAACCATGTTTCAAGCCTTATAATCAAAATAGAAATGGGTATGATTGAAAGGCTTGTGCATTAACAAAATTCAGGGTCAATTCCTTTCTTTGCTATAAGCATCCAGTGTGGGCTAAGGCCTTCTGTGCCTTAGTTTACCAGGAGCAGCCTTTCCCTTTCCTCAGAAAAGTGCAGGTAAATTGAAAGCCTGAAGGATGCCGATGCTACCCTCACAGGTGCTGGGTTGCTGTTGGAAAAGGAGGTGTTGATCTTCAAGGGTTTTAGAAGTCCAAACAATTTTTTTTCTCCCATCAGGAATTGGTTTGCCAGAGGATTTTTTAGGTCCTGCCACAAGCATCGAGTGAAATACTATGGAAATACTTTAGCAATTGCTGGCATCTTATTTTATAGTCAGCCACTGAAAATACCTTAGAGGAGCTCAGTGAACTGAGCTTCAGAGGGGATGATTTAAAATGCTAACAGAAAGCAGAAAAAAATACTAACCAAGGCTGGCAAAAGAGCATTTTGTGGTTTTTAGCCAGTGGTAGCACCCAGCGCATACAGAGGTGCTCTCCCAGCGGCAGGATCCAACCAGGCCCACAAAGACGGCACCAAAATGAGGGTCTTGGGGACTCAGAAGAGTCATGGCCACATTGTGCAGCTTGTGTCACTATCACCAGTGCCCAGCTAAAGGCTCACACTGTGGCTGCTCTGTAGCTATGTGGGAATGGGTGGAAGGGCCACTTTTCCCCCTCTCCTCATCACTGCCTAGCCCTAGAGATTTTCCGAAGTTTCTATCAAATTTCTCTCTTAAGGTTAATGTTTTCTTGTGTAAATTCAGTGTGAATTAATCATGCTTTAAACGATTATTTTTTAATCTTTAGTTATTAATCTTTTATTTTAGTTGGGAATAAGGGGAATATTGATTAGTAATATGGTGCATTATACCATAGACTTGTACAGATATACGTATACATATAAATATAAAATATTTCAGTGTTTGTTCTATTTTTGCTTTTGGTTTAGTTATAAAGAATAATTTTGTCTGTTTTGGGCTTCTTCAGCCTTAACTGCCTGGGTATCTGTGGTTAGCTAAGAGAGTGAGAAAAAGAAAACATAAAGCCAAATATATAGAAAAAGAGACAAAATATATCATGATGCAGTGTCACATAAAATCTTGTCTTCACTATCCTGGGATGACCCATCAGCAGTAACACTCACATAAATGAGATACTGCATCTTTGCAAACCATTGCAAACATTTTTAGCTTACTCCATGGAACACACTTCAGCAAATTACAGCTATTTTTCCTGACCTTTCCCCTGCAAAGTCATTTAACATCTCTACTAATGCCCAGAATCCCCAGATTAATTCCATATAAAAGTAAATATTAGTTATTATAAAGCTGGAAAAACGTCAGCTTAGTGGAACAGATTGTCAATGCATTCCCCCAAAAGCTGAAAGTATGAACCCCAGATTCTTGGAACATTGTCCACTCTGACAATTAGAGGTTAGTGCTGTATGGCACTGAAAGGAATGCTACTACTATCAAGGAAATCATTGTTTCTACAGGAAATGGAAATTAAGGGAGAAAATGACCAGGAAGTATTGTGAGACTGATCTCTCACAAGGATTTTGTGCTTTGCATGATATAGAACTGACACATGAACATATGTACTCTGCTAAATTCAGTGTGTTGAAAATGTAAACTGTGCTTAAAAGGTGTGTACTTAAAATGTGATTTTCTTTTAATTTTGAGACATTTTAGTGTACAAGAATTAAAAATATTTGTAAACACAAGGTGTTTGTTCTGGCTCACCACACACAGACCTCCCAAGAGTTTTTCTTGTCTATGAAAATGATGCTAGCATTTGCCTCAGATTTGCAATGTGCAGACTTAGGTTAGTTGCTAGCTAGAGACTTCAGACATGTCTTACATTCAGCAGAGTTCTCTCAGGTCTATAAAGATTTGAAATTTCTAGTACATATATTTTGGTATAACTGCATAGTTCACTTAAAACTCAAGGGAATATACTTCACCCAAAAAAAAAAAAAAAAAGAAGAAAGATTTTTTGAAAACAAAAACTGCAGAGAAAAATGAGCTGCAGGTTAGCCACTCCTACATAACGCTTATAATGTTTGACATTCTTTGGGGTAACGCCTAGCTTGTCATGCTATACTTTCCCTTTGGACAAAGTCATGATTCCAGTCATGAATGGAGTCATAACTTTGTACTCTATGCATCTATACCCAATGCATGGAAATACCTGCAATTTGCTGAAAGCCATATTTATATTGAAACAAATGGATGTCATAAAGCATGCTTTCCTAAACTGTTTCCAAAACAATTGTGGGAGCTATTTTGAGGGTGCTGTGATCTCATTCATCTTGTCCGGAATCTCGTCCGACTCCCCAAACTGACAGCACAGGTTGCTTTCCCCAGGAGAAACAGGCCGTGGAGAAAGGAAAGGACCAAAGATGTGGGAGTGGAACAAAGTCCTGTATGATCTGTATGATGGCAGTTACAGCACATGATTTCTTCACTGATGCTCACATGTGACACGTTGCTGAAGCTTTAGGATTTTATGTGAAAATGCTCTACTTCAGTGTAATGTCCTTAAAAACTTGTATGTATCAAGTTTTCAAGTTATCAAGTGACTTCAACCCCATTGATGATGAATTTTTTAAGTTTTTTTTTAATAACTATGGAATAAACTCTAAGTTGCTCTTGATTAGCGTCAAACGTAGGAATATCTGTCTGCAGAAAGGAAATTTTCACTCAGCAGCAGGATGGAGTCTGGTGAGGAATCTTCCAACCGCTCTGATGAGGGTTGGATCAATGGAAAGGACGTACAATTCACATAATAGAAGTGAGCATTCATAATGTTCAAATGTATGTGTATAGACATATACAGAGAGAAGCCATTCTTTTTCAATAATAAAGATTTGGAGCATTGCTTAATAGTGCAAAGCTGTTATCAAACCATTTGTTTTATCCACAGATAGGATTTCTATAGCCGAAAACACCACTTTGCATTTACCATACACTGTCTGAGCAGAAGCAATTGAAGAATACATTAAAAGAACTTGTCCACCTCAGTTATAGGTGGTGTGTTAAAACAGGGCGGGACCACATGCATCAAGTGAAAAAGTAAATTCTGTTTGTAAAGGCAGTAATAGCCGAGACCAAAGAAATTCTTCTGCAAACATGTACGAGTCGCACACTTCAAAAGGATAGTTTCAGGAACCTGCGCTCCCTAGGGACACAGGGATATAAAAAAAAAAAAAAGAAAAGAAACGTTGGCGTGAGTGCCACACCAGCATGGGACAACGCCACTCTCTCAAATGTTGTGGCTCCTAAGCTGTGGCTTAGGAGTACTCTACTTTCCCATTTTCTGAACACAGAAATATAAATTTTGGAGTGCTGCTAAGCAGATATTAGATCTTTGCTTCTCTTAAGTCAGGGACTTAGGTGAACAGAATATATTCCTTGCAGACTGTAAAATTTGATGGGCAAAACCACTCGATTATATTGCTGTTTACAGAGCCATTTTGCTGGTACTCACCAAAGTGCAGGACTTGCCACTCATAAGAAAGCAAAAATTTCTTTTCAGTAGAAAGAGAGCAGAAAGAAATATCGTGAGAAGTGTTTTTGTTTTTTGATAAATCAAAAGAAGTAGAGATTAAATAAAACTTGTTTAACAGGTCCTTATACTCCTCTTCATATTTTTTAAAACTACCACAGGTAGAAATCTAAATATAAAAGAGTTTTTATTCTATTTTGTAAATTTTGTGAGTCATAAACTTGTGCGCTTTTATGCAAATTATAATAATAAAATATGTATACTTGGCAAAATTTTCTCCTGACTGCCAGAATTTGGGCCATCTTTTTATTCAGATATATTTGACATCAACTAGAGTTGTTCAGAGACTGAATATGGTAGGAAAAAAGATGTCTGCAATTCTGAATATAAATTTTAGACTCCCAACACCTTGAATTAAAAGCATATGCACCTATGCATCTCTAAATGTTTATTAAAGGCATCAAAATTATTTGGGAATGCTTATTTACATTACGCATTATCACAATAAACAGCTGCTGACATTGTCTTCTGCCATAGCTCCAGCTGACACACAGTGGACAAACCCTAGGTCTGGGCTATCAATCACCTCTCGCACGTGTCTGCATTTCTGATCAGTTTGGTGCAGTAGCGCACACGGCCAGTAAAACCTGAGCAGGCAGCAGGGAGTTTGTTCACTTGCGCGTGACACGTGAGATGCTGTGAAAAAAGGTAGTAGAAAAGGCAACAGCAAGCCAGTGTGCCTTTGAAATCACACACCTGTACACTACTGAAAGCTGTAGGAAAAGCATATTTTTTTCCCCAAATGAGCAAACTGGTGTTTAGCCCTGTGGTAGTTCAAAAGCTGACTCATGTACTAGTCAGCTGTGATCACTTCTGCTGGAGCACCAAGTACCTGATCCCCTTGGTAAATGTGTGGTGTCTCCATCATCTACATGTAAAATGAACATGAACTAGTTATGCATAAATTTGTGTGGAAATTGCCAGTAAATGATGGGGCTTTTTTTTTATGTACCAGGGCTCTAGAAGAGACTTCTAATAGCAACGACTGTGCAACCCCCTTCTCCCCAAAGCAAGAATTCCTTTTCGGCTGGAGGCCGCTCACTATCCACAGCCATACCCAGGCACTCAGCACATGCAGGAACTGCCTGCACTACATGACCAAGCGGTGCTTCTCTTTCCTAGGGCCTAACAGCACCCTAAGTGTCTAACAGCATCCACAAAACAACACACGCCAGCATGGCAGTGACATTTCAGACAGACAGCATTGGAGATGGATTGAGTCGTTTTGGAACAAGCTGTCTGTATTTCAGTGACAAACTCCACAGTTGAAAGGGGTTTCTGTGCCAAGTTGCATTTATATACCTAATTTGTTAATAGGAAAGCTTAAAGAAGATCATGTGCTTCTGGGTCAGCCAAACCCTCAGGACTCTGCATAATGCAGACCCCGATGACCAGGTGTTTTATATAGGACTGCCTCGTTACTATGTAGCTCTGAAATTTCAATTAGGGGCTGCTTCAGCTGCTGTCATCAAGCACATAGCAATAAAAGAAGTGAAGCAAGTGCCTCCTGAAGCCCTGTGTCAGCAGGGAGGATCCTCTGCCTGCACATGAGGAATGCAGCCCTATTAGACCCATCAGAGCAACCCTGGATAAAACAACATGCAGAAGTCTAGTGTGTAAGTCACGCGTTAAACAGGTCCCTCGCGTTTGCTTTCCCAGAGCATCTCACCTACACACACATCCACAGACCGGTCCTGCAGATCTGCTTTGCTTATTCATGGTTTGCAATACAGAGCTTAGTTACAGGGCTGTGCACCTAAAATATTAAGCGCCTGACTCTTAAGAGTGGAATGTAAAATTCATAGATGTCATGGGCTTCATCACTTCAAAGGTGAGCTAAAAAACCTGCACAGGGCTAACCAAAAGGTATGTTAGGCAAGGCAAATGATATGTCCCAACCCTCCTTCCTCTCTGCGGGTTAAAGCCCCAAGGCTTCCAGGGACTCACCTTGGCCCACTCGAGGTCTGTGTCTAAGCCAGTTTATAAGTAATTACTGCATTTTGAACCCCCTTTCTCTGAAGGGTCATTTCATACTTTTGTTACTTTTTTATTGCTACAATGTCTTGGAGAAGGAAGGTCTTGACTGGAAAGTCTTAAATGTTAAATTTTCTACCTCAGCTGTATATCCCTATGAAAAGAACATGGCCAAGTCAAAACAAGTCTTTCAGGCTCAGGATTATGCTGTTTGTATTCATGGAGAATTTCCCAGCATTTGATTTGGGCCATTTAGTCAGGCGTAATCCTCCATCAACTCTGACTGACCATTAATTATCCCTGCTGTATTTGGAAGAGCTGACCCCACATCTTGGGCAACTTATTTGTGTATATGTTTAGAGCTTACTCTATTAAAAAATATATATATATCAGGCACTGATGGCTTTGGAATTTAATAAACCAAGTGGCAGTAAATGCAAAATACATGAGTTTTAACACTATAGATGAAAACGCAGGATATGGGACAGACTTTAGAACTGAGACTATTTATTCGGAGGGAAAGTCTCCTTTGTGCTGCATGTGATGTTGGAGTTTGGTTTGACAACGGTTAAATGCTGAAGGTGCCAGAGTTATGAGCTACGGGAACAGGCAGGCGCAGCCTTGGAGCAGCTGCTGGCACATCCCGGGTGCGCTGCCTGGCAGGAGCTGGGAAGGGCGCCAGGCATCATTCGGCCCTCAGATGTCACAGGCACAGGGGCGCTGACTTCTCCAGGGAATTTTTCCTTCAGCCCTTCCACTTGCAACCTCCTCCAGGAAAACGTCCTGGCCAAGTGCGTGCTTGGCAGGGAATCCAAGCTAGTTTGGGCCAGCTGCGCAGTTTTAAGATGCCTCCAAGCCCCTGGGAGCCGCGAGCGCCAGGCTGCCCCCGAGCAGCGCTGCGGCCCTG
>VZSV01000062.1:267822-338453 GCA_013398735.1 Nothocercus julius | reverse complement strand
GGGATCTCGGTGGGCTGCAGTGCCGCTAGCTGTTGACTTCCAGCACTTCTGATGGCATCCCTTTCTCTGGAGGCCTGAAGCACTCCGAGCAGTGTGTTGCTTTCAAAAATTATTTTAACGTGTTGGAAAAAGCCTTTTCAGATAGTGACTGTGCGAGTATTTATCATATCTGGTATACATTTCTGAGTATGTTGTGTAGGCTACACTGCAAGTGGTTTATGAGACATAAGCAGTGTCTTTCAAGGTAGACGGGAAAGGGGGAAGAGCAGAGTATGTAAGTAGCGTCCTAGTTGTTCTGATTTTATATTCGGTTTTCTTTGAGCATTTCTAGCAGCCAAAACTTCTCACCTCAGAAAGCCATAGCACTTTTTGACATACAGGTGCACAGCTGTGCGACACTGAATATTGCATAGTCAGGGTATGGTCAGCAATAAGTACCAACCTGTGTTTAGGTACTGACACCCATTTCAAGAAGTGTGTTATATGTGATACTTAAATGATGCAGAGGCATCAGATGCATGCAGTCCCATAGAACAAAATCATATATTTCATACTTTTCATTAAACTGTGTATTATTTTTGCTTCCTAGTACTAGAAATTAGATAGCTACGTACTACTAGATATTAGATAGCCAGATGTTGCTTAGGTTGCTTAGGTTGTAAACTAAAACCACTGCTCCATAATCATAGGTGTTTTCAATTTGGTCCAAAAACAACATGAAAAGACCAGATCTTGTTCCCTGATGAGCTGTGACAGTGTCAGTATCCTCCCTCCTTCTCCTCTTTCCTTTTGGTGAAAGCAGTAACTGTAGATTAAATAACACAATAGCTTGAGAACTACTCTGCTTGAGCAGATACCTCTGCTATGTGAGATGTGATCTTTGGAGGTGTCTAGCTTTCCCACCATTGTATTTGTCCAATAGTACAGGCAGCTTCTTCTGTAAAATAATGCTTTCCCTTTTTATAGGAAAATCAATTAATTTTGCAGGGTATATAGAACTAGGAGAAAACCCTTGCCCCAAACTCAAAGAGTTTCAGGGACTTGCCTTGCCTGTGAGTGTCCTGCCCTGTTTTTCTCATAGAGCTGGTTCTGTAACTATGTGTTACTATGTGTTAACTGGCCATCCCTGCTGTGACAGGTAGCTGGGGCTTTGTCACCTTCGAGGCCGTGGCTCTGGGAGGAGCATGAACGGGGCAGAGGGGAGACTGGGGAACAACCCTTGCTGTGAAGGACCCACCTTTCCTTCTCAGGGAGCCAGTGCTCACTGTGTAAATCCTGATCATTCCTGTGCCTGTTGCTTTAAAGTGTGGGGGAAGAAGAATAGAGGATGGTAGTTTTATATGTTTCAATCAAGTGACAGGGTACTTACTCCTCCAGAGCACAAAACCTACATGAAGGTTATAGAGTAGTTATTATATTTTATTATATTATAGTTGTTATATTTTAATAACAAAGTCCTATTAAGATAACTGATACTGATAAGGGGATTTTTGATTGTCCTTCCAACTCATTTTCCACTCTGTTGGAGGAAGGCCACTGTGTGAGAGTGTGTATATTGGTTCATATTGCTTTATGGATAAAGCACATTTCAGAGTTTCCACACTCTGAAAATCCAGTCTCTGATTTGGAGCATCTTTCACTAGTTCTTGTGACTACTAGCTGGCCATTATGAATATTGCCTGATTAGATTATTGTGATAGAGGATATTTAAGCTCAGTAACCTCAGAAATTTTTTCCTTTTTCAGGAAGGGTTTTTCACACTTTTCCTCAGTAGTAGTGCAGACCAAGCGACACAAATGCCAGCTGAACTCAGCAGCTCTATGTGGCACATGGCTGCCACCTAAATAGCTTGTTTTGCAGGCATTTCCTTATCAGCTTGCAATTTGCTGCTCCAGACAGCTTTGGAACAGTCTGGTGCTCGAAACAAAACACAGAACTGAAAGCTGTTAACTAGAGCAGTTACAGCTTGATAGCAACTATTTATGCAGGACATTTCTGTATGGCAAAACAGAGAGCTGAGCAGAGGATTTTTGAGCTACCTATGGAGAGTTCTGCTGCTGTGACCAGGTCTACGTTACTGTAACGCTCCATTGCGCAGAGCGGAAACGTGAGAAGAGCAGTGACAATATTGACAGGGTGCCTCAAATGTTTGAATATCACTGAATGGAAATAGAGTTCCAGTATGTGCCAACCTGTAGAAATCCTAGAGTTAAAACAAGAATTTTCCCCGAAGACCTAATCAGAAAGCATATTTTAAGAAGAAATAAGAATAGAAGCTTTAAAACAAATTATTCATGTGAAAACTCTTTATGTCACTTCCATATCCCCAGTGATGCATTCTACCTGATGCTCAAAAATAGATTGATATCTGTTGCAAATATCTGTTTCTCTTTCATGCTAAAATTGCAGAAGAATAAATTTTCAAGTTAGTATTTTTCAAAAGAGTAACCTGGATCATCCTGTAAATTGAGCTTTGCAGAGAGTCATGGTCTGATGTTACCAGTGCTGGTCTTTGTCTCTCTGATTTATTACATTTAACTTTCAGGTTCAGAAAAAAAGGCAACAGCATAAAACTACTGTTTGTTTTTAACACTAGTGTCTCTGAGGAGGAGAGTTTCAATGGAGTTGGAAGGTGTCAGGCAGAGTATGTATTCTCGAGCTCTCCTACCATCCCACTTAAGGCTGGAATGTGCGGGCAAGGCCTTTGTGCATGGTCCCCACCCGCATTTTTAATGCATACCTGTCAATCCTGGACAGCCGGTGCGTTTGTGCTCTCAGTTCGTAGCAAAAGTCTCTGTGCACCCTCAGTTGACACTCAGTCAAATTACTTGTTGAGGTTTGTTTACTCCTCTGCAAGCTTGTGTATATCTGTTTTTATATATTTATATATATACACATATAAACACTCTGCAGAGTGTTAATATGATAATGCATTCTAGTTGTACCTCAGTTTATTCTTCACATTTGCTCTAAACTGTGAGCCTACATTTCAAAAGAGCAAATCAATTCTTGATTTTCCTAGTTTCTAAGGGGGACTCCTATTTTTGAATTTTTTTTTTTTTAAATCTCTGTCAAGTTGTGGAATGCTAAACTATCCATGGATAAGAGTTTTTACAGATTTTTAGACTGCATTCACATCCACTGAGCTTATGAATCTCAAAAGCGCAGGAAGTGTCTCTAGAGATATTTCTCTTTTAACATATGAATATTTAAAGCTAAATGTGTATTGAAAATATCAGTCACAAAAGCATGAATTCAACAAGCTGCCTATTTAAATAAATCTTATTTTTGAGTACTGAAATTTTGGAGGTGTGATTTTGGTGGTGGTGATGGGATTTGCTTACTTAATGGCATTGAGCACAAAAGCAGGGGGCTTTGCTGAGGCAAGGCTGGAATGAGTTTAGTGATATCAAAGCAACAAAATATAGTTGGGATTTTATACTGAATTAGAGCTAACTGTCCATTAAAGTTTTTTCCAGTGTGTGTTTTTTGGATTTTTTTTTATTAATTTATCCATTCAGCAGTTGACATGGACAATAAGCTTTGTTTATAATGTGCAATGTTTGCAATTGCAAGCAATGAAAATAGCCTCAGAAAATAAAATGGGCACACCCCTAGTCACATGAGACAGTTATACATTAGAACTTGTAATCTAAATTGTTTAGAAAAGGCATCATTACTTCTGCACAGAAGATCCTCACAAAAAGACAGTATAGCGAGATATAGTAAAAGAATGTTTTAGGTAAGCATAAAAGGGACTGTAGGTACAAACTGGGTTCTTATGTCCTGCTACTCCATATTTTATGTTCTTAGTATAAACCTCTGCAAAATTAGCTGACAGCCTGAGATCTTTAAAAGAAATATGATTGTCTGAGTTGATCAGTTTTACCTTTCCTATTAAAAAGCTTTTCCTCATGACCTAATTTAACCCTAACAGTTCAAAAGGTACAACAGTTTTTCCCCGCGTCAGTCCCTCTTATACTCTGTAAGTTAGTAATGCTGCAGTGAGAAAATGGTCTTAACACTAAGCCTGAGAAGTAGTCCCAAGTTGTACATCAAAGGTGGCAAACCCAAAGAGCAATCAAGTGGGCACTGAGCCCGCTGTCCCAGAGTGCGCAGAGCCAGGTCGCTGAGCAAGCACTTGTCTAACCTGTTTCAAATCTCCCCATGCTGGGGCTGTTGCCGTTCAGCCATGTGGGTGCTTCAGCCGAGAGGCTACTCTTGTAGTGAGAAAAGTCTTTATGAAGTGGCTTTAAATATTCTTTGCTATGGAAAAAGCCCATTTTGCTTTGGCTCCCTGACCAGAGAGGACAGGATATCAGGTGGCATCCTCCTTATCCTGTTTCCTTTTCCTCTTCAGGCCAAGTAGTAGCATTTTGACTCCCAGTTTATTATTTTCACGTTGAGTCCTTTTCTGCAAAACACTACTAACATTTCTCAAAATGGCACTTGCTATTCTGTCCTGAAGCATGTTGATGGAAACATCAGATGCGGACCAGCCTTTAAAAAATCCCTTTGGTGACTTCCTTAAAATGTTTCCAATTTGAAAGCAGGCTGAATGCAAATTTATAATCTAATGTCACCTAGACATTTCTCTGGTTTATTTATAAAAAATGCCACCTAATGTGCTGCAAAAAATGTTGTAGTGACATCATGATGTCCCCTCTCAAGACATTTTCTTACCCAATAGGCTTGTTACCATGTTTAAAAAATATTCAGTGATTTATTCTTGACAAATTTGTTCATGCTTATCCTCTCAGTGTCATGTTCAGTGTTTATATATTGGTTGCTTGTTCAATATTTTCAGTATCTCTTCAGTTTTCGAAGTTGGCTGACTGGTAGGTTGTTATCTAGCTGCTGCTTTTGAAAGATGGCAGTTACCTTTTGTAGTGTGATGAATTGTGTCCTGCCCAGATTTCTGAAAACCACCCTTGTGGTTGATGCTCTGAGGGTGGCTTGCTGCGCTACGTGTGGCACAGCTGCAGGGAGTTTCCACCTTCCCGTAACCCAGAGCTGTCCTGGCCTCCTTCACCTGCTGTTCTGTTCCAAAAGGCTTTGTCTTTTTGTTTCCTGAATACTTGAAGTTATTTTATTTTAAGGTTCACTTTCAGGTTCCTTTCTGTTTTCTTTCCCTGTGATGCTTTCCCTTTCAACAGCAGCATAAAAACTCTCAATCTGGCGGATGAGTTTCTAGGAGTGTTGCTTCTCCTTTGCTCAAACGAGATCCCATGTTTTTTTTTTTCAGCGGACCTTCCTGAATCGTCACCCTCTTGCCCAGGGTCAGCAGCATGCTGAAGTCCCTCGGTCAGCCCTTATATTTGTGCGGCCGTGCCTGGGCCAGTAGCATCTGCTTGGCAGCCTCTGCACTGCTCGTGACCTGGCCGTGTTATTAGCACAGCAGGGAGAGTGCCAGGGAGCTGGAAGCGCCTCCAGCACCTGGTAGGCCCCGGGCTGGGCCAGCAAGCCCTCCTTTTCCCCCTTTTGTGGGAAAGCCTGCTCTTGGGCACCTGTTCTGGGCAGTTTCTGCATTTGGAGCGGCCTCGGCAGCCTCGCTCAGGTGGGAGCTGCTGGCCGTGTGCCCGAGCCGCGTGCCGAGCGGCAGTGGCAGCCCTTTCGTGTGGGCAGGACCCCGTGGCTGTGGGCACGGGAGGACCAGGCCTCTGTGCAAGTCATGTTCACTTTTCCATCCGTCACAGGTTCTGCCCTCTAGGGTGCCTGCAGCAGTGCGAGAAAAACGTGTCTGTTTCTGCCAGAGCACCTAGGCGATTTTCCTCTCTCTATTCCACAACCCTGAGGGCAAATTGAACTCATATCATTCCTGCTTTTGATTTGGAAATTTAACCTTTTTCTGACAGGGCTTGTTTGGCCTGAATGGTGGCAGGGCCCTAGCCCCTCCACAGGAACAGGGAGTGCCTGCCTCTCTGACAGGCTCTGGCCAAGCCCTGCGTCAGACAGCAGTTATGCTAGTTACCAGGCAACACTTTAATATTTACCTCCCAGCCTGACGCGCGCCCGCGTGTTGCATCAGGAGCAGAGGCTTCATCTCGTCGGCGTGTCGGAGCACAGCAAGCGCAGCGCGCGGGGCTGTTTTTAGCTGCCGCTGGCTGCCTCTCGCGAGGGGGAGAACCAAAACAACCCATAGCAAAGGGACATCATCCAGAAGCGGCCTTACAGGAAAGTCAGATCGGCTTTACAGGCTGTATGGTAGTTGGCAAACAAATATTTAGATGCCTGTAGCTTGTGTTACTGCCTCGTGAGGTGGAGGAACCTCCTTCTTCCTTGCAGGGCTCTTTCTTGAGGAGGCTGGACAGTTGGGGAAAACGTCAGGCAAAAAGTGTCCCATAGTGAAACTAAGACAAACTCCGCCTGTGAGGGAGCCAAACCAAGAAGATCCACGCAGTGTTGTGCCACCTTCTTTATGTGTGAGGTCAGCTGCAGCAGGAAGTGCCCTGTGCTTTCCCAGTCCCTCCCTCCCTCCTTTCCCTGCCTGCGTCCCCAGCAAAAGATATATACGTGTTTCATCTCTGCCAGCCCTAGGTATTTACGGGATAGGACGGCTTGATCTTTCTTATTAGAGTGATCTAAGTGACTTCTTCCTTCTTAGCAGTTGATCAGCAGCCATTTACTGGACAATTACTCTCTCAAACTTTTCTTACTCCTGCATGAGTTTTTAAACCTGAGCTCCTCCCCGTGCTGTATTTCGGCTGGATAGCACAGGAAGAAATAGAAGCTGTTGTTTTGTTTTCTTCTTGAGAAAGATTTTAAACTAAGATACAGAGCTGTAAAGCTTCCTCCGAGACAGACCTCCTTAAATGAGATTGCCTTATGAGCAGTGATGTTACAGCAACCATGATGGTAAGTGACACTGTCACGGTCAGGTTGTGCTGTGCTAGAGGATCTCTGGAGGTTGGCGTGGTGCTGTAGTAGCAAAACTTTGCAAAGAATATTTCAGCCTGTTGTAGGAAAAAGGTTTGGTGGGAGGGAGAAGGGCTCAGATAAATTATAAATAATTCAAGCCATGCAAGTTATGGCGATATATTTTTATTAAGTGAATAGTGATTAGGATGACTAATGTGAAGAGGTGTAGAACAGATACTTGTTAGTCAGCTCGAAGGAATTTAGATTAATTAAATAGGAAATGGTGAAAAGGGAAGCAAAGTCTGTTACTGGGCAGAATAAGAAAAGTATGACCTTTCTGCCTACAGATTACCTGGTAGTGATAGTTGAAGTATATAACAAGATGCTTCTCAGTATTTGTTCCGTGTCTCCATGTTGATATTTTTTCTCTCCACTCCTCCAGAAATTCTCATGTATTATAATCAATCTCTGTGTGTGTATATATAGAAGCAAGAATTATTTGCTTTTAGAAGTATGGCAATTGTAGATTGTCAGGTATGTATTTAGTCATTAAACCTCTTGCAGAGACATGCAACAAATCAGAAAAGGGTTTGTGTGCCACTCTTGCATGTGATAATTAACCACTTAGCATAGTTCCCGTATTGTTATTAGTTATGTTAATAAAGGGCCAGTGTTTACAGTTTGGCTGGAAGTCCATTTAACTTTCTTCCACACATCACCCAGTACGCATACATACAAGCCTGTGAAATTGCCTAAGAGCATAGAGAAAATGTAAGTATCGAGCCAAGAGAAATTGGCTCAAGGCCTAAAGACAACTGTGCTAACTAAATCTGCTGGTATTTCTGCCCTTGGATTTTGGTAGTCAGAAGCTAACATCATCGTAGTGTACCTTTTAAATTCATTCTACATCTTATCTTAGTCTTGAGAAATGTTTGTACTATGAAAAGGTTTGAAGAGGCTGGCTGGATCTATTTAAAAATAGTCAAGTATCTTAATAGTTTTATTTGGTGTTTAAAATGAGAAAAATGAGAAAGTTCATTGGGACAGTATATATTTTAATAAAGCAAGAGAGATGAGTAGCATCTGGGGGAAAAAAAGTCTAGAAAGAATATGTGTTCTTTCTTTGAACGTAAACTGTAAACATGTTGTTGTGGTTGAGATGGCAAATGCAGGTGCTGGGATACCTAGGCAGACAAACACTAAGTGGGGAGAGGTGATATTATATCTGTATAATGTATTGATGAGAAAACTGGAACTTCCTTTTCCGGAATAAGAAAGATATTCTGCTTTCAGAATAGAAGTGAAACATCTGCTGAGTCACATCACTAAAGCTAGGAAAGGAGACTGGCATTTACTGCTTCTGCACAGGAGTTGCATAATATGCTGAAACACTTTATGACTTGGGTTACATAGTGATAGTCATTATTCCTTCCTATCTCTGTGTGATTGAATCTGTAAATTTAGTCTTCAATATTTTGTATTTCATGCTAATAAATTCAAGAATCTAGTTTCCTTAAGAAGGAAGCTGAGATGTGCTTTCTGAGCACCCTGCTTCAGTGGAAGAGCAGGATTTGCAAATGTTTCAGTACTAGATATGAAATTTGCTTTCAGTTCATGTGAGAGAAGAGAATGCTGTAATGAGATACTTGGGGATTATGCTGTAGAAAGTCTGTATAAATGTATTGTAGAAATACAGGCAATAGAGAACATCTATAATGGTAACTCATTTTTTTTCAGTAATAAATCATTCTTTATTTTTAGTTGGATGGCTAATGAATTCAGGTTGCTTTATGCTTACTTAATATAAATTAAATAAAACAAAGGTGAAATGTAACTCAACTCTTTCTTTTTCTTTCTCAGAAACAATCCCCCTCTGCTGATGCATCAAAAACACATATTATGGAGCCATCTGAAACAAAGGTATGATAAGAAACTAATTTTTCAATTAAGCACAAACACATAATGCAAGGGCATTTCTTTTTCCTTTTTTTTTTTTTTTTTTATACTGACTTACTGATTCGCTTCGTTATTTTGGGTATTTCTTGTCTGCAGCTTAATTTCTCCTTTGCAAAATACCTGAAAAAAAATGTTACCAAGAACACTTGGAGGATTTTGTGAAAACAATACTGACTGTAATTTGAATTCAGTCACGCTTTGTGACATACATATAGCTCCCCTCACAGTATAATTACAGGGTTATTTACATATTGATAATTTCATATATTTCAAGGATTTAGGGCAAGTTTTAGCTTTTAGTGGGTGTTCGGTCTCATCTTCTTAGTCATACAGCTGTGTCTGCCTGTCAGCTTCCTTTCCTTATCCCTCACACTTGTTTTGTCTTGTTTAATGACTAGAACTTTTTCAGGGTAGAAGCTGTATCATCAATGCCTATACTTTGAGAAAAGATTTGTAACATCACTAGGGCCTCTGTTGCCTAACACTATTATCTGAAGTAATGAGCAATGATTCAGTCCCTCCCTAGTTATTTCTTTTTCCATAACCATAATAGTAAAACCAACAAAAAAATACTGAATATCAGACTAGACCAGAAAGGACTTGTGCAGTGGTAGAGCTTAGGACTTGTTTGCACCTTGTGTAAATGAAGAAAAGTGTCAAGTAGTGGGATTGGGAAGGGCCTCTGAAGGTGGCTTGGTTCAACACCCAGGCTATGCAGGAACAGCTCTGAAGCTGTATTAGGCTGCTGAGGGCCCTGTCAGGCAAGCCTGAGTACCTGCTTGTGCGCAGGTTGCACAGCCTGTCTTGGCCAGTCAGCTCCAATGCCTGATGTCCATTTTTTTGTTGTTGCGTTGGGGAGCTCAAAGCTGTGTGTAATGCTTCAGATATGGCCTCAGAAGTGCCAAATAGAGGGAAACAGTCACTTCTCTCAGCAATGTCTCAGCCTGTGCTTTTAAAAATGAAGCAGCCCAAAATGCAACTAGCCCTCCTCACTGCAAAGCAGGCCGCTAGCTCGTGTTCCACCAGCTGCCCACAAGGACCTCCAGGTGGTCTTCTGTGTTAGTTCACAGCCTGCAGTGCTCTTCAGTCGCAGGTGCAGGCTCCTTTTCGTCTATGTTGAACTTCATCTCTGCAGCCTCTTGACATCTCTCTGAACAGCAGCCTGACCCTGTGGTTTATCTGCTGCTTTCCCTTATTTTCTAGTATTATCAATTATCACTTGATGAGGAAGCACACCTTCATTCAGCCAGGTCATTAACTGAGATAAGTGCTATGAGGCCACTTACTGACTGATGGGCAATGCCACTTTTGTGTGTTTTTAATATTGCTGAAATAGAGGCTGTTTTTGTCCAGGTATACAAGTTACTCCTTGCTTGTAGACTTTGAGCAAGAAAATCTTTTGAACTTTTCTGAGCAAAGAAGTTGTTGTAAGAAGTACCTGTTTCCTTTTTTTCAGCTCTTGCTCCTCTAAATGCCCCAGTATTCTTGTTTGAGTATGTCTGCAAATATCTTCTTTCAGAACTATTAGCTACAGAAGGCTCATGTTTGACATTTTTTTAAATAACCCTTTGCCTACACACCCCCCCACACACACGCTATATAAGACTTATACTTGTAGCATTGAGATAGACAACAATTAAACCTTTCCTTCTGATGATGATTACTCAGATGATGATACTTGTTAGTTTCCAGTTCCAAATTCTTTTTATGTTTGTGAGCAAACTCATTTTTGTCATGTTCATTCCTCATGCTTTTCTCTATTACTGAATCCAGCCAAATATCTAAAAATAGATAATGTCTTTTTCTTAGTTACGATTTGAAACAATCCTCAGAAGAATGTGGTAAATTTCTAACGAAATGATTAAAGCTGGCGCTTGCAAGATGAAACAGAGCTACAGCAACACAAGTGTAAACTTCAGTGCTGTAAGATTGGTAAACCCCAATCCCTCTGAAACAGTCCTGCATTTGCACATGTATGATAATTTTCTTTTAAATGTGCTGTTAATGCCTTCCTTCTTGGTTAAGCAGGTCATGTGCATTTTGAAGTAGTCTTTGGAAAGAAATATGGCTGTGGAGCACTGAAGCTTTAATTTCTGATCTGAAGTTTCTTGCAAGTGAACCTCTCTGAGTCTACAGCGTGCCAAGTGTCCTTTCTCTATCTGAGAGTCTCCACTGTACCATTTTCCTTAATGATCCTCCAGACCCGTCTTAAGCTGTCAGATCTACACCTACTTCCTTTGTTTCTTACGGTTTTTGCCACCTTGAAGAACCTGGGAGTTAGTGCAGCTGAGAGGAATGTGGAATTTCTTGTTTTGGGGCACTATCCAAAGGGTTAAGTGAGGTGGTCAGAGGTTCCAAGGCGAGGTGCCATCAAGGAAAACATGTCCTGTTCAGCCTTCTTCCTTTTGCTGGTGTTGTCATCTGTGCTACTGCATTGTTAGACAAATAAGAAAACTGATCTAGCAGAAAAAGATTTTTTTTTTTTTTTTTTTTTTTTTTTTTGCTTTTTTGTCTTCTTTCCCAGGCTCTTTTCAATTTTCCTGGGCCAGATTAACATGTGGTCCCTCAGATACTGGCACAGTGCAGGTGGGACAGGTAGCAAAAGGGGAGGTGGGTTGTCTCTTCTCTGTAGGAGTTCGGTGTGCGTTGTAGTGAGGCTGTGGCTTCATGCTATGATCGCTCACAATTTTTTGTGTTTAAAGGATGACTTAAGTGTTGCCTTGCAGTGCACAGCCTCCTGCTGAAAATGTGAGAGGTCTGCTTTGATTTGGCCAGGAATAAAACTGTGTTGTTAGATTTGAACTTTGTTATTGCTAGAAGTCTATCCAAACGGATGAGTCTGTGCATGCACAAGCACGTGCCACTTGCTTTAATGTGGCCTTATCATCTTCAGGTATGGCTAAATAAGTCTTGAATCAAAATATTGCACGTAAGAGTCCATATATTCTGTGGCATTGTCATAAATTTATAGTATGAGCAATTCTATAGATTTTTAAAAGCTATAGAAGAGTAACAAATAACATAACCTACTTAATAAAATACACTAAGCAGTCCAAGTAGGATATTACACCATTAAAATGTTAACCACTTACCACTGGAGCCATTAGTCATGAGCTAAGAGCCTTTGATTGCAGTCTTCTGTCATGCTGCTTCATATTGCCATCTGCCTTTTAAAGCCACCACAGTTAAGATAAAAATTATTGAAATCGTGTGGTTTTTGAGCCACATTCTCTCACTTCTGTGGCATTCTTTGTGCCCTTGCTGCCGACATGAATGAATGACTTTGCTTTAGTTGGTGTATAAGTATATCCAACCTTCTCAAGCTACAAACTGAAAAGTAGGATTACCTTTTTAGATATAGAATTGAGTACTCTACAGGTTCGCATATAGATGTGTATGTCTTTGAATTAACCATATATGTATGGGAGTCAAATATAAAGTAGGAGTGAGAAGTACCATGTTTTATTCAGGATTCAAATGAAGAGAAAATCCAAAGGGGAGAATCTGGAGGTTAAGCAATTTTCTTTTTTACAATTATTAGTTTTCCAGTTTGCAGGGAAGGATTTTTTTTGCCTTCACCTCTAGCAATAGTTTGCTATTGGGATTTATGCGGTCCTTTGCTGAAGGTCCTGGGGTGTTGGGTTCTTTACTGTGGCCTGCTGCTTCAGGACCTTTGTCCAGCTTATGTCTGGGTAGCTGCTCATAGCCGCTCAGGATTTCACAGCCAAGTATTTGTCCTGCGTTTGGATGTGAATCTTCGCATTAAAAAATGATAAACTGCTGAGCAAATTCTAGTGGATAGTCAGCTAGCAAATACAGGCTGGATATATCTAAACATAATTAATGTTTGGCAGCTCAGGTGAGACAAACTTGCAAAACTGCAGTCAGCATATTTCGTTTTTAAATTACGGACTAGTTAGATTTTTGTCTTTTCACTTTTAATAGGTGATTTTAAAAAATGTTTACTATTTGCCTCTCGGCAACTTTAAATATATTCAGTGTATTATACAGACATGGAGGGTTTTGTCTGTGTTTCTTGAGCAGCTTCTGAAAGTCCTCTTGCTGTGTATGTGTGTGTGTGCCATGTGACTAACTGTGGCACTGGTGTCCGTGGATGGCACGAGCGGGAGTGTGGGGAGGGTGCTGGCTTGGGAATGCTCTGGTACGCGGAAGATACGTGGATGTACATCTGTCTCTATCACACTTGAGAGTCTTTCCGCCTGGTGCTGTTTCTAGCAGCAACTGATCAGATTACTCTCTGAGCTCATGTTTTCTGCCAGGGACTCTGCAGCTAGGACTTGTGAGGCTCATGCATTAGTCAGCAGCCATCCTTCCGAGTCCCCAGATGACTTTCCAGTAGCCACTTTGCCTCTTCTAGTGTTAATCATAGCACAGTTAATAGTAACAACAAGAAAAATAATAAGATATGATGAAGAGTCTGCCATTTTTATGTTTCTCTTTTCATAATAAATATAATGAGCCATTTGCTTTTCAGTCTTTATTCTTACTTGTTTCTGTTAGGATTAATTTATTGTTTACTGTACCTTGACTTGAGGTGAATTGTAGGAATAGATATTTATGATGCAGCTGCAAACGTATTTCAGGGGTTTATTACAGTTAAATTCTTCCTTCTCCTCCATTTCACACCTGTAGTTAAATATTCACACGAGGGATATGTATGCACTTGAATGGAGTTATGTACCAGAGTCTTATAAACTGCCAAAACATCAACACATTATGTATTAGCTGTGTAACACACATGCTCACAAGTATGAATCTGTTATAAAGATATTCCTATGTTAATAAAGTGACCACTTAAAAATGACCGAGCACATTAATCTCTATATGTACACTGCTTACATTTCAGCCTGCACCGACAACCAAAGCAGAACCTGGAAAAAACGCCCAGTCAAGTGAGGTAAGAGCTTCCCGTGCACCTTAGTGGTTTCTGACCGCAGGTGAGGCGAGAGCCAAAATGCCCTGCTCCTGTGGGGCGGCGTGAACCTGCTGCATGGGCAGAGACACCCACACGTGTGTGCAGAAGAATTCCAGTGCTGGCGGGTGCAGACAGGCTGTGGAACCCAGCCAGGGCGCCTGGGCACTTTGCAGCTGCTTAAACAGACAGATTTATATCCAGCTCTCGCTTACTGAAATTACGTGCATGTAGGAAGAAGTAGGGAAAGAGAGTGTTTTTTAAAAATTTTTCTGGATAGTTGGTCTGAGACACGATGTAGAATCTGCCCAGCTATCAGTTGCAGGCTCTAGGTCTTCCCTCTGTCTCTTGCTATCATGCTGTTTTTTCCTTAAATAATCGGGAACCCAAATTGACTGATATATTTTACGGAATATTGAAGTTCCTTTTCCTCTGCTTTTTACTACTTTTTTTTCCTTACTTATGCCCACCCCCAGCCCAAAGAAAGCAGAAATCTTATTGGGAGCTTTTAAAGACAAAAGAAATGATCTTAATTAAAAGCAAGCAACCTCCTTTCCCCAGCAAACAAGAAAACCTCTCCAAAGGCAAAGCATGCAAGCATAGTTATTTCAGTCTTAACTTGCAAAAGGGTGGGAGGAAGAAGGAAGCCATAGCACAAGAGTTTATAATAAAACTTGATTCCCATTTCAGTTTTGACTGGCTGAAAACATAATTTTAAATACCATTAAGGATAAGTGTCCAGAAGAAAGTACTGTACACAGGTTTTTGCTCCTCTGAGTTTCTAGCCATGGCTGTGTATATGCCAACTTCTCTAGATAAATGTGAATTGCGACTTGTCCTGTGAATATAGTTTGAAAGATAAATTATTACTGCCTTCTCTAAAACTGCATGTGTGCGTCAGGGAGGGAGAGGTTTGCATAGCTGCCTAAAAATAAAGTAATATAAGAGCTCCTTAGAAGACCCTCTTGTTTTGAAAGTACAGCTGCAGTGATACAACCTTGGCTTTTACCTTTTCTGTTAAAGCCCTGTGTAGTTAAATGCTTAAAGGACTGTCCATTTCAGAGTGTATACTCCAGGCAGGAAGTGCACCTTCCTTTATGTATCCTGAGTTTACTTAATTTCCTTAGATGACAGGGAATATTATTTCCTATCTAATGACTTCCAGTAAGTTAGATGTTTTATTTGTAGATGTACTTGAACTATTCTAGATCCTATTCTATTGCAGTGAGTGGTGGTAAGGATAAACGATCTCAAATTTTTATTTAATGACAGCCAACAGACTCTCAAGCTAAACAGCCCACTGAAGGGAAGGAAAAAGAAACCAGTGATGTAAGTTTTATATATATATTTTTTTGTCTTTGGGGGCTTCTTGTGTTATTTTTCTTCTTTCTCTGTTTTGTTAAAAACAAATGAGTGAACAATAGCCCCAGAAATACCTAGTAGCAATATTTTTACCTCTGTACAGGGAAAAGAACAAACTGGGCCTTCCATGACAACAGCTTCTAAAACCAGTAATGCAGGAAAAGAAACTACAAGTCAAACTGATCAACCCTCCCAACCGACCTCAGTAGAACTAGCAAAGGTAAAAGTAGCAATCTGTCTTTTGTTACTTACATTGTTGCAGGGGAGGGAAATCTATATCAAGATTATCTTATGCTGAATGTTGTAAAACTGGGTTGGGCCAGAGAAGTCACAGTGTAGGAAAACTCTGAAACTGTGCTATTCTTAAAGGTGTGTACCACACACCTCCTTTGTGCTGCTCCAAAATTTCAGGCTTCAGAAACTTTAGAATTTGCCTACTACTTAAAAAAAAAAAAAAAAAAAAAATACTGAATATGCCATTTCCAGCTTAATTATGATGGCATTAATAATTATTAATAATGGTAAGCATCCGCTGGAGGGCAGATAAAGCTGCACAGCCAGCTGATGTTGGTACTTTGTATTAGCTAGAATCATGGAATCATTATGTCTGGAAAATACCTTCAAGATCATGGAGTCCAGTCATAAGATCGCTGAGTGCAGTTGTTTGCTGATCCTGATGTGTATCCACCTTTTATCTTCGTCACAAGTCTATTTTTTTATTAACTCTTCTGGCTCTTAGCCAAACAAGTCACATTAGGATTCTGGACTTTTAGGACATCTGGTTTGTATGTATCTGAGTAACAAGGCCACAGGAGGTAGAGGACTCCTGCAGCCCTATTACAACTCCCATCTTTTTAGCGGTAAATGAGAATGTCAGTAATGCAGAAATCTGCACTATTTATTGCTCCTGGCATGCGCCTAACTCCTTGAAGCAATAGTCAGTTTTCAGTCTATCTGAGCTGTATCTGTTGCTGACATTGACTGTGTATTGAGAATTACCAAGCTTTGAAGCAATTCAGTTGTAAATGAAAGCTTTCTAAAGAGGCTCAGAAAGGCCCTCATAATCCTTTTGCACCACAGGCTTCCTTTACTGTCAAAATAAAAGAAAGAGGTAAAGCTGTTAAAAATGCATGCTGCTTTTTCACAGCAGAATCATGCTGGAAGCAGAACATATCTACATATTACCTGTAAGTGGTGAGCTCACTCTACCCAAGCTCCTAGAATCTCTGCAGGTTTATTAGCCTATTTCTGAGTCCAAAGAAATATAGACATGCAGCCTCCGAGTTGAGCTTTTTAGCTTATGCTTGGTATTAGCAAGCAAATTGTGGCTACCCATTTTTCTGACCACTCAGCCAGCAGGTAGAACTAGCCTTTGTCTGCTTTTGTGAAAGTGTAGATGAACAGAAACAGGTTACACATATCTGACTGGAACATCTCTGTTTTATTTAGTTCCGTCTCAAGAATCTTTGACATAAGATCATATAATAATGTTGTCTCATTTCTCTTTTTTCTCTTATTTCTCCAGGCTAAGTCTGAAAGTAAGTCTGTATCGGGTGGTGCAGCTGTTGCAACTGCACCAGCACCAACTGCACCTGCAAGTGTGGCTACTACAGCTGATGAGTCGAGCACTGAGGTAAATATAGTCCCAGAAAAATGCTTCCCTTATGAAAATGTCTGTCTGCAGCACTTCAGTTTTGTCCATTTGGCAGTTTAAAGAAACTCAACTGGCGATTACTGAAGTATTCCTGTAGAGTAATTGTGTATGGTGATACTAGTTTTGTATGGTGGTCAAGGGAATACCCGAGGGAATACCTAACAGAATAGGGGCATGCCATTTATGTTTTATGTAATTAGGACTTGCTTAGACTTATTTTTTATTGCATCTAGTAATGCTGTCAACAAACAGCTAATTAAGTTTCCTTTTCAGTTATGTTTCTGTAAACATAGGTTTGTGTGTAAGTATAGATATATCAGTTGGTATATAAGTAGAAGTAATTTTGTTAATGACATTGAGGAAGAAGTTTTAGAATGAGTCTGACGGAAAAAGGTGGACTTGCTCAGAACAAGCTTTTGTTTTGTTTCCTGGAGTTCTCTACAAACTCCCCACGTGATTCCGATTTTGATTGACTTTGCCCCAAATAATAACTTCTGTAACCCTTTGCTTATTTTTCAGCCTGCTATGGATGAGTCTGCACTGGATAGCCTAATAGATACTCTAGGTGGACCTGAAGAAGATGCACCTGCTAGTCCAGTTTACACTGGTCCAGAAGTTACGGTATTTTATATCTGTATTTATTTTTCTCTTCTATTTAGAAGATTCATCTCTAAAATATGTGTAGAATTCCTCACTATTACATTGATCCAGTGATTGTCACTTTAGTTTGCCAGTAAGTAAAATAGGGTTAACACAGTTGCATTTTAACATTGTTTGTAGTAATACAGAAATCATATAATTATATATTGCTGTAGAAATAGTGACACGTCAAAATTAACTGTTCTTTTCCTTGACTTGTAAGCATGGTCTCTAACAGATTTACAAAAGGTAAAAACTTCCACCCATGGCAAAAACTTCAGAATTTATAAATATTTAAAATTCAATCTAACTTCTGTATTAAATTCAATCTCAATCCATGGCCTGAGACATTGAAATGACTTAAATGACTGCAAAAGGAAGCTGCCTGTGGAGAGGCAGAGTTTTGCTAGATGTTGAAGCTAGTTGAAATGCATGTGCATGATGCTGTCTGGTCAGCTCCAGGCCTGGCCTTCTGACCTACCCAACCCTTGTGCTTTCTTTCCAGATGTATCACTGTAGATAGCTCTGCATTAGAAACAATAAGCTGTTCAATAAACAAAGTACAAAAATAGTAATCTCTGCATTATTTTCATAGGAAGATATTTCTAAAAGATACTTGGAAGAACTGGGTAAGCGGGAAGGTAGTCTTCCTCCAGAGTATGTTAAATTGTTGAAGGTAAGTGAGGTCAACAGAAAAAAATACTTGTGCATATTTTCTTCTTATTTTTTGTATTTTGCAGCTTTTTTGTTTGTTTGTTTCGTCTGTGTCACTCACCATAAAGCTAATTCCTAAACTAATTCCTCTTTTAGAGTAAAGTGGACAGCAAAGATGGAGTCCCACCAAAAAGAGATGAGCGTTCTGAGGTAAGACTTTTTTTTAATGTTGCAAGGTAAAAATAAATCAATGTTGGCATTGGATTCCTGAGAAAATTAAAAAGTATTGTGCCATCAAAATTTCCAGGAAGTGGGAGGGGGCCCTGGGCCTGGCAGATGATATGAATACTATTAAAAATAGTAGGATTTAACACAGAATTTTTTTTTAAATAAAGAAATGGAAACTTCAGGTCACTGACTGAAGATGAAACAACTCAATCAAATGCTTGTTGATATCTTGGGCATAGTAAGGGTAAGGTAGGAAATAGTAGCTACGCAGGAGTAGCTTGGTAATGCCTCTAGCAAAATCTACCAGAATTTCTTTAATTAACAAGATCACTCTGTAAGCCAGTTTAATTTCACTGTTTATAAATTTAACATAGAAAAAACACACCAGCAAATGAGGGGAGATTTTTTTTTTTTTTTTTTTTTTTTTCTTATTGTGACACCTCAGAATTGCAATGGCAACATGTGCTTATGTGGCCATGTGAGCAGGCTTGGGGCATGCTCAGATTTTAAACTAAGTTTGTCTGCATTGATATTTCAGTTCTAGTAATCGTAACCTAGTTTGTAATTTCTTGCTCAGAAACCAATGACAGATGATGAGCTTGCAGATGCCCTATCATCTGATTTTACCTGTAGTACTGCTTCTACTGAAGCAAAGAAGAAAACAGTGACAGAGGTATTGATATTTTTTACATAACTATTGCTGTAAAATATTGCCACTATTATCTTTATATGTTACTTTAAAGTTATCTTGACTTTTTACCTTTTTTCTTCTCTTTATTTATTTATTTTATGTTTTGCAAACTTCCCTATAATTGTACCTCTCATTTTGTCATCTGGCCTGTGTATAAAAGAAGGCAAGTAAGGAAGGAGAGATTGTTCAAGCAGAAGCAGCAAGTTCAGTGAAAAGCTCTGCTCCTCCTAAGGAGAAGAAAACAAAATCCAAAGAGGTATGGATAGTCGGTCTCTGACTAGTTAATTTATAATTAAAGTTTCACATGTTGTAGAGGCATTTCATACTGTATGTGGGCCAGATCTTGTCAAGACAGTCTTCATCATCATTTTCAGTTGAAAATTCTGTTTATCACAGGCAGTAGTGGAGTAATAGGAAATGCAGTTTCTCAGGCTCTTTGAAGGATATTCTGCATCTTAAAAATCAGGCCTTAGTGGGTCGGATCATTCTGCTTCTGGATTCCTCTTCAGAATAACCTTTCTCTTCTTGTCTTCTTGTGATGCAACGGAGTATTAAAATTAATATTTCTTCTTGGTCTTTTTTTTTTTTTTAAAAAAAAAAAAAAAGATATATGAGACTCTTAAAACAAGGTTATCATTTAGTTTTCTCATGTTTTGGAGATATTTTTCTAGAGAGCAAATACAAGCATGTAACTTTTAGGTTTGCCAGCTCAAAGAACATGGCAATTATATTATGCCATATTTTTCTTTCTGCTTTTCCCTCTCCTTAAGAGGTGACTTATTTTGAGTCTGTGCTGGTTTGGTCACAGAATTTACAATATGCTGCAATCTGATGTTTAGAAAATCCGGGGAAGCCAGACAGAAATGACCCGTATGATGTTGGATGTTTGCATGAGCATCATATACAGCATAAAAGATACATATGAGATAAAGCCTGTGTCATTTTATGGAAATAGTAATGTGACTTGCATGTTTTCTTAAATACAGGAAATCAAAGATGATGCAATGGAAGCTCTTCTTGATACTCTTGGTGAACCTGAAGAGGAACCTGAAGAAGATCTTAGCACTATTGTAGAGGTGTCAGAGGTATACCTCTTCCTTATTTGCTTTTAAAGAATTTTTTGCAACCCCCCTCATGGAGTTATGGTGCCTTTCTGATACATACCAAGCAAATGTGTAACAAAATAATATTAAAAAAAAAAAAAAGTTACTTATATATGAAAGTCCTAAGAAATGTCACAGTCTAATGTGATTAAGAAAATCAAGACACTAACAACCAAGAGGTTGCAGTTACAATGGAAGTTAGTCATATGTCCTTGTTGAGTTATGCATGCATATGTGTATATACTTTTCCTCATGTTTGCTTTAGTTCCTCTGTTTTTCCCCAAGTATTTGGATACAGTTTACAGTTTGTAACAGACCTNTTTTTTTTTTTTTTTTTTTTTTTTTTTTTTTTTTTTTTTTTTTGCATATTTACTGTTGGTTTTCTTTGAAGAGACTTTTTATTTTCTGGTGGGAGTGTTCCTTGTCCTACAAATCTGCATTATTTTTCTTATTTGGCTCTGGTCTTTCCCTCTGTCTTCTCAGGCATCTTTCCAATAGTTAGAACCTATCTTTGCATGAAAAATTTTGGATTTTTGGTTTAGTTTTGTTTTACTCTGTCTATAACCCTGCCTGCCTGTTTCAGTTTTTTTCAGTAACTCTAATAGACAAAAGATTCAGCGTTATGGCTTATGTAGTCAAAGTGGTGATTTTAGCCAAGGAAATCTCACCCGGAACAGTGCCTGCAATGGTTTAGAATTTAAAATAATAGGCATATTTATGGATTGTATTGATCCTTAAGCAAAGATTATTTGTATGAGATAAATTTGATATTAATAAATTGAGAAATCTGAGTATGTTTTATTTATATATATATTTTTTGAAATTATGCTAGTACTTCTCCAAATCGTAGGCAGAATAATCTTGGTAGTGAAGTTGCCTGTGTTTTAGGCCTTTCTGTCAATTTCTCTAGGTAAATATTTTTGTCTTTAGGTAAAAGCTAAAGAGAAGAAAGAAAAAAAGCAAGGAGAGCGTGATGATACAATACCTCCAGAATACAGGTTAAAACCAGAGCTGGTAAGTTTCCATCTCCCGATTGCCCTGTAAATAGGGGACTGTCTCCTTCACCCTTTCTGGTCATGGATAGGGGATGTACATGGGGAAAATAATCAGTAATAGTTTTCAGTCTGCAACTTTTCCCTTTTGGTGATTTCTGTATGTCTGGGTTCCTTCCCTTCCTTTGAGGGCATAACTTGATTTATCAGATGTCCTCAGCAAATGTCAGATTTTCCCAGCTCCCAAGTTCTCTTTTTGGAAGTTCTCTTGGGCATCCTTTTGTGATCTAGCCTTGAAACATTGTCACTTGCAGTGATGTGGATTTTTTCAATTGGTAAAAAAAACCAAACAAACAAAAAAATCACATTGAGATCTGTTTTCAGGGCGATTCTATTTAGTTTACAGAAGTGAAAGATTTTGCCATGATTATTCATATTGATCTTACCAAAGATATATAACTGGCCTTGCTGGAGCTGAATGTTGTCATTTGGTTTTGAGTGGAGCAGTTCTACCTGTCTGAGAGATTTCAAGACTACTTGACTACAGATCTGGGATTGAACCCTGTTTTAGTTCATATGCAGAAGTCTGTCTTTTGCACTCAAAGCCTACTTTACTACTGGTTTAATTCCTGCTGTATATTGATGCTGTGTTTTGCCAAAGGAAAATACAGTAATGAACAGTGCTTTCAGACTCTTGGCATACTTTGTATCATACTGGCATTTTATTTGTTTTCTTGTCCGCTTACCAGGCCCTCTGTGCATGTGTGCCCCTGTTACTGTGTCACTTACATTATTGTGCTGGTGACTGCTGAGCATAACCCTTCTTATATGGAAAGACATCAACAGTACTTTATTTTTTGCTTCTAGGATAAAGATGGAAAACCAATCTTGCCAAAACCTGAAGAAATACCTAAGGTTAGAAAACTGACAATATTATAAGAGTGTGAATAGACACCCTGTTTTCTCTCCCTCTGTCATCACTTCTCTCTGTACAGTTATGTATGTCTCTTAATCTTATGTGTTTACTTCTTTGCACAAAGCCAAGTGCTCTCAAGTGCTAAGAGGAAGCTTGTTTTACTAAAATTCAATGATGGTGATTAAAGAGTTCCTCACAGAAGGAGAAAAGAAATTACTTGGACATTATGAAGTTACAGGAAAGGCTGTTAATGCAAAGAAAAACTGTAATGATAAGTTAATGTAAGGTTCCCTATAGAAATCAGCTCGAACTGTCAAGGGAAATAGAGAAATGAGACAAGGAAATCTTCAATTTTCTTGACCACTTCCTCTAGTCATCAGATGATATAAAACAGGACTGAAAGGAGGAAAAAGCTGCTGTGAACATTTTTCTAATCACAGAGAATCACTTCAACTTTGCAAAAAGTATCCCTGGTATGGCCCAGAAAGTGCAAAATATGTTGAAAGAGAGAGTTATGAAGGTTAATTGAAGATATACAGGAAGAAAGCAAAAATTAGGGGAAAAAAGTGCACTGAAGAGATGAAAGGCTTCATTTTGGAAATACTTTGATATGAGGAGTACTATCAAAATATCTGAGCTAGAACTGGAAAAGTACAAATAATCTCTGTTCTTCTGAAACAAGCAAAAAGTCCAAATCTGGCTGAGAATGAGACTGCCTTTTTAACAGAAATAAAAAATCATCTGCATTATTCAAGTTTGAAATATGGAGAAATGCAAAGACAATGATGAAAAAAGACTTTAGGTCTTTATAAACTGATGTCTATCAGATCTTAGACATTTAATCATCCAGATGGGTGATGTGTGAGTGACTTCACAGAAGTACACCTGCCAAACATAAGGGAAAAAGACGGAGCAGTTCTGTTCTGAGGGAACCAGATATGGATGTTTACATAGTAAGCCCTCTGGTTTGACAGGGAAGCAGAGACAAAAGATGTATATATAAAATCTACGTGCATAAAGATCCTCTAGAAGACAAACACAGCATGAGGTGGGTGGTTCTTAATTTGTGTCATGTCAAATACAAAATCAAAATAGGAGCTAAGCTCAGAATTGAAACCTTGAACCAAAAGAATTAAACAATTAGCAGGAGAATGAGTATTGCCCTGCTTTTCTACCCAGCATCAATCTGAGACATAAATGTAACTGATTACTTGTTCTGTAAGTGAATCACAGGGGTGTCTTAAGAAATATATAGAAGGATGTTTCTCTGAACTAGCTTCTCTATTTATAATTTAGGGAAGGCAGCTTTGAGCAAGATGTGTTTGTCAGTAACTGAAAGCTGTGAAGTCAAAAGCAGCAGGATAAAGTTATGTTACTAGTTGAAAAATCTTTAGTCATTTCTTTCTTGATCCCTGGTGAATAAAAATATCTTCATCCTTATGATTTCAGGTAGAGCTTTTATTCTTCTAGGCTTCCATTACACATACTTTTAAGTACGTGCAGTGGAATTACTTTTGTGAATAAAGCTGTTAGGCCCGAGTGGTTTTTTTGTTTAGATTAGAAAAAAAAACAAAATCAGTGAGCCACCCATACTACATATGTTGGGGTTTTTTTTGCAGCCTTTGAGTGAATCTGATCTTGCTGATGAATTTTCCAAAGACTTTGCTTGCCCTGCGCAGCCTGCAGTAGAAGCCAAACCATCGAAGCCCAGCAGCGTGCCTGAGGTACATCTCTCCTCTTTGGTAACAATGCTGATACCGATAACATTGCTGAGGCTGCATAATCCTGCTGCTGTTTCAGGAAAAATGTTTTCTTTTTTTTCTTTTTGTGTTTTTGTTTTGTTTGCCTTCAGTGGAATGTACAATATTTCAGTTATTGCTTGTGTTGAAAATTCTAGTTTAATATTAATTTGAAGGACTTCTAGCTTGAAATTGAGGCCTTTTTTTTCTTGTTTGTGCTTTGTAATTCAACAGATACATTATGTTTATTAGCACAGTCAATAAAACACTGCACTTGTTCTGTTTCAGAAGCCTTCAGCTCCTTTGCCTACAAAAACTGCTAAGGATGAAGTGGTTCCTCGCGCCGCAGCTTGCACTGTGCAGGCTTCAGCTCCATCAAAGGTTTCTTCAGTGAGTAGCTGGCCATCTCAGCTGGTGCTAGAGGAAAACTCAGTGTTTTTTTTATGCAATGATGTAGCATGTTCTCGAGGGCCTTATTTAAGTAATGAATGTTTTTCCTCTTCTGAGTTAATTATGTAATAGATGTCTGTAACACAGTGGCACTTCTTGCAGTATGGTGACAATACTGGCTACTGACTTGATGCTCAACAGTTTGAATACTTCCCATCTAGCTAAGCAGATAGAAGTGGTTTGTTCGTTTGTTTATTTTTACTCTCCATTTCATGAGCACACGTGAACACATATTAAACCACATGTGAACTACGTTTAATATATGCCCCAAGAATTACTAGGAATTTGTTCCTGAGAGATTTTTGAATGAAGCCAGTGTGTCAAAGGGAACTTGGTACCTGAAGTCCTGCCTTTCTTACTGGCTTCAGACATAATAAGGAAACATCTTGTTGCAGAACTTGATTGTTAAAGAATTAAGTGAAGGTAGTGTAATTAAAGCCCATCTGCCTCAGTCTGTGATTGGGAGGAGTAAATAAAGATAATCAGAACACTGTCAAATTGCTTACCTGATAGAAAGGGGATAAGTCCAAAATATGTTTTTTAGTCTAAGCTGCTGTCTGTCATTTAAGAAGTGGGCCACAGTTACAAGGTTGGAATTTTGGAGCCAGCTGACCAGACTGGCTCCCCAGTTGGGTGACCTCTTCAGATTCCTGTGACTTAATTTTGAAACCTAGCAATTCCCAGCAAAGTCTGAGTGCTTTCCAAGTAACACGGTACAAGTGAAATACAAATTGAACAGGGAATTCCTTTATTCTTAATAGAGGAAGTCAACCTGGCAATTGTCATGTTTTTTTCTAGCCTTTAATGCCTTAAAAGAGATGCTGTTTGCAAACTCAGTAAAGGCTGCAATAAAAGACAAATTCTACAAAATAGAGCCATTGTCTCTCAAATTTCCCTTAGATCTTTAACTGAACAGATGCCAAACATATGAAAACAACCGAGGAGAGAAGCATTACAGTTTTTTTACTTCTCAATATTTACTTTTATTTAATGTGTGCTTGAAGGTGATAGCGTGTCTGTGTGGGCATGTTGCTTCAGCTGCAGCCGAATTCCAAACTGAGGGTTCTGTTTGACTATCTCAACATTCTTACAGGTTGGTCACGTGGCAGCTGAAGCGTTGGAAGCCTTGTCTAGTAGTCTGGGAAAGAGAGAGCCTGACCCGGAAGAGAAGAAACCTGCTGTGGATAAAGTCAAGGTAGAAAAATACTCAGAATTCAAGACAATACCTTGTCGATGTAGTTGTATTCAGGGCTGTTTCATTTGCTCTGGCTAAAGAACTTAGTATTTTTCACTAGTTTAAAACAAAATTTACGTGTGAAACCAATTGTTCTGCTTAGAAAGTAATCATAGAATTTGCAAGAATTTGCATTTTCCTAATTGTTTTTCACATTGTAATACATATTCTCCCTTTAGTGTCTGAAAATTGCATCTGCTTAGTGTCTTAGTGCTGAGGTAAAGCAGAAATAAAATGTACGTTAGCAATAACACACAGCTTAGCCCTCTTAAAAGAAATCAAGCTTGTGATGAGTTGCTTGAATTAAGACTCCTATATGGAAGGGTTTTTTTTTTCAGTGACAATATAATTTTAAGAGCGACCCCTATATCTTGAAGTATCTTTATTCTGTATTGTGGGATGCTGTTCATACGCAGAATGCCTCCTTTTGCACTCCCAGACCATGGGCCAGATGATATCAAATGCAGTGAAAAATAGAGGACAACTCTCCTGGTGTACTGACACTGTCAGTAGAAAATGTCCAAAATTCACTTTCCTACCTTTTTTTTTTTTTTTTTTTTTTTATTGCCGTCTTCCACTGGAGTTTGTATAGGGTTAATCCTTTATGAATCTGGCTACCAACTTCTCTGCTCAGCCTTTATTTGAAAGTAGTCCAGATAGCTATTGCATTTCAAGCCAAGTAAAGAATTAAGACTCAGAGATACAGCGCTATTTTTTTACAGATCTGTATTTGTCTATTTACTTAACTCTGTGGATCTTTTCTGAGATAGCTAAGGTTAATCCTAATTTATGCAGAAAGAAACACACAGAGAAAAAACAGGTTAAGAAGTCATCCCTTTCTCAAAAGGGCGCTCTTAATTTCCCTGAGATTTTTATTTGGCAGTTAGACTGAATTTAAAAAATAATTAGAATCATGAAGACATTCAAAACTTGCTCATATCCATTCCTGTTTTTTTTTTTTTCTTTTTTTTTCTCTCTCTCAGGAGAAAACCAAACAGGAGGACCGCAAAAAACTGGGTGAAGATGAAGAAACAATTCCTCCAGAGTACAGATCAAGAGAAGCGAAAGTAATTTGTGTGCTGCATTAGTCTTGCTTGCTTACTTTCGTTCTTCAGTATATATGGATGCAGCTGAAGCTCCATTTCATTATTGAATGTTCTTGTTTACTTCAGGCATTTTTATACCATTAAAAAATGTGTTTATAGGTCCCGAGTATCTGACACCTTTCATTAGGTGCAGGTGTAGGCGCAGGTATCTACTGATACATAATTTTGATGAAGATTAGTGTGCTGTGAGTCTTTCATTAGCTTTCTGTGTTTGAGAAAAATTAAGACACTGTAGTTGCTTATACCTGCTGAAAAACACATCAGGTGGGTATTTTTACGAGCATGACTTATGGCACGAACAGGTGGCTTGGGTCTACCCAAGACTCACATGACACCTGCCACAGCTGTCGCTCAGAGAAGATGCAGCCTTTCTGCGCTCAGTATCTAGGAGTATTGATATAAAGCTGAAAATTCGGAATTTATATATAAAACGTGCCATTTCTGTGGAAATTGAAACACTAAATAGGGGAGCTCAGGATCCTATGTTTCGGATTGCTTTTCAGCACTCAGCTGTATTTTTAAGGTACAGGACTTGCACCTGTGTATGAGACTTTGCATAACAGCAGTAAATGTTGAAGATGTAGTTTCATTCTGTGAATTCTCTCAGAATGCCTATGTTTGCCTGGTCATTTAAGGACTTTTTAACGTAAGGGGCTTTGTCTTTTGTAGGATAAAGATGGAAAAACACTCTTGCCAAAACCCGAAGAAAAATCTCAGGTAAATAAGTGATATCCAAATAGCTGTTTTATCCGTTAATTAGTTATTTAAACTTATTTAATGAAGTTTCCCAATTGCTACTTCTAAAATGGAGATAGACCATGGAATTCTTGTCTTGTGACTGAACTAATACTTTTAATAGGTAAAAAGGCTTTATGTTTTTTTATTCAATGATAGCCTATGAGTGAAAAAGATCTTTTAGAGGGTTTGACGGAAGGATTTTCCTGTTCTCCAGCCCCTTCTGCACCGTTACCAACACCAACAAAGGTGAGTACACTTGACTGTGATCCTCTGTTAAATTTACATGTTATTTCAATGATCTTGCTTTTTTTTTTCCTGCTTTCATTCGGGATAGGGGTGGGAAGATAAATTACTTGTCCTTTTTTTTTTCTTTTTTTTTTTTTTCTTTTTTAAACAATTTGCTTGTATTAGCAATGCTTAGTGGTCAAGATTTTGTGTTATTTAGGAATATAGACAAGCTTGGAGAAATCTTAGTTCCTCCTAGGTCATATTTTTCCACTTGACTTCAACTAAGCCAGGGTTTGACCTATTAGTTGAGACAGAAAATTGAACATGAACAAAGTGAAATACTGAGTAACTGTGCAGTGCTTCTCAGGAATGGGTTTATCTGAGCTAGACTGAGCTTCAAAGAAAAATAATATCCTATAAACTTTATGGCCTTACCTGTGTTTTATGTTCATGGGATTTAATAGAAGTTTCTTCCCTTTGTGCTCTTTACTACCAAAAATGTTATGTCTTGTTTCAGAAAAACAAGAAGGGCAAAAAATCTGCAGGTTCCTCTGCAGGTTCCTCTGAAGTTGTCTCTGCTGCTACAGTTTCGTCAGTGCACTCTGCAGCTCCTCCGGCTTCTACCTCTGTAAGCAAGACGTTCTTCTGACCTTCATCTCTCTGACCTGAGTAGGAGATAAAGGGAAATGGGAAGTATGATCAGACTGGTTTTACTAGTGGAATGTGTTGTAAATTTAAATCATTTGCTGTTAATACAGACCATTGGCAGGGGAAAAAAAGCTTTCTCGGGGGACGAACTTGAGAGTCTATGGCTGTTTCATCCTCATGTTCAGCTGAATATTAAGGCCGCTTCATCTGTTTGTCTGAATGTCGCTTACTGGTGTCTGCTTTGGAAAACCCATCACCTGGAGGGAAGTGCCCATCTCTAAGTAGCTTCATTCCTCCAGAACTGCAGAGGACATGAGCCGATTTGTGTGCTTCATTTCTATGAGTAGATGCAGACAGTATCTAACTGCAAATGGTTTCATTTTTAGGCAGGTTGGCCTTCAGCCGAGCCGTTCTTTTTGCGGTTAGCTGGTGACAGCATTTCAAGTCATGCTAGCGTAGGTGTTGGTGTCATGGCAAAGTCATCTTTAAAGCCCATAAAAAAACTAGTTGAAAGTTAATGATGGGAAAGGCAGCTCTAAGGCCTCCTTTTTAATACCAGGAAGTCTTTCCTCAATTTCTTTAAGCACTAGTGTTACAGGTGCCTTTCTTCCTTGATTTGTACAATGAGAGCTCCCTCTGGTGTTTTCAATCTGAGAAGTGAATATAAGGAAATCCTGCCACCTATATTTCATTCATTTCTGTTTCTTTTCTTTTCTTTTTCCCTAAAAATTGTTTGCCTAAAATTTGCATGAATCAACAGAAGACCATACATATTGAAGATAAAATATTTTAATTCATTTTTTATTCAGTCAAACTTCTTACACTTAAAACCATTTAAAAAAAAAATCAAACTTTAAAAATTTGAATTCAAACTGACACTTGCTTAACTGATAATGATGTTTGCAAAATGAATGGCATATGTCAAATACAGTCGTCTTGTAGAACTGTTTAATTGTATCAATTTGACTTACATGTCAAAGGCATGTAACAAAGGCATTAAAATCAACTCTGTAACCCCTTCTTTAAATTATATGTTCTCTAGGTTTAAATGGCCTGTAAATTTTTTCCAACTATTACCAGTGCTGTACAATTACAAAGGCAGACTTGATTGTTCACTGTTTGCTGAAGTTAACAGTTCATTAGTCAGTATTTATTCTAGGTTGATGAACTAAATTATTTTTACAGTTGATTTGCTTTTGCAAATATGTTTATACTCTGCTAGGGAGGAAAAGAGATGGATGAAGCCTTAGATCTCCTGTCTGATTCCTTGGGACAGAGAGAACCTGATCCTGATGAGAACAAACCAGTTGTGGATAAAGTAAAGGTAATAAAAGATGTTCTGAAATTTGTGCTGCTCAGTGTGAGCTGAGATAGTTACTTTATTTATAAGGATTTTTTTTTCTTTAAGTAGCATATCACAATACACCACAATATTTCTTGTGGAAGTACGTGGCAGCTAATTTTCAGATGCAGGACTAACATCACTAGAAAAAAAAAAAATTACCTTATGTAGCCATATTAATTCTCTGATTAATTATGAGAACTGAAAGCATAGAAGAGTCTGAAAACTTTTCAGTGTTTTTTGCTTCCCTGCATACATTCTTGAATCAGCTGGACTCTGTGAGTTTTATGAATAATTAATATATCTCAGGACTTTTAAGGTGATGATGGAAAAGTTGGGAGAAATTTGCAGTAATTTCACATCAGTGTCTTTTACTATCATTATTCTAAGTGTTTTTCATGTTGCTTCCAATGTGTCTAAAATGAATTTTATGGCCATTTTGTCAAGCTTAGTTGAATTTTATAACCTTACAAATGTCACGTTTATCAAGAGGTATGTTAATTCAGTTCTGTTCTTTCACTTGTTCATTCCCAATTTTTTTTTTAATTTTAATCTTTCTCCTTAATATTATATAAATGCCTTAATTTAAAGCATTCCATTAAGCATGAAGGCTGACTGGAACAACAAGGTGTGCTTAGCCGAAAAATGTGGACAATTACTGCTAATCTCAAATCTCAAAGAAAACTGGATGCATCTCTGCATGGTAGTAGTAGCACACTGTAGACTGCAGTATTTAATTTGAAGGACATTTTTGAGGGGGAAAAAATGACCCTAAGTTGCCCATAACTAAATTGAGGCTGGGAACTAAAATGCCTTTTTTTGTCATCTCAAGCCAGACTTGCAGTGCAGAGGTGTTTTGCCTCCTTGTGGAAAGGGTTATGGTGTTACAGAGTGGTTGCTTGTCACCGCAAGTACCTCCCCTTACGCCACAGACAGGCAGAATCACAGCTAAGACCTCATAAGAACATGGAGTTTGTGTTCAAGCTGCAGCAGTGCAGGGATGAGGTTCACCATGGAAGCACAGAGTAAGGTTTTTTAGTCATACCACTGAAAAGCAGAACTGACAGTTGACGTTAACTCTTTCTGTTATGTTGTGCTGTTGCTGTGTGTGTGTATATATATACTTTTGACTTATTAAATGTGTGCAACCATTGACAACTAGTAATTTAGAAAGTTAATGCACTCTTCCTGGTGGAATGGTTACTTCCAGTAAATTTGAAATCTTAATTTCAAAAAAGGTCGCTGTCCTCATGTGGTCATTTCTGCTAATTTGTCAAACGTGGATATCATACATAGCAGAGAAGAGCAACCTGTAACTATCGCAGTTGTTTACTAGTATCTTAAAGCTGTTAAATACTTTCAGGAAAAGGCTAAATCTGAGCACAGAGACAAACTTGGAGAAAGAGATGATACAATCCCACCAGACTCTCGGAAACTTCTGGAGTCGGGTGAACAAGTAAGCCAAAGCTTTGTTATTTTTTTATTTAGCTCTCTGATTGCAGTTCTAGAAGTTTATACATAGGAACCAATCTTGCTATCCCTGGAATTCAGGGGAGAACAGTGTTGGTGAGTAAATATTTACATATCAGGGTTGAGCATGTATATTTAGAACAGTTCTTCAGATAACTGTATATGTTTGATAGAGAGGGAAAAAAAAGGACAAAAAGTTTTAGATCTGGATTTTTTTTTTTCTTCTGAATTGGATAGTCTGAACAAGTAAACGCTTTGAACCAACCAAATGCAGTTAGCAGAAGCTGGAGATTGGGCAGTAGATGTTCCAGTTAAACAGGCAGAGTGATTCAGGTGCGCAGGTAAATAAGGAGACCTGCCTCAAAAGTCTGGCATTATAGTAAACAGGATATTTTGCACACTGTGGATATGATGCTTATTCAAAATAGCTTTAAATTTGGGGTAGGAAGCCTTATAGGGCTTATCTTTATGAAATACTTGGAGCCATTCACTGTCATTCACTATAACGAGTCACGGACAGTCACTTAATCTTGTCTACCGTGAAACTCTATGAAACTAAGGCATGAAACTATTTTTCCAGTAGAAGTATGATTATCAAGATAGATCAGTGGCTTTGAGATAGTCACATAAGAAATAGAAATAAATTAATTCAGAAACTAACTAGTTCAGGTTGTGGTTTTTTTTTTTTTTTTTAATTCCCAATGTAATCTGACCAGCTCAAAGAGAAGGTAAAATCTTTCTTCTTTTCAAGGATAAACCAGGAAAGCCAGGAAAACCAGCAAAGGATGGTGGGAAATCCAAGGAAAAAAAGGTAAAACTCATGATAATCTTGTGCTGTATTTGTTCCATCCTGTGGACTTAAAACATTATTTACTGCAAATTCTCACAAATATTATTGAATGCAGTGGGTAACTGTAGCAGTGTGGACAGTAAAATTTTTCTTAAGGGTAATGCTTCATAATAAGTATAGGTTTTGTGAATAACCCACTACAATCCAAGTATTCAGATCCAGTATTCAAAATGTTTGGAAACATCAAATAGACACTTCTGTTTTAACATATGTATAGGACTACGAGATGTTTTAAGAAAAGGATGATTAAACCAGACTTAAATATCCGAAAAAAATAATTGGCTGTCAGGAAGCAGTGCATGTTGTATGACTAAGAATCATGATTATTGCAGAAGCCTGCAGATGAATCTGCAGCCATTGATGCTCTGTCGGGTGACTTTGATACTTGTGCAAAGGCTCCTGCCACACTACAGCACTCAAAGGTAGGACATTTTCTGCCATCTTCCAAAATATAATGTATATATATTTATTTACTAATTTCTTCACTAATTCATGAATGTTCTTTTCTTTATGATTTATGTTTAAAGGTGGCCTCTTTGAAAGGTACTGTCAAAATGTAATGGTTGCCTTAATGAAAGGTTGAATTTTCTTCTTAGGTATTAAATATTTGGGGAGAGGGAGGTTTGAGGTATTTAGGGTCTTCTGGGAAGATAAGACAGGGTAGGAGATGTGAATTGAGTAGGCAATTCAGAAAGAAAGCAAAAAAAAACAATAAAACAAAACAAACAAACAAAAAAACAACCTTGAAACTACAGTTCAAATTGGCTGCATTTCGCAGAAGGAAATGACTCCATCCCTAAATAGCTCTCCTGACCACTGCAGAGCAGTAGAAATTTGCATTTTCGTACCTAGAAAAATATAGCTCTAGTACTTTCCGGTCAGTAGCAACTCAGGTCATTTCTCAGTATGCCCTTTTATTTGTAAACAATAAGGTTACTACAAATGCTGAATGGCATGAAAATGTTTGGGAACTGAAAAAAGCTCTTTTCTGATTCACATTCACTCACACGGTGCAATCTGTTAATCTTCTCCAAAAAAACCCTCTTTCCTCTTTCCCTGAAAAAGAGTTGCTTGGTGTACATATATATATATATTTTTTGAATTTCCACTGAATCTCCTGGTAATTGCTGGCATTCTGGCATGTTTTAATTGGTACTTTCTCAGTGCTATGCTCAGCAATATACGGTAACTTCTTATACAGAAGCAAAACTGTAATTCTGCGTCGTTCATGTTGGGGGAGATACCCATCTGGTGTGACTGATGGCTTCCCTGCACAGCAGATCCTGAGATGGCTCATTTGAAACATAGCCTTTAAGTATAGTAGAGGGCAATTTATTTGATTGTGAATTTAGGAGCAAGATCTTCTGGTGTGATATTATTGCTTTGTACTAAACACAAAATCTGCCCAAATATATCAGCTGTATTATTTTTGTTTGCTTTCTAATACCTTCATCTCCCTAGTATTAAAGAAGGCTCAAGGTTCTAGCATCCTTTGGGTTAAGGAAATAATTACATGTGCAATTGAACTCTCCCACCTTAAAATCCACATCAAAAATCATTAGTTGCGACTGGTCTCTGATCTGTTTGTAACTGTAATTATTTTGTTCCTTGGAGTGTAGAACAAAAGCGGAAAAAACACCACCACCACTAAGCCAGCCCCGAAGGAGGAAAGAAAACCCAAAGATCCTAAAAAGGTAGGTTGACTTTACCAGAGGGCGAGTCAGGGTTTTTTATCTCAACTTTTTATCAGAATTTAATTTTTAAAATGAATAAAAGCCTACACATATTCATAAATAACTATGCAGGATAAATCTAGTAGAAAAGGAAGGCGGGTAATTTCTATTAAAAGAAACGTTTATAAAATGTGCTTGCCTTTCTCCTTTCTGATCAGAAATGGATTTTGGTAAAAATGGATTTAGGAAGAAACTTCTCCCATCAAGTTGTTCTCTAGGTTTTTTGTTTGTTTGTTTTTTGTTTTTTTTTTTCAGTTGTGATTTAGTTCTGAGTGGTGATTGTGGATTGGAGTTGCAGCATAGGATAGGTGATAGAGGAACAAGGGTATGAAAAGATCAGCCATAACCTCTAAATAAAACAAGCAATGGAGGAAAAATGAAGATAAATATACACAAAAATTTGCAAATGCTCTTGCTGAATTATCAGTGTTTTTCTCATGGACATCACATTTATGTTTGAACTGTGACCTCATATGAGTGTCTCACTTTTTTATTTCAAATTTTAGTCAGAAACTATGAACTAAGCTATCTCATGTATCTTTTTCTCTTTAGGCAAGGGAACAGTCCTCCGGCAGCAAATCTGAGAAGCAGAAAACAAGCTAAACGTTAACATTATAGGGTGAGAGTTCTTGTTTTGAGAGTTCTTGTTTGTTCTCTGAACTACTATAAAGACAGTTTACGTAAATGTTGTTAAGGTTAAGTCTCAGTGACACTCCTCACTAAAACAGAGAGAGCTCACAGTTAGAGAAAATACTTGGGGTGATTTTGAGCTTCATTTTGGAGAATCCCAAGCAGAAAGAGGCTTTCTAGTTCTCTCTTTTTGTCCCCACAGTCATTAAAGAGGTGCTTCCTTTAGCTAAATCTCCGTCACTTTCTATAACTTCAAGTATTCCAAGGTTTGACACTCCAACTGTTTCCTCAGTAAGATGTTTTTATACAGAGTAAATAAGACCAAGCTTATTCCAACTAATTATTTTTTTTTATCTGTGGGACAGTGACCTCATCTCATTAATTCTCTGCCAGGCTAATTTTGGAGCAGTGTCCAGAACAGATATTTTAAAAGAAACACACACAAATACAGCTAAACTGATAGGAATAGCAGGTTTTAGTGTTCTGATCTTGGATTAAATACAGTGCTGTTCTATACATTTGTTGCACTAGTACTGTATATATTTTTATATTTAGCTTGATCACACAGTTAATACAAGCATAGGTAATCACAGTCTCTCATACTCACCACTTCCTGGAAGTCATAGCAAACTGTACAAACTATGTATTACTGTAGTATCACTTTTGAACAAGACCTAATGACTTTTGATATTACCTCTTCTGGGATTTCTTTCTCTCCCTGAACCTGTTTCTGACTATTCTTCTCACATCTATTTGGTATTTTTTTCCAAGCTAATGTTTTTTATGCTTATCTTCTTTCACTTAATATTTCTTTCCTGTGTGTTGTTTGTTTGTGTTTTTCCCTTTCAGGATCTTGGCAAATGATATACAAAGTCTTCTTTCTGCTGCTGAATAATTATTCCTGAAGAACAAATGCTGATGCAAAAAGCATGTGGTTATTCTGGGTGTTTTTTGTACAGTGGTATTTGCTGGAGGTTTTTCATATTTTCTTTTAAAAGATTTTTTTTTTTTTCCTAGCCATTCATTTTATTGTACTGCTACATTTTGAATTTTGGTAGTTTTCTACACAAGTAGAAAACCTACTGTTAAATTGCTTTTTTTTTTTTCAGTTCTGAGAGGGAAAGGATGCTTTATATTTGTAAGAAATATATTTCTTAAATTAATAACAATGCCAAAAGAGAAGAAAATTGCAAACTTTTGCACATTATCTTCACATAGTGCCTGTAAATCTCAGAAAAGTTTCTAAGTATGCGCTAGCATTTTTAACGTTGCAGTGAATGCTTTAGGGATCCTAGAACGTAATGAGCTTTGGTTGTCCTCAGCCCGGCTGTACGCAGCACTTCCTCAAGGCAGCTGCTGGTAAGAAACTGTAGATCAGCTGTGGACATCTAAAGAATGAGAAACTGGTGCTTCCAGAGCATCTCATGGAAAAGATACGTTTTGGATGATGCCTTAACCGTGGTTAGAACAAGGATCCCAAAACCACTAGGAAAGGAGGAGTCTTGCTTGTTTACTTCAAATTGCAACTGTGCTGTTATCTCGTATTTCCAGGCGGCTCAGGACTTGATCCAAATACAAATCACCATGTACCATAGACCATTATTATCATGGAAAAGGGGAGAAAAGGAAGGTACAGGAGCCTTAACAGAGGTTCAGGAGAAACTCGGAGAAGGTTGTTGCACCGTTTCCACACGTGGCCTGTGTTCCTGCTGCACGAGCAGCATTACATGGAGCTGCTCCCCAGGGGCGCAGGCACCAACGGCTGCTGCCGGTGGACAGGCTCGTGGCACCTCGTTGTGCTGAGTTCCTCACTTGGTTCCCCCGTCTGAATTACTTGTAAATGTTTTTGCACATCCTTACACACGTATGCTACTTCACCAGTTGTTTACAGAGGAGGGTAGTGTTAGGGACAGTGTCTGTAAGGATATCAAAATCTGACTCTCGTATCTAGTACTCCAGACAGAGACAGCCCAAAGATTTTAGGATGGAATCAGAATTTTTACTGTTCTTAATGGTCTGTATTGAGAACCTGTGTCACACTAATAAAGTTTTTAGAATGTATTATGTTTGTAATTTCTTTCAGCTTCTTCATTGTCTAAATAGCCCCATAAAAGGCAGAAAAGGAACATCCACCCTAGGAATAATATAAAAAATAAGCATTAGCATGTTAACAGTGAACAATGCTTTTTAAAAAACTCAACAGAATGTGTCACCAAGGCTCCCTCTAGCCCCTCATAATTGGGTTAAGATCTAGCTCCAGCTTTCTTTTCCCTACACTTCGCTTTTCAAGGTTATACAACAGTTAATTAGACCCAAATGTGAATTATTGAATCCCATTCTGTAGCAGCAGGCTTAGCTTCAGACACAAAGCAGCTGAAAGACTAAACTATAAGATGGCGCAAGAGTTTTCAGAAACAGAATGAAGTTATTACTGTGAGAAGTTCCAATTAAATTTTACTAAATCATAACATATACAAGTGACATAATACAAACGATAAACAATCAGTCTTAAGGGATTGAAGAAATATTTTATTTTGATGGAGTTAATGAACGCTGCTAGCAACTCTTAGAATTTTCCAAGCATACAAACAGTTCAACATTACTTGATTCTGTGTTTCTAAACCACTGTTCTTCATAGGATTCCAAGTTCTAAAAGGTTTATTAATATCAGCTCACACAATTCACTCAGTGACCATTAACAAGAAAGGTGACAAAACCCCTATCATTATTCTGGAGAGGGGGCTGCAGGGGCTCTGTTTATTTACTGGATAATCAATGTTGCTTCTATTTAAGAAAAAAGAGGGACAGAGAAAAGGGTTTGGGGAATTGCAGGGGAGGTTGTATTGGCTGGGATTGCCCTGCAGCAATGTTTTACAAAGATGAGCAGCTGGAAAAAATGCAAGTGAAAATGAAGGAAGTAGTGTAGGAAACGACAATGTGCATAACAGATTATAATAGCAACAGAAAAGAATGGACAAAGGCTGAAAAAGTGATGCCCAAAACTATTTTATCTAGAAGGGTATTAACAAGCATGTTCTTTGAAATTGCTTTTTTCAGTTTGCTATGCAAACATTTTTAAAAAGCACAGCAATACCTGAAATAAATACTAAGTTTTCAACTCTTCCTATTTGTTATCAATTACTCCTAAGACTTGATTATCTCTCAAACTTAACCACCCTCACCCCTCCAGAAAAAAAAAACTCTTTTAGTTTAGGTCTGCACCTCTCTGCTGCTTCTTGTAGTGTAGTAGCTCAGTGAGTTTCCACTGGCATTATAATTCAAGAAATAGTCAAGAATTCAGCTGTATTGAAATCAGAAAATAAAACTTGTAAAACAATTTGAATTGTTTACTTGAATAAGGGCTTAAGTGATTATATATGTGAGGTGCAGCATATTCAGAATTTTTGTTCCCCTTAATGAATTTTGAAATACAAGCTTTCTCCCATGCAAAAAAATGATGCAGCAAGTTGAAATAATATTTCCTACAATTCTGTGACAGAACTTTAGGCTGTCATTAGCAGATCTCAAAAGCCTTTCTGAGCTCTAACAGAATAGGTGTTCAAGATCCTGTGCAGGTAGTGTTGTCTGGCTGTGAGGGAAGGGAACAAGGTGCTGGCAAAAGCTTATGGTAAGTTCAACATCCTACTTTTTCCTAAATGGATAAAGGCCCAGGGAAAGCAAGAATTTCTTTGCTCCATAATTTGACTTTACTTAAGTATTAGATAAAGCAACTAGCTGGACTTTTGTGGAAAAGATAGAGGAAGGGTGGAAAGGTGGAAAGTTTCACTTTGTTATTTTTCTGTAAAAACTTGCTGCTTTTTCAGAATAAATAAATTGGTCTCAGGCTTCCAGTAATTGGTTCCCCATCTCCCTTAACTCAGTGGACAACGAGCAAGTTGCTTTTTACCTAAAACTGCGACCTGGTAAAATGATCCACAAGCAGTCTAGTTTTATTTCAATGCTGTGGATTGCTGGGAATACAAAAATACTGAGCATGAGGATTAGACTGCCTTGGAGCTCTTAAAGAAGCAAATTTAGCTCTCTCCACCCCTGAGTTTTCAGTGCTTTTTCAGCTATTTTTGGCAAATGTAAATAATGTTTTATAGTTTTTTGTTTTGCAGCCATGTTTTGATTTCCTCAAAATTTCTATCCATCCACTGTATGTTGTCTTCAATGGTTTCAATAGCTTGTTGGACACAGCGAAGCTGTGAACTTTTTTCATCCAGAGAGTTGAAAAATTCTTTCACCTGTTGAATAAAAAGGTGAAAGAACATTTGATAAAAACACAGTGGGGGTTAATGCACGCAAAGGAAGAGCAGCAAGAAATTTTCAGTTTTGAACCCACTCTTCCCTTCCTTGGGTGAGTGAAGGACAATTCTTTCTGCCCCCTCTTCTAGCTGCCCTGGGAAGGTTTTTCTTAAATTTCCTTTGATTCCACAGCTAAAGAAAATATTATGGTTAAAATGTAATCTGATACATTTATCACTGCCATTCAGCTTTTCTCTTCTGTCCATGTTCAGAAGAAATATTTTTTAAAATAATTTTCAGCGTGTTTTCTCATTGCTTTGCAAAAGTGGGTAGCAAATATTAACAGCAACAAGCATAACAGTGTGATCACTCTGACAGACACATTGGGACTCTGCTTTCAGGTCCATTGCTTAAACAAAAGCCATTTTTCCCCTTAGTACTGACATCACTCTGCCCTAAGTAATCCAACCTATCACTGCTATCAGCTTTGCCAAGGAAAGGGCAGTGTAGTACCCTGATATTTCAACACCGATCATGCTTTAAGATGGTAAAATTCAGTCCAAGGTTTTGTTTCAGTTAAACTACAACTCTTTTTAAAAAGCCCAAGCAGCTAATATAAGGACTTACCTCTGTGAGCTGCGACTGCATGGAATACTGATTTGTCACTTCACTGACAATAGCAGCTATGGAGTGTGAACCAAGTTCAAACCTGGCAAGAAGAATCACCCATACTTAGAAAATACACAGTTTTGTTAAAACACGAGTTCAGAAGTACTTCAGGGGTAGAGAGAGCAGTAGAACAACTTTGTGCCTTACTTTTCTACAAGTTCTTCCCATTTGTTCTTTAGGAACGTCCAAGCTAGATGATAGCCAGATGGGTTTCTGGCCACAAACCCAATAATGTGTGGAAGATCCTGTGTTTTTATTATGTCACCACGCAGACCTTCATCCATTAACCTAAGAATTAGTAACAGAAGTGGAAATTGTTTACAGCCATAGATAATACTGACAAGTGACTGTGCTCTTAGTATTTTCTGCAGTCATATGAATCTGCATTTCTAAAGGCCCTGGCACATCATTTTAGTTGCGTTAGTTACTTCCAACTTTTGACAATATCCATCTTGGCCACATCCATTATGTTCACAATTACAGTTATTTAGTAGAGATGAAGGTAAGGGATCTGAATAGCTGCTTTATTACTTTTGTCTGCACTTGCTACTGCAAAGGGCAAGCTCATTGGCTTCTGGCACCAAAAGCCAGAAATGAAACTTTGAGGCTACTGCCTCTTCCTTTATCAATTCTTTTACAAATTTTACAAATCCTGAAACTCAAAAGCTCTTAAACAAGACTCTCAGTGGTTGCACATCTTCTTCCAAACACATTTCTATTCAGAAGTAGTACGCTACTCACCACTGAAGTTTGTCATTATTCCTGCTGAGGCTGAGAGCCAAAGCAATTTGATTTTTGTCTAGGTTGAATGAATGCAGCCTGTATTTACTAAGGAGGAAATCCCAGCCTTCAGGTGTTTGTGCTCCAACAGCGTACACTGCTGTCTTCACATCTGTTGGCAAGCTACAAAGTGAGTACCAGGTTACTCTCCATATCATATTTAAAAGTGTATTTAAGAGTATTTAGGTAGAAACACAACCATGTCACTGTAAATTAGCGTAACAGACTATTTCTTAAGAAATACTCACCTAGTAACTACAGGTATTAGAAAGTGAGCCCTGTTGCTGGGACACAACAGGGTCCCTCGGTCTGCATCTTAGTAATGCTCCTGACTTGCAACCAACTTCCATAAATACTGGACTCATTATTCCTTTTATTTCTTCATTAATTTTGTGTATTTTTTCAATGGCTATCTTGTAGTACGTCCATTCCGATACTAATACAGTCGTGTCTGGCCTTCCCAGAAGAGCTCACAGACCTTGTGTAGTATGTTTTAGGGAGTTTTTGTGCCATGACCAGAGATAAAAATTAGGGGAAACGCATGAGGTGTAATTGACTTATTTTTACAAAAGGCGTAGGGCAATACTCATGCATATAAATGAAGGAATATAGTCAGATGTTGTTTTCTCTTTCCAGAACATCTTTAATACACCAAGGAGTGGAGTAACACATGACGTATGTGCTAGTTTGAGTCATATAACATACGTCAAACAGGGAAGAAACTTGGAAGATAAAGGCTATCAGGCACACTAAAGACTAATTCTGGATTGCAGAAAAACCTGAGATTTAGCTCATTCAGTGAATTAACTGTAGTATCACTACACAGAATATCAGAAAGGATGGTATTCGTTACAACACACCTCAAAGTTGCATTGGATTTCTGCCATTTCACAAAATATTCTTGTGCTTTGTCCACACAGGGCTGGTAGCCACGCACGCAGGCGAAGAGCAGGAGTGAGTGCTTGAGCATCCTCTCTGGCACTGAGCCATCATCAGTCCAAGACTGCTTGTCAATTAGGTCTTTGAACAGATTGACTATATACTCCTAAAAACAGTGCAGTAATAAAGATCTATTTCAAAGTGGGCTTTACAGGATAGAGGCAGGGAGGTCAGGACACTTAATACGTTACCTTTAACTTATTTTCTGTGTCATCCATGTCCCTCCTCTCCATAAGTTTGTATATGGGAATCAGTTCCTGCATACCTTGGAATACAGGCATGATTTCTGTCTCACGTTTCAGGTATAAAGTTAGATCAAAAGCTTTGGCAATCGGCAGTTTTTTTATTCTAAATAAGATAAGAGAAGATGAATAAGATCTAGTTAAAGCTAGTTCAACTGAGCGTTAGAATTCAAGTGTTAGAAGTAAATTAAAATGTTAGAATTAAAAAGCGCTAAATTAACATACTAAACATTATGTTTCACAGAAAACCCTGCTTGAAGCCTCCCTTTTCAAAAGCAAGAGCTCAAATAGTGAGATTGTCATCTGGGTCTATTTCATTTACTAGAATTGAATAAGTCCACTTCAGTCAAAGAGTAATTCTGAGTTTACATTGCTGGAAGCGAGAAAAGAAAATGCTCTCCGTTTATTTAAAAGATTTAATGAGCAATATACACTATCAACATTTCTTGCTTCAGTAATACATATTGAGAAGTGCAGAGATCGTATTTTTTTCAGACTTAGACAGAAGGTCTTACCTCACAAGCTGGAAGACATTGTTAATGAGACTTGCTCTGTCATTGCTGCTAATCAGCCTATGGTTCTCTTTCAAAAGGTTAATCAGATGATCCCATCCATCATCTTCATAGTGCACAATGTAATATCCATTCATGCCAACATTGAATTTAATCCATTCTACTTCTTCTGGAAGGATGAAGACATCTACCAACAAACAGAAGAACTCTCTTTATCTGCAATTTAAATATACTGCAGTGTAATAGCAAAAAATATTTTTACTCTCATTCCAAGGATTTAAAGAAAACCATAACACAATTTATGACTGTATTAAGAGATTCTTACAGTGATGCTGTTGACATACTGATGACAAAAGAAAGTGCTTCTCTTGCCCTAGTATTTCCAGTTCCCCGTTCTGCAAAACATGCTGTAGACTCGCGAATAAACTCTGAATAAATTAATCATTGTAAAAGACAATTACCTGTTTTAGTTGTCATCAGAAATCTTTGAACAATGTCAGATTTACTGGTAACGTAGGTTAGTGGAATGTGCCACAAGTACCTATTGCAAAACAGAAGGGCTTTATTTTATGATGGAACTTCACAAAACCTTCGTTAACTTGCATTAGTCTAAAAGCTGAGGAATGCCTTTTCCTGCAGCAAAAGCAGAGAGAAGCATCTCTGATTCCAGTGCAGACGCAGACGCGTCTGTGTACTTTAGCTCGCTCTCTTATTTTGCTTACTCTGTGGACGAAGGAGAACCCAGTTCCTTCCTGTAGTGCTCCTGCTGCAGATGGACATTCTTTCCTCTCACTGTAACAGTTACCAGGGGAAAACCTTTCTGCAGTGTCCAAGTGTTCATCATTGCCCTTACATCAAGGGTCTCTCTCTTGGTCCAGTGCTGTATTTTAACAAGGGAAAAAAAGATACCCAAGAAGAGCAGGGAGATGAAGCACACTGACAATAGAAGAGAAATGACCATCTAAGAACTTCAAAAGAGTTGCTGGGTATTTGTAAATTTTACAGAGGTAAGTTGAGACTAGAACATAAGAAATTACGAAGTTTTTGTTTTTGTTCTCTTGCAGACAATTTTACACAACTATCGCAGCACTTGAAGTGCTGAAGTGCTAAAGAATGCTTTTGGAAGGTGCATATATCAGTGCAACAGCAAAGAGTAACAACACAGAGGACAGACACTTACTGCATTTGAAAATGACTCTTGGTTTCTTCTGCAAAAGTTATCACTTTGTAATATGCTTTCATCAGTACCTACAGTAGGGCAAATCTGAAAAAAAAATTCTTGCTCATCCCTCTAATTTTATAAATTTAAATCACCAGTACTGGTCGCAGTTTTCAGTTAATATATTAACAGAGATATTACTACCCATGAGAAGTTACGCACTTTGAAAATACAAGAATAAAAAATACCTGCCTTTGTCATACTGTTCCACAAATCCTCATTTTTTGCATTTTGATAGCTGTATTTCTGCAGATACTGCTTGAGTCCAGCTTTAAACCCATCAGCAGTCATGTAGTCCCTCAGCATATTTAATATACAAGATCCCTGAAAAAAGTCACAAAGTATTTAGAAAAATACTCCTTAGATGGCAGGATAAGTCTTTCCAAAAAAATTTAAAGGCCACTGATTACTATAACAGTTCACTTTTCTATGGCTCTGTAACTAAAGAATAATTAGACTTAGTCATATATATATAAACAGTGATTTGAATTTCATGATTATTATTCTTTAAAATAACTGTTTAAGTATCTGTTGTTATTTTTTGAGCTTTGGTACTAAGTATACCAGCTTGTACAGTTAAGGCACTGTATAATGCTCCTGTGAAAAAATCTTGCTTTGTTTGAACACCTTAAACAATAGTTTAAGGCTAGATTGATACAGAGAAGATAAAGGGAATGAAAGCATCCTAATTTACAAATGGAAAAGCAAACCAAAATTCAGTCTGCATCCAGAAGTTTTGTGCAAAGAATTATCCAAGTCATAAAAGCAGGATATCAATGCAATGCATCAGAGATGTCTTATCTCGGCCCGTGGTGAAATTAGTACAATACAATGGCACAGTACAACGAGCACAACTGAAATCAACAATAGTTACATATTTTACCTTTTCATATGAAACATTATCAAACATTTCTAAAATTTCAGCTGGATCTTCCACAGGAGTAGACACGGGATGTGATGAACTTAATGCATCCACTTCCATAGCACCAAAACACTTGCCTAAGAAATAATCTTCCTAGAAGGAGGCATAAATGATTGTTATTTCTAAATTTTGCTTGTGATCGCTGAATTCACATGTCAGACCCTTCCACATCTTCACATTGCACACAGAAAACAAAGCAAAACTTTTTGTTTTCACTCCAAATCATAAATAAGTAAAAGCAATACTGAAAGTCAAATTATCTATAGTTTTCTACACCAGCTTCGTCTACCTAGTAGATAACTCCAGTAGACACCTACACTTTTTAACCACTAGAGGAGTGGTCAGAAATCATAAAACAAACTAGGAAAGAAAACAAACAAACAAACAAACAAATGGTGAAGTGAACTTATCTATTATCAATCCACTCTAGTGCTACGGCAAATTGAAAATTTTTCAGAGATCTGTATTTTTTTTTAAAGAATATTCATAGCAATCAACAACTTTCATCATCAGTTTCGAAAATATTTACATACCTTGAAATTATCATTCTTATTCTTCAGAGTTAACATCATATAATCTTTTTAAAGATAAATTAAAAAATGATTCATAAGAGAAACCTGTCTGGTCTGTATCCTTACAAATTCCTGGTTTCAGAAGGCAGTTACAAAAGAAAAGACAGTAATTGCTGCTTACGACTCTCAGTTCCGGGTGAGTGACGCTGACCGACACAAACTCCATAAACTTTGCAAACCCTTCATTTAACCAGAGGTCATTCCACCACTCCATGGTAACTAGGTTGCCAAACCACTGAAACAAACAAAAGAAAATTTGTCACAGATGTGAGCACTTCTGAAACTGAAGTGCAGAGTCTGTCACAAAAGCTGCTACTGACCCGTATGAAACTCAACTTACACTACATTGCTATCTTTAAGAAACGTTTATTTTAGTGATACAGATTAGCTTGGCTTCTTCCTATTCCATTTCTCACCTGATGAGCCAGTTCATGGGCTATTATCATAGTGGTGGCCAGCTTAGAGGACGCCGAGGACTTTGCAGGGTCATACAGCAACGCAGATTCCCGGTAGGTGGTCAAGCCCCAGTTTTCCATAGCACCAGACTGAAAATCAGGAATAGCTGCTAAATCTAGAAATACATTAAAATACTATTAATATATTCAGTAAAGAACTTGCTCACCTCGTCCCCCTTCAGCTCCCACACACATATGTATCACACACATTTCTATAACATAATAGCAAAAACAGTCTTTTAAAAAAGCTCTATAAGAAGGTTCGGTATTTTTAGGGGATATCTATCTTTTCAATCTATTGTGCAGTTATATGAAGCAGTCAGCAAAAAATAACCTTTCTATCTAAAACCTTAGCTAACCTTGGCCCTGTCTTATTGTTCTAAATTATTAACTTTGTGCAATTTTACTTTCTATTCTTAATAATGTTCTTCAATAACATGTTAATGATTTAACACTCACCTTGTTTAGGTAAAGGATATGGAATGCCGAAATAATCTTCATAGAAATCTAGAAGTTTCACTGCTGCATCCAAAGCATAATCAGCTTGGTGGATCTTGTCTGGCACTGTGTATACAGAAATCTAAAGGACACAAGCAGGCAGTATTTCAACACCAGCCTCAGAAGCTTATGAAACCTGTTCTTTACCATAGTTACTCAAATGATCATTCAGAAGTGACACGAGAACATACATCTAACATTTCTCATATAAAAGACTGCAAAAGTACGTATTTTTTTTCAGAGAATATGATCAAAATTAGAAACACGATTTTTAAAACTTGTCTGCCAGAAATACTCTGCCCTTCAGGGACCTCTAAAATTTCCATTCCCCGCAGTATTATTTCAGTGCTGGTTCTCCCTTATGAAAAACATATTTAATTTGCATTTGATTAAATAACCTGACGTGAAACAAAGTTACCGATACATGCAAATATATAAAAAGCAAGCCCGTTATTAAAAAAAATTGAAACCAATAAAACTTATAATCTAAATAAGTCATCCAATTACAAAACCAATTCCTTTCTCTCATTTCATTCCTAAAAAATCTCAAGATAAATAAAGCAAAACATTTAAGTGAAAAGTAAACCATATTTATTCATGCTTTATTACAATAAAAGCTTGCAGAAAATGAGACAAAGTTACCTTAATTCCACGACTAGTTATTTTGCTGACCGACTTAAAATCTGAAACAATAAAGGCCACAAGGTATGTACTCATCTTGACACTGGTATCAAAATGGTCCTCAACAAGCGATGAAGATATATTCACAGTTTTCACCTAAAAATAAATAAATAAATAGATAGATAGATAAATAAATAAATAGGGCACAGCTGACTATTCAGTACCACTATTTGTTAGGACTTTGGCACCAAAAATTGCTGGGTTTCTTTTCAGTTTCATTAAGAATATTTTAAAAACAGATGGGAAAGAAATTCCCTCCCTCCCCCACCATGCATCTGCATTGTTTTATCCATTCACTGCTAAAATTAATCAAGAAATACAGCTACCGTTTTTGTTTTGCTTAAGTGTTTATTAGCACATTCATAGAATAAATCTTACACAATAGTAGCTTATGAAAATGAGAGAAATGAACTCTTCCAGAGAGTGACTCAGTTACCTGAGATATCTATTTTAGGACAAAATGAATAATCTGCTGGAGGTATCTCTTTCAGCCATCTTGATTACAGAAAGAGTCTTGGGTAATCAGTTTAGACTTACAAGAGGTTTAACCATACCAAATTATAACACTTGCATCTGCCCTTTAATCATCAATTTGATACATTTTTCCATGAATGGTAATTCACAGAATTGATGAAGGTGATGTTTAGGTCCAATTCCCATGCACGGCTATTGCCTAGATATTCTATTCTCCTTTTGCACTGTCAATTAGTGACCTTGCAGCATTAAAATCACCCACTTACAAGCGGCATATTGGATAGTGCAAGGTGCTTTGGCTCCCTCCTAATCTTAACTGAAAATCTGGCTTTGAAGGCTGGTTCATCAAAACATGGGAAGGCCATTCGTGCAGCTGTTGGCTCAAATTGCGTGGATGCAAGTACCCTACAATTGAAGGGGAGAAAAAAAAAAAAAAGAAAAAAAAGCTTTTTAGTCTCACGCCTTCATATGCACAATGTTCACCACCTTGATGTGTGTGGAAAAAAAAAATACCTTTGTATTTACGAAATAACTATTGGTACTACCAAACACTTGCACATCAAGTAAAGAATTACTGTTTCTCCATCTGTGGTGGGCAGCTGAGATGGGCAAACTAAACTTCTTGACTGAAGCCCCCAGGGCAGTGTGGAATAAGAGGTAAGAGATGATCTGTTTTGGCCCCAGCAACTTTTCTGCCTCTTCCTCTCATCACGTGCCAGGGTAATCAGCAGATTTTTGGGCAAAATAAGGCATGTTGAGGCCGCACAATCAAGAACCTCAATACTGCCAAGAAAGGATGAGAGTCTCTGTAAGATAAACAGCCAACTACAACCATAATTTGATGCAACTTGGTCTCTAAATGGAATAGGATCCCCGAAGAGGACAACTGCAAAGTAGGAAATAAGAAGTAAATGACAACATATTCTAAAAGCAATTTTTAAAAAGGCCATTTAACGTTAGAAAAGTAACATCTATAGAATTACAAAAAGATTACCTGAGCTCTCCATCCTGGGTCCTGTAGGTGCTTTTGTAGAAGCCATGGAAAGCCTCGGAGAGGTTTGCAGCGTAGTGCACGCTGACCGTGTAGCTGTGCCCGGGCCGCAGCGGCTCGGCGGCGAGCAGCGCCACCTGCTCCAAGGGCTGGTGCTCCAAAACCTGCACCTCCTGCACGGAGCGGGCGCCGCCGGGCCCGGCCGCCGCCTCAATGGCGGCCTGCGCGATGCGCAGGCGCTTGCTGTGCAGGATGAGCCAGCTCGTCTGCTGCGTGACCGCAACCTCGATCCTGGCCGAGCCGGAGAAGGTCAGCGTGCTGAGGTTGGGATGGATGAGGAGCTCGTAGTGCACGGGCACCACGTGCGTGGGCAGCCTCCTTTCACCCCACGGGAAGGGCGTGTGGCTCCCCCCCCGCTGGCCGGCGCTCGCCAGGCCCAGCAGCGCGACCACGAGAGACAGAAGGCGCCCTGAACGCGGCCGAGCGCAGCCCCGCGCTGTCATGTCCCACCGAGCGGCAAGCACGAGCGCCTAGGCGGCGCGGAGCAAGGAGGAGAAGGCGCGACGAGCCGGGACGCGCGCGGGGTACCCTCCGGGGGGACGGCGGACAGACCTGCGCGGCAGCCGCCCCGCGCACGGAGCGAAAGTAAAAGCGAAAGCGAAAGCGCCGCTCCGGGCCTCGGCGCGCCCCATCCGCCATCGCGCCGAGCCGGGTAGGAGGCGGCGGGGAGTCGCGCGGCCGCTGCGACCGTTACGGCCGTTAGGGTGTCGCGGGCGGGCAGGCTGGGCTGGTCAGGCACGGTGCGCGGTGCTCTGTCCCGCCGCCGGGGCGGGTCGCGCGGCCCCAGGCCTCGCCGCCATGTAGTGGTTTTAAGCGTAATTTGGTGGAACTTGGTATTTTTTTTTTCTGGGAAAATGCGTGCTTTTCTTTTTCCCCGTCAGAACAAACCGCGGGCCGTTTGGGCTGCGCCGGCTTGGCTATTTAACGGGCTGCTCTGAGGCGATTTCAAGCTCTCTGGACGCAGCTTTATATTCGGGTGTGTTCAAGAACGGACTGCTGAGGGCTTGGCCAAACATTGGGTAGAAATAAATCGTTTATTAAAGCCTCCGTGCAGAAGTGTAATTTATTTCTTTTAATGGAAGATTAAGTGGTAAACAAGCCCTTGCTGTCTTTTAGAACTTGATCGCGTGGGAGTTCTTTTTCAAGGCTGTAGCAAAACTTCAGGAACAGAATGCTCGTTATCTTAGAAGCTTAAAATACCCGCTTCTAATATCCCAAAGAACCATACGTGTGCAATTTTTCCTTTATTTCCTTCTTAACACGTAGCCTCATTTCTTTTAAAGCTTAGATACCGAATGCTGTAATAATATTTGAATGGTTTTTGAACACAGTGCACTTGGAGTGCATAATTGCGAAGGTAAGTGGGTGATTTTATGGTCAAAGGATTCAAAAATAAAAAGTCTTTTAAGTGTTATGTGATCAGGGATCAGAAGCTCTCCAGAACTGCCATTCTCGCTCAGGTGAAAGATATCCTGGGGTGTTCATATGGTATAACTAAAAGACTATGAGCAATCATAAACACTGTTATGTTTATGTATTAATTTGTTTTGTCCCTGCTATGCACAAATACTGTTGAGGCAAGAAAACGTTTGAAATATCAATTTCTCTGGTGTTTTATCAGATTTTAGTCAGTGCCCCAGCATTTATAGTTGCATGTACTTTTGAGTATTGCACTCTTTTGAAAGTTGAGTATCTCCCCTTAAAGTGTCATGTATTTAGAAAGGTGAGACTAGATGCTGCAGAGTGATAAATGAAAATGCTGTGAACAGGCAGACTGTTTTTAGGCCCCTCCCGAAAGCTAGGTTTTCAAAGCTAGGCTCCTCCACAGATTCCTGGATTGTGTTTGAAGAGTCCTGATTTCTGCCATTCTTTTTTCAGGATAGTTTGTCAAGGACACTCTCTGCTCAAGTTTTCATTTGCAGAAGATACGTCATGAAGGTTTTATTAGCCAAAGTGAAATGCTGAACAAGCAACAGTACCAAGAAAGCAAAATAATTACCAAAAAAAGAAGCATTTTGTTGGCTGATAGTAATGTTGTCACTACTCTGTCTTTTGAGTTTGGTTGGAATTAATTATTCTCTTAATGGAGAAAGGAATGTAGCTTTCCCTAAATCAACAAATGGGCAGCCTTTTCCTTGGAACCAGCTAAGACTTCCAGGCTCAACAATTCCAATCCATTATGACCTTGTCATCCACCCCAACCTGACTTCATCAGTATTCACAGGCACCGTGAGAATTGAAATCACGGTAACGCAGGAAACCAGAGCTGTAGTCTTGCACAGTAAGCATTTGGAAATCACTAAAGCATTTATTGAACAGGAAAATGGAAAGGGACAAGCAGATACTAAACAGCTACAAGTTTTAGAATATCCTCCGCACGAGCAAGTTGCCTTTCTGACTGCTGAACCTCTTCAGACGGATAAGAATTATTTCCTTTCAATTAACTATATTGCCAATCTTTCAGATGGCTTCTATGGGTTCTATAAAAGTACCTACAAAACTTGGGATGGTCAAACAAGGTGAGCAGGGAGTATTCATTTTTTCATACAAGAAAATTTCTTACATGAAAATTTGCTAATAAAAGTGCTTAAAAATGCCAGGGTTAGTGTTCTGATAAGGTAATACTTTATTTTCCTGTCTTTTTCCAAGTAGCTTCCAGTTGTATAGCAATAGAGAACAGTTTCTGTGGCCTGCCCATACAATCATAAGGTTGTGCTTGTTCATTTATATATCACAGAAATAACTTTACCAGCACTTTCTTGATAAATCTCATTTTCAAAACCATTAGTAAAAATAGTATTTTATTTTTCATTGATTGCATAAAATGCTTTAACATTACAGAACAATTACTATGACTAAACAGAAACTGCTGTTTACTTCCATGTGTACCGTAAGTTTTCATATACAACAAATGATTGCCTTGTCTGTTATATCAAAATTCGCGTCATCTGCATATGGCTGTTTTCATCATTTAGAATTATAGATTATCAATGTAAGGATTTAGAGAGAAAAACAGTGACAAAGATAGACCACAGTATGACATGCGAGAAAGGGCCCAGGCGTCCGAGAGGGATCTGGATGTCGAGGAAAGGGCCCAGGCGTCCGGGAAAGGGCCCATGACGTTTGGTTCATCTGTAGCACCTTCCTTTAGAAATATGCTCATTAATATGATTGCATGCTACTTTATCAAATAACAGCCGCAACAGCGGCAAGAACACTCAACAGAAACAACTCAACTTGAAGCATCAAACAGAGGAATCTGGGATTTCTTTGTAGCCAGTGAAAAGGTAATGTCTTTTTTATGAATGCCTAAGTAAAACATGATTTAAATCATTCTTTGGAAGAGCCCAGTTCCCTCCATCAGCTCTGAAGGGAGCCAGCTGCCTAACTGCATATGTGTCACCACATTAACTATTTTTGAAAGTGGCATAAATAGATTTAAAAAAAAATAGCAGGAATAAAAATATCATGACTTGGACTGCCTTAGGATCAGAGTATCTGTGTATGGTGGTTTTAGCTAATTCTGATAGAAACGTGCCTTCCAAATCAAATGCTTTGAAAAGCTTCGTTGTTACATAGCAGTTTAGGTGTCCTTTATCTAGGTAGCTGTATTTTAATAGATTTAGTTTGATGATGGTTGTTGTGGTAGATGAAAAAATATTTTAAAAAAGAAGCTTTCTGTGTTCTTCTAGATTGCTGGCTTCTACTCATTTTGAACCAACTTCAGCCCGCATGGCATTCCCGTGTTTTGATGAGCCATCCTATAAAGCCAATTATACACTAAGGATTCAGAGGGAAGAGCAACATATTGCAATATCTAATATGCCAAAGGTGAGCTGTGTGTGGGGCGGGGGTTAATCTCAAAGCCTTTAACTTCTTTCTATGCCTTTTTAATGAAACAGATAGAGTGGGGTTTATAGATGTACTATAGCATGCAAAGGATTGTTTTATGCCCAGTATCCTAAATATTGGAAAGCACTTAAAACTTTCTAATGGATGTGAAGTAATTTTGGTATAAATGAGTGAAACTATTCTTCGTATAGATTCTTCAACAGGTCAGTAGCATAAAGAATCCTTCTGCTGAAGGATATTGGAGGTTTTTTTTAATACCTTTAGCAGCATCTCTAGTCATCTGTGCAAAGATAATCTCATGGCCTGTGTTATTTAGTAGTCAGTCTATAGTGATTCCTTCTGGCCTTAAACTCTGCAAGTATAACATGAATTTTACAGAATAGTTGTTTGTTAGCAAAAGTTAGTATATCTCTTTTTTTCCTGTCCTTTATGCAGTATTATCTAGTAGTGGTCTTCTGAATTACAGGAACTTTCTACTCTTGCAGGCTGCAGAATAAAAGTCTAATGACCCAAGTTGTCAAACTGTGTTGCGTTTTGTCTGTGATTGGCTTTTAAACACAGAAAAAAAATTTCAAGGGAGTGAATGAAGTGGCGTACCAGCTCTTATCTTTGAAAACTTGCTTTGTGTTTGTCTTCTCATTCATTCTGATATTATATTGAGCACTGTTGTAGTAAAAAGGTTAAAAAGGTGACATATTTTTTAAAAGTTAAATATTTAGAAGAAAAACTGTTTTGTAATTTTTTTTTTTTTTTTCCCCCTAGGTAAAGACTTTGAAACTAGGCAGCAATCTGTTTGAAGATCATTTTGCAGAGACTGTAAAAATGAGTACCTATTTGGTGGCATTTATAATTTGTGATTTCCAGTCAATCAGTGGCACAACTTCATCAGGAACTGTGGTAGGTTTGAAGATGATTGACATTTGTTTATAGAACTTTCAGGATAAATCAGGTGTGAAAGTGTACCTATCCTCTTTATTGACTTCTGTCAACATCTTCAGTCTTCTGTATCTGTTCTATAACACTTTCCAAAATATTGGTTATTTTAAGCTAAGAAATCATTAGTAAAGTAAATCAGAAATATCCCCATTGAAATAAATACAATTACACACAGTAGTTGTGCTGTAAATACAGCACAAAATTGTAGTTAAAAGAAATGTGAAGTGAGCCAATCTGCTGTGTGTATTATTATTATGGAATTCTAAGTTTAAAATAAATGGGAAGAAAAGCTCTAAATATATATGTGAAATGCCATTTAGAGAGAAATTCTGTATGTTTTACTAAGGATGAAACCAGAAGGCGCCGTTGCAAGTCAACGTTACTGTAACAGTTGATACAAATTGTTAGTGCTGTGTTTGCTTCATAACTTTTTAACCACAAAATTTGTAAATTTGTAGCTATAATCAGCTAGATACCTCTTGCCATGCTCTTTGCAAAATTCCGTCAGCTTGTTTCATTAACAACTGAGACATTAAATGATAATTTGGTATCAGAACATCCTGTTGTAAATTGCTGTCAAGGAACATTTTCAGCTGTAGCAGAAGAAAGAAGTTTCCTTCCTCCTTGGCCAGTGAGGAGTAGAGCATCCTGGCTGCAAACAAAAAGGTGAATTGGAAAGAATCAAGAATGTTAGAGAAAAGGAGATCACGTAACAAAAATCTAAAGAAATATAACCCTCGTTTTTGATCTATGGCAGTATTCTAAGACTTTGAAAAAAGATGAGAGAAGCAGAAAATACTTATATATTCAACTGATAAGTTGTCCATTTCTCCCCCGCCTCATTATTCTGTCTTTGAACAATAAAGAAGGCTAAAATTTAACCATGCCATTACTATCAATGCTAATAGCCTGTGCATAACACCTTTCCGAAGTAATCAGTTTCTTTGATGAAAAATTAGGAGTCAAACATGTGGTTAGAAATGCGAACTGTACTCAGGAGGTCACATAGGTGCTTGCTTGCATTACTGAAGGTAGAGAATGTAAGTGAGAATGTACAAGTGTGTTCTTATTTTATGGGTGCATTCTGGAGATGTTTTTCATCTGTGTAGAAGAATATGATGTAATTCTTCCTTCTGATAGATGAAAAGCTTCTTAACTTTTAGTGTTGTGCTTGAGCCACTACTGAAATTCTCTTTAACTAACAGGTGTCTGTATATACCAATCCAGAGAAGTTGACTCAAGCCCACTATGCACTGGAAGTTGCTATCAAGTTATTAGAATTCTATGAGCAGTATTTTGGTATCTCTTACCCACTTCCAAAACAAGGTAAAGAGTTGAAAATAACTTGATAACTGTGCCTGCTATAGGTTATGTGGGATAGAGTATATTGAAACCATTATTGCTACTTGTTATTTATGTAGTGTCTAGAAGAAATTCATTACTAAAAGTGCGAAGATGGAATTTCTTAGTCACAGTTAACTTTCAGTCAAAAAAAGACAAAGAGAAGAAAGATGAGGGAAGTGAGGAAATAAAATTATAAATTATATTATATAATATAAATAATATTTCTCTTGTTCCTGCTATAATGTTTTAGAGATTTTTTTTGTTTGTTTCAATTGTTTTTGCTAATGTGTGGTCTGTGTTAGAAGCGGGACAGAGAGCAAGTGACATGCCTAAGCAATAGGATATTATAGGGATTCTTAAAAATATTGACAGTCAAGATCTATGATAGGTTCATGCTTCTTTTAGCATAACTCCGTGCTTGTTTTTAATACACAGATGCTGCACAACACAGGAAGACATTTTACATTTTATCATTTTTGATGGAAGGTTCACAGTGACAAGATAATTCTTCCTTCTGTGAAAATTAGTTTCTTGAAGTTATTCAAAGTTACTGTTTTTGCACGTGATTGATTTACTGAGGTCATAGTGGGCCTGAACCAGCTCCATTTCTGTTATTAGATTCATGCTTAGTCTAAGAGGCACCAAGTCCGGCCATTAGTGGGGACATTTTTGTTCAGTTGTTTACTAGAACTAAGCAATGATGCTGGAATTCTACGTATCAAAGTAGGCAGCTTGTTTGTTTGTTTTCCCCAGATCTTGTTGCTGTCCCCGACTTTCAGTCAGGAGCTATGGAAAACTGGGGCCTGACTATGTACAGAGAGACCTCTCTGCTTTATGATCCAGAAACATCTTCGGCTTCTGACAAACTTTGGGTGACCATGGTGATAGGACATGAACTGGCCCACCAGGTTGTCCATTTTTGATAATTTATCGTATGTGGTTTATCAGGACCTGGTATTATATCTAGTATTGGTTATAAAATGATTGTTTTTTGTTTTGAGGAATAATCCCTGCATCCTCTGCATTTTCAGTAGTTATGTAAATATAATTCATCTTTCCTTCATGGATGATAAAATACAGTAAGGAAATTAATCCAGCCTTCCCCCCTGATGGCTCAGCATATTCCTAGGGATGACAGCTGCGTTCTACAGCAGTAGAAAACATGAAGTGTGCATGTCCATGAAGAACCATCTGTGAAGTACTTTTCACTTACGAGTGGTTACTGATGAAGTAAAGTGGAATTGGGAACTTAATACCACAATTCAGGAAGTTTGATGACTAGTGATAACATACCGAAAATCACACTGAAACTAAAAAAAGAGTTTTCTGTTAATTTGTAAATTATCTTTAAGTTTCTAATTGCTCTACTTTGAAGTACTAGCTACCATAGCTAATAACTGTCTATAATTATATGCTGTACTATGATACCTAATATAGATAAATAAACTACTGCGGAGCTCTAAATGAGCCTAAAAATAGATACCTCTCTTACTAGCTACCTCTTGAAAATAGTCCCAATAAGATATCTCTATACCTTTGGCAAAACTCTCTGACTACTCTTGATGATAGTCCCACTGGCCCTAAGAGCACTGTTTAGATTGGTGAGTTAAATGGTGCAGGTTTGCCAGCCCTATTCTTGATGCAGCCTAATACTTTTTTTTTTTTTCCCTTCCATTTGGGCAGAAGATTGGGCTCGCTATAGTACACTCAGGTAAAATAGTTCTTTTGATCCTTTTGAGTCTGGAGTTTGTGAAGGCAGAATTGATTTGAGAGGTTTTTATGTCTTCCAGCGCAGTTCCCTGTATCATCCTTCATTTTGAGAATTTCAGGCACTTTTCCTCTAGTGTCTTTCTGAATATTGTACTCTACTCAAGATACTGTCCTGGAGCAGAGCAGGGATCAGCCGCACATAAAATTGATGTGGTAATATACTGCATAAGAATGAGTGCTGAACAAATTTGTTCAAGGTTTTCCCTGCCTTGTGTAGCAGAGAAGAGTTATCCACTCTTGATTGGATTTTATCTTTTGGTTATTAGTTGTATGAAGGTTTTTTTTTTTTTTTTTTTTGATTCTTTTGGCAGAAATGCATTTCACACACTGTGCGTACACACACACAAAGTTGTTATAACCACCAAAGCCAGCTTTAAATCCTTTGAATATTCTTTAGCCACTGCTGAATGTGTGTGTAAATCTATTTCAGTGGTTTGGTAATCTGGTCACCATGGAATGGTGGAATGACATCTGGCTGAACGAGGGGTTTGCAAGATACATGGAATTCCTATCTGTTGATGCTACATATCCTGAGCTGCAAGTGGTCAGTATAACAGATTAAAATCTGCTGAGTGTTGTAATTCAGTGTTCTTTTCTTGAACTAAATCTGTAAATAATTGCTTTTGAAAATTCTCCCAGAATGATTATTTATTAGGTACCTGCTTTGCAGCAATGGGAAGGGATTCTATGAACTCCTCACGTCCAATATCTGCAAGAGCAGAAAACCCAACACAAATTAAAGAAATGTTTGATACTGTTTCTTATGACAAGGTGAGTTACTTTTGCATTTAAGGGTGTTTTTCCATGTTTTCGAGGTGATAGACTTTTTTTGATTACTAGAAATGACCACAATGACTCTGGCTTAGATGCAGACAGTGTGAAAGGAAAACCAGACATGGAAATACTGTTTAAACGGTTGAGATTAAAATTAAATAAATAGACATAGATTTCCAACCAGAGATGTTAAACATTCACAGTTTACTCGTCACACTATGAACAAATACCATTCCAGCTCACTGAAGGAAAGAAAAAGGATGCTAGTGAATATGGAATTTCCATGCTTACTGTAAAATGTTGTAATTAAATCCTCTTATATGATAGTCAAAATAAGTAAAGTTCTTTCATTGTTTAATTTTGTGTTGTGTAACAGAAATCAAAAAAGTATTTCTGTAAGAAGAAGACTTCAAGTTTTGATTTAATATATTCTAAAATATTCTTGCTTCAGATTTTCTTATTCAGTCTATTTTTATTTGTCTTCTTGTCCATAATCTTATGATATGCACCAACAAATTATTTTGAATAGTTTCAACCTATGTGTTAAGGAAACTAAAAAATTAGCTAGTTGTAAAATGATGCTTGTACCTTACTGAATACGTATGGCTATATAACTGAAGTCTTTCTGCAGCACCTTAACAAAGATTATTTTTTAATGGCCTGATGACATGTATCTTTAAATAGGAAAGAAAAAAATTCCATTACAAATGCTTTTGAATATATGTCTGCTGCCGCATACAGAAAAAAATGGTCTTTTTTTTTTTTTTTTTTTTTTTAAACTATATTCAATGAGATTGGTTTGTAGCCACAAATTTCATGTCACCTGAGCAATTCTATACTACTTCCTTGGCCTGCTTGCATCCTCCCTTAGTCCTTGGAATAGGCAAGGACTATTGCTAAAACCAGTTTGCCCATTCAGGAGTCAGTGTGATATCTCTGTTGTTCTTTTTGCAACCACAGAGAACTTCACACAGAACTTTGATTCTGAGCTTCATCACAAGTACGTTTGCTCTGTAAAACAGACAGTGATTGTGCCTTGATCTCAGTCTCCATTTATCCAATAACCTGAAGGGTTATTAAAATTCTCTGCTTGTTTTAGTAGCTTTTCTATTTTTCTTCAATATAGCTCTAGCTGATTCAGAGATACTGGAATTTATCTGCTGATCTGACTGTGTTCAATCTGTGTATGTAGGGGGCTTGTATTCTGCATATGCTGAGGAACTTTCTGACTGAGGAGGTATTTCAGGATGGGATAATTCATTACTTAAAGAAACACAGCTATAAAAATGCAAAGAACAAGGATCTTTGGGACAGCTTGGCTACTACTGTAAGTTCCTTTCTGCTATTTTAACTGATACATCTCACGATAGTGAACATGAATTTGGGAATAAACTCTTTTCCTGAGTAGACAGCAAGCCCAAAGCCTGTGCAGTTTAAATCTTGTATAAGTTTTGAGAATATAGGTGGTACACAAATTCTGTTGTGGAAAGTAGACTTTACTTCTCATCTTTGTTGCAATTTGTGTCAATGTAAAGCTGGTCAAGAGTTATTCATTTTAAACATATTTAATTAAATGTTTTCCTCCATGTCTCTGAAAGATTAAAAGTTTGAGAGGCAAGTTGCCTTGAACATTTGACAGGAGAGTGTTCCAGAAACATATATTGTTACAAATTCCTCCTGAAGTCAACACCTTGCATGATTTGGCTGCGAAGTGTGGAGCTAAATCAACAAGTAGATCCTCTCTATGAATATGAATTGAAATATTAAGAGAAAAAAACTTCATTAAATGGATTCAGGTCAGCTGATATGAATGTCCTATGGACTAATGGGATGGTAGTAATCTCAGTACAAGTTCTAATTCAGTGGGAATCCCTGTGCTACACCAGACTCCTGATGATTTCCACCCTGGAGAAAATAGCAATTGATACAAGTGGTTGTTGCAGCCGTGTTCAATTTATTGTATCATTTTGTTAGAAAAAGCAGCAAACAAAGCATGGAATGAAAGTATGGAATGAAGTATAGAAGCTGCCATAGTCTAGCTCTTCAGTCAAAAGCTACAACTAACAACCTTAGGATAATTAGCTAGTTTGCTAGATTGAAGGACATGTAGCTCCTTTGTGGATAACAGAGAGACACTGGGCTATAATGGATTAAATCAAAGCTAATATAGTAACAGTCATGTTAACTCACCTGTCGTATCTGAGGTCTCTTGAGTACATCTTCACAGGCTTAACTGAAGTCTTGACAGTGGGTACCCCGATTTGCTGGATGTCATAGATGATAATGTGAACCCATTACCCATTTGCTTTCAAGAAACAGTGGACACCTTCATAGAGAAGGCTTTTTTTTTTTTTTTTTTTTTTTTCCTCCCCGTAGCCTAATCAGTAAGTGGAAATCCACCAATATATTTAGTTCATAGACAAAGGAACCTAATAATGATGCATCACATTTTGTATATCCAAAGTTTAAAGGGAAGGAAGCATTCACCGTTTGATTGTGACACCAGACAATAGCTTCCATATCATTCAAGTTTCAAAGTCTGACTTTACTTCTCATGGCTATGCTTATATCTATAGCTGATAATATATCTAATTATAATGCTCAAGACAATGACTAAGTAGAATAAAATAAGAAACAAAAGCTGAGCAAATATAAACAAGGCTTTATTTTCCACAGGGGCTATATTTAAGAGAATAACAAATTAAAAGAAAAAAAAAATCTTATTGTTGCCTTAAAAATCTGTGAAATCTCTAAAGATTATGCAGAAGATTAAGGCGTGTTCTAACTAATTCTTAGAGTTTGGATTATTAGCACTGTTAGTCTTATTCATATTAAGAAGCCTAATTCATTAAAAGTATATTGGATTTAGTATGCAACTGAAGTCTGCCTAAGGAGTTTCAAAAGAGCAATCGGAGCACTCATAGCTTAAACTGCCCATGAAAAAGCAGAGAAGTCAGGAAAAACAGTTGTGACAGTGAGGATGAGAAGAGTGGGACCAAGGTTAAATGGTAATTTGTTGATGGCAGGCCTGAATACTGAGTGTAGAAGAGTACACTTTTGAAGCTGTCCGTTCATAACAGCTAATGAATAGAGAAGGGAATATTCCATATTTTTCAGGGATAGTTTCAGCAGAAGAATTTGACAGTAAGCTGTCACAATGAGGCCACAATGAGCCACAACACAAATGAGGGCATTAGTGCCTCTTTACAGTGATACTTATTTTGAAGTGGTTCATAACAGCTTGCAGTGTTTCTTCTGCTCAACAATGGTTAGCACTAATAATGAGAAGTTAAGAAAACAGAAAAAGATATTTTCAATATGACTTGCTGATCCTGTATTTTACAGACTTGTTCTGAAGAGGATTTTACTTCTGGAAAATACTGTTACAGAAAAAGCGAGGCTACTCAACATGTGGTGAGTACATGAGCTGCTTAAATTTTATTCAATTTATGTATATTGATAATGGATTGCAATTCTTTTTAGTATAACTGTGATTGTTGATGTAAGTTGAATAGAGAGTTCATACTGTCTGTCTCATTGAAATGACCATACTACCTTAGCAAGATGGAGTAAAATTATTCAACTGCTCTGTATCTATATGAAAATGGAATCTGTATCTCCTGTTTCATATCCTTTGGGAAAAATGCAGAATAAAAAAAGAACTACATGTACTAGTTCAAGGTAACAAAAGATATTGAATAAAAGTAAGAATACACTGAAACTTCCAAAAGCCAGTGAAGTCTACCAGTTAATTTAAGACTTCACTGAACTATTCTGTGAAATAGCACTGCTTCATAAGACTATACGATGAAAAGACACTGGCAGTTGGGGTTGACTGTATATTTTAACATACCCTCACAGGTACAGTGCTGTCCCAGTCTGCATCATAAGAGCCGTTTGAAAGAAATGGGCAGATTAGAACAAAGCACACCTGTGTGTGCACATTTCTGAAGCCTCTGAACTCTGAACTGCCTTAATTATATCGCTAAGGGTAGCATACTGTTACAAACATAAGAAAATAGATTTTGTTTAATTGCTACCTATGTGCATGGGCAAAGAAAAGTCACAAATTTAACCTTTCCCTCTTTTCCCCTCTTTTTCCTTGGAACCTGGAATATATCATTTTGTTTCCAAACTGATAGCAATAACTTCATAGTTCCAGAACTTCCAATAGTAAATTTGTTTTTACAAAGTTAATAAAATGGACTTTGGCCAAGGGTGTGCTTGGAATTCCGTTAAAGTTCAGTTTGACTACAAAGGCATTGTCCTTTAAGATTCATGTGAGCCTTAAAGGGACCATCTCTTGTTGTGGCTGTGGGGCTACCAACCTTCTTGTAGCAAAAGCAATAACTGACAGATTCTTAACACCTGTTTTGAAAGATTCACTGTTATGTTCTGACTCTTTTGTTTTACAGCTTTGGTTTTAAACTACGTTTACAGGTGCTTGCTTCTTTAGTGTGCTGCAAAACAGCCAAAGCGTCTATAAGAATCTTTTCTAGCAGCTGCTCCACTGTTAAGGATAAAGTTAGGGTATGATTAGAACACATTCAGCTAGCTTGAAAATATATTATATATAAGCTCTGCTGAGGAGCCCTCAGCCTTTTCAGAAAATCTGCAGTTCATCTTTTTATTTTGTTTCAATTACAAGAGATTTGGAACTGTGGTGCTGAAGATGATGCCAATTCACTCACTGTAATGGGGTCAGATTTTTTTTTCATGGTTTACTAGTATAACAGAAGGTAATCAGTTTTCTTGCATTATTCTTACTGTATTTACTTAAGTATTTCAAGGTTTTTCTTTAGATACTGTGGAAATGACTAAAATTTTACAGCACATGAGTGTGTTCCTTCTGATTGCTGACAGCATCTGATAACATCATCTGAAAACAGACAGGAAGTACTGAGTAAAAAAGGTTTGTTTTGTTTTGCATTTTTCTCAGTATGACTATTACTTCAGTGAACATTTTGATGTTGCCAAGATAATGGATACCTGGACTGTTCAGAAAGGACTTCCATTGATTATTGTTGAACAAAATTGGAAGAGAATCAAAATAAAACAGGAACGCTTTTTGAAGGCTGTTTTCCCAGATGATCCTCAGTGGTCCTTGATGCAAGCTGGGTAAATGCAGAGGCTTTATTGGGGCATTCATGAAAAGTATTTCACATGCTTTAAAACCTATTGACATTTCTCATTTTGTTCCTTTCTACTTCTCAGGTTCCTGTGGTATGTTCCTTTGACATACATCACAAGCCATTCCAAAAATACTGGAAGACATTTAATGAAGACTCATTCAGGTTGCAGATTAATTTATCCTCCTACCTGCTACTACGTGCTACCCTTCTTGCTTCTATTTATTGGATTTGGCAAAAATAGCTATTTTTTCCATCTAATGGCTGAGCCAGGAAAGTAACACTTGTTCTGAATAAACTAAAAACTGTGGCTCAAATAAATGTGAAATTAGAACACCTGTAGGTTCTAACAAGAGTATCTTGTGCTGTAGTTTACACATGTTGGAATCATGATTGGTCCTAGCAACTACTTCTCAAGGGGAAGTTTTGCTTCAGAATGGCTCTGCTGCTATAATGACCTACTGGTATCATCACCAAAGACACACTTGTTAATATTTCTTAAGTTTAAGTGTGAGATTTTGTATTAACTTAACCTGTACAAGGTAAAAAAAAAAAATCCCTTCTTTGTGCCAATGTTTTTTCTGTGAATAGCTAAAGATGCTAATGAACTAGATAAGTAGATATTTCCTACTACTGTCCTTTTTTAATCAACAGGAAGCTATTTTTTTATTGTCTGGCTACTTACAAAAAAATCTGCAATACTAAAAAGCTCAACTCTGCATGTATGTGCATGCATGTGTGTCTTTTAAAAAGACTAGTTTAATTGTTACTAATTTTAAGGACTTCAAAAGCAATGCCTTGAAATCTTCCTGTACATTTCAGATCACTTTTTTGAAGTATAAATACTCTTATGCATTTTAGGAAATACCATTAATATGTTTGTTTAATTGTTTTAAAAATGTTTTTCCGGCTCGAAGATACCATAGAATTGGAGGAAGACGTCAGCTGGGTGAAATTCAATGTGGACATGAATGGTTATTACATTGTACACTATGAGGGAAATGGATGGGACAATATAATTAAACTGTTGAATGAGAATCACACCCTCTTCAGCTACAAAGACAGAACAAATCTGATCCACGATGCTTTTCAGTTGGTCAGGTAATACTAGTTCTTCCTTAAAATGAGAGCAAGACTTCTGTAGCACCTCCCAGATGCTCCCCATGATCTCGGAGTGTCCAAAGTCTTAGGAATCTTAGACCCTAGAAGCAGACTTTCTTGAGGATAGCTGCTTTTTCTGTAGCTGATATTATTCATTCTGTCTTTTTGAGAACTATTATGAATAGTAAATCTTTCTTTTAAATTCAAGTCCTAGAAATAAGCACACACGTCATCAGGGCCATCCCTACCTTCTTTCCATGTGTGATTAGAAAGGCACTAACTCTGTTAAAAAAAAAATCTCTTAGTGCAGGGAGACTGTCGCTGAACAGAGCCCTGGATCTGACACGATATCTGCAGCACGAGACAAGTAGCGTAGCGCTGCTGAAAGGCCTGGGCTACCTGGAAGTGATCTATCGCATGATGGAGAGGAGAAATGTTTCTGATCTCGCAGAAAGTCTGAAGGTTCATATCTGAGTCCTGAATCATGTCACATTTTATACGTGTATTTGTTTGTGTATTTACAGATTATGTCAAATAATCTGCCTTTGTTTTTATGGATGCTTTGTAGTGATAGATAGCACATTCCCTGTACTTCAGAGAATGTGTTATCTCTAATAAATCTGATAATTTACATACAAAATGCTGTTCTTTGAGTTCAGTTACTAATTCTACTCAAAATCCTAAGTAGTCTTAGTATAGCGAAAGTCATTCCTTATAAAGGAACACCACCATGTTCTCTCTGCAGCGGTACATTTTGCAATATTTTAAACCAGTGATTGACAAGCAGACCTGGAGCGATGAGGGCTCTGTTTCCGAAAGAATACTTCGTTCCGATCTTCTAGGGCTCGCGTGTGACCTGCAGTATGTTCCTTGTGTCCAGAAGGCAACTGAACTTTTTAACAAGTGGATGGAAAGTGGTGCAAATATGAGGTAAATATTTATATATTTTTTCCTTATAGTCCCTTTTTGCTTGTTTCTTTTACTGTACCCTGAGATTTTATTTTTACAACATGGACTTTGGAAGAAAAGCATTTTCTCATAAAGTATATGGAATGTTTTTATTACCTGAAATGAAGCATCATCAGAAAACCACATATTTTAATGTGTGTATTAAAGCATAAATTTATTCAGCATAGTTTCCTGTCCCTTGAGGTTTTCCTCCTCATTTGAGGTGTCTGCATGAACGCTTTGGAATCTCTGCCACAGGAGCTAACACACAGCTTTCTTAGCTTGGCGCCAGATACAAGCTCTTAGTTTTAGATCTAGAGTTTCTGGGTCTTTTTCTCCATTGCTGAAAACTCATGCAGAGGTGTTACATTATAGCAACAGTATATGATGTATTCTAGTTGTTCTCTCCTGCGTCATTTTTTTGGTTACCTCTGTGCTCATGTTATTTTTCATCTTGCGTTTTGTCCTAATAAAGAGGTAGAGTTTTCCTGAGTAGGTCAAAAATCATTTGTTGAAATACTTAGGATTTGCAAACAATGCACAAAGTCCATCAGGAATATAGAAAAAAATAGCAGGAGGCAGTGAGTTTTATCACCATTCCAAGCGATAGCATAAAACAATATGTTAATCACTACCTTCTTAGGAAGATGCTTAATTGTTCCTTCTAAATGGAACTGCCATCCTCTTATATATCTAATATATGGTAGATTATAGTTATACTTCTTCCAGTTTCAACAGGACTTAAGCTAATCCCTGAAACTGATTCTGGTGTGGTTCATTGTGTGTTAAGTTTCTTCTAAACACAAAAGAATCAGTTTGCCCTGAAAGATTGCCCAGAATGAGGATACAATGCTGCACTGGACTGGGAAACTCTTGCATCCACATACTTTTGAAAATTTCAAGTGTCCTCCATAGGAGAGGAGTCTCTGTGGCCCACTGGGAGATCAGGACTTGCTGCTTCTGTGCAGTTCGTTTCTTTTCCCTCTTCTTTTGGAATGTACGTGATAGATGTTTGTTGATCTTCTTTCGCTACTGATCTATATCTTACCAACTTCCAGCATCTAACAATAGGAAAAGCAAAGACATGATAACTCTCATATATATCAATGGATGTATTATGCAGTTCTTCCCACATCTGTTGAAAGTTTGTTTTATGCGTTAGGGAGTTATAACTGAGTTCAGTAGTGTGCCAAATCGGGCAGAAATGTAATTTCTGTAGGGTCAGGATAATTCATTGTATAATTTCAGGCAAGAAATTCAAATCTGTAAAGTAGCTCTTTGTCATGCTAGATTAATAGCAAGACTATTCTAAAATTAGAAAATCAATCATATTTAATTTAAAAATGAGGGAAATTTCTGTACATTACAGTGAGATAATTACTGTGGAAAGATTTACCCCCTTATATTCAACATTTTGCCAGTTTTTCTGGCATTAAAAAAAAAAATGCCTACAAATGTAACTTTCTTTCTTTCCTGTTTAGTGACATTCCCTCTGATGTCCTTGGAACTGTGTACTCCGTTGGAGCCAAAACAGCTGCAGGCTGGAATTTCCTTTTGGATAGATATAAAGTGTCCATTTCTGGTGCTGAACAGAGAAAGATCTACTCAGCTCTGGCAAGCAGTAAAGATGTTAGTAAGTTAACAAGGTAAGAACTATTCCATATAAATTATTATTTATTTCCTCCTTGCACTGTTGCTCCATGCACTATATCTTGGGTGTTATGAATCTCGCTCACTCATTTCCAGTGGATGCATGATCTTTGTTAGTATCTGACACGCACTTTTGGAGTCATACAGCTTGATTGATGAGCTTGAAATGAAGTATTTTCACATGTTGGATCTCTTTAAAGGAAAATAACAGATATTATTCCTTAATGGAGTTTCTCAACTTTAAAAAAAAAAAAATACATGTTGCATTTATCAGACTTTCAGCATGATAATTTGAAAGTTTAAGAAATAAAAGGAGGAAGTGAATAACTTTGGTGAATCAGTCTCAATTAGCTTGTTCTGCAACAGAGGAATGGTTCAAAATTGATGTCATTTTGAGGAAAACTGGCATGCCGCTGCTCTGAGGCCTTGAAATATCTTACTGTGCTTAGTATGCAATTGAAAATGGTATAAGTTAGATACAAATACATTCTATAGGTGCACATAGTCAATAAGTACTTCATTTTTGTAACCTGGCTGAAAGCACAATAGAGGTCTGATCTTTAAATGTATTCCCAAATGTAATTCTACAATCAAGGCTTATCTTGCTTTTATAATGTGTTTCATTGTTACAGGTTGCTTGAACTTGGAATGGAAGGAGATACAATCAAGATTCAAGACTTGCCTTCAGTTATCTATTCAGTCAGCACAAATCCATCTGGACATCTCCTTGCATGGAACTTTGTAAAGAAAAATTGGAACAGGCTGCTAGAAAAGTTAGTATTCCATGGTTATGTGCAGCAGTAACAGATCAGGGAGGTAGCTGCACATTTTGGGAAGCAGGAAATCAGGGACAGCTGAAACTGAAACAGGTGGTTCATGATCCCCTGGGCTACTGTTGTCTTCCGCACTCTCGAGTTGTTATGTTCCTGCATCTTGTGTCAGTAATGGCAACAATGAGGTTAAAAGCTAACAGAGAAAGAAAAGAAAAATGTCATACACAAAGAAATAAGGAGGGCTGTAAGCCTGGGGAATAGAAGTGAGGACAGTCCCCCCTGGGATGCCAAAAACTCCAGCAATAAGAATGCATACAATTCTAAGCAAGTTTTCTACAAAAGTCAGTTGGCAGTGGATGTAGTTGCCTTTCCGGGTGCAAAGAACAACTGCCCTCTACCCTTTCATACTCTAAGGCATCTAAGACCTACAGACAGAACCTGTGTTATAAACTTTATAATCCCTAACTTCTCATTTTTTCCTCCAGGTTTCCCTTGGGATCCTTCTCTATTAGAACCATTATAGTTGGAACAACATCACAGTTTTCTTCAAAACAGGAACTGCAAGAGGTTTGTCCAAGTGTAAATGAGCATTTGGGTTAGGAAGATGTAGTGGGAGTAAAATAAAGTGCATCTGTTAGAAAACCCACCCAAAGGCTCAAGACAATGGAGCAAGCCTGAAATTTGGAGAAATTTCTCTACCTTTGTCTATACTTTCCTATCAGTTTAGCTGTGTGCTTACATAGTCTCCCTCCTCATTTCTTTTTTTTTCCCCTTAGTATCGTTCTGTATCTGTCCCTGTCACCCTACTCACATTATCTCTTTCTTCAGTGTCTACTCTCTCATTAATTTCTCTTTCACGTTTTAGTTTGCACTTTAGAATTTTCATGCCCAATAAAATTTGTTCCATGCACTAAAAAAAGCATTGAGAAATGGACTTGACATTTGCCAGTCATATCACCTGCTCTGCTTGCATGTTAAATCTCTTTTCCCACTTTCTTGATTGTTTAGATATTAAATTCATTTTGAGCAGAGAGTGTATCCTATTAAGGTACTACTAGAATAGGTCTCATTCTTGGTTGCTTACTGTGACTATGATACGTTCATTGTCTTGTAAAGAAAATGTGCTGTCTAACCAGATAGGTTTGCATTTTATTCATGCTCTGCAGTATATCATCCTTCAGCTCTTTGTAGATTTAGGATTATGAACTCCTTGAGAGAGAGTTCTATACTTAAATTTTTAAATAATGTATATGTCCCTGCCCCATGCCTAGTCCACACAGAACATGAATTAATTCCATTTATTTCATCCCTTCAAAACTCATGTGTTTAATCCAAGCTCTCTGAGATCATAGTTTGGGTTTTGAGGCTTCACAATTTGGTTCTCCATATGTTAGCCCAGGTGGGTCCTGTCAAAGTTTAGTATGTTGCAGCACTAATAACTTTACTCACACCTTTAAAATGGCTTATTGTGTTTGTTTGTAAGTTCCACTTGATGAACTGATTTTTTTTTTTTTTTTTCCCCCTTTAATAGGTCAAGTTATTCTTTCAGTCTGCAAAGGAGGAGGTATCACAGCTGAGAGCACCTCAGATTGCACTGGAGAATATAGAAAAAAACATAAGATGGTTGGAAAGAAATCTAGCTGTATTAAGAAAGTGGATATTAGAGAATGTAAAGTGAAGGTGCTTGAGTGAAAAATAATGCTATTTCTGAGCACAGGTTTCCCCTCTTTAAAGAACACAGTAGCAATTGCTACTGTATTTTACTCTTGCTAAAATGTCATATTTGGTTAATTAGAACTTTTCTATTTACTGATCATTTTAGAACCTTGGGGGAAACTTGTTAGTAGTGCTTCATTTGAACATTTTGTATGCTGCTGCTTACATCTTGAAGCCAATTGTAGCAAAAAAAAGTGTCACTGAAGATTCACAATTATGTTTGTTTATATATATATATATATATATATATATATATATATATATATATATATATGTTTCTGATTTCACAAAAGAGTTGATACCATATTTGACAAGATCAAGGTAGGTTACCCATCTAATATAGGCATGATGCTAAATTATTGCTGAGCTTCACATGCTTTGTGGTCTCATTTGTTCTTTGTTATCCTTATCAGGGATTTCCTCTGTTTCTTACTGAGCAACTTACTATACATTTTTGTCTTCAGTGATCTGAGAAAGACAGAACAACAACTACTAAAGACAAAATGCTTTGAAAGGTGCAGGATAGGAATAATTTCATTTTTGTAAAGCCTTAATATAAATTTGCTTCTATCTGCTTACATTCTTTTACTGTCTGAGCTTTCAAGTATGGCTAGCTGCACTCCTTCACATTGCCTCCCAGAGAAAATAACGGGTGGAGGAGGGTGTCTTTGCACCATCACTTTGCTGATTACTGTCTCTGAGCTGACATATTGTTGGTAGAAGTAGAGAGAATTTTCACCCTGGACTGTTCTCTAAACTTTAAAGGAGTTTTTAAGAAACTGGCTAGCTAAATAACCTGTCTGATGCTAAGTGGTGTTAAATATTTTCTTGTGACCTGAACTGGAAGAAACAGTGGACTGAAAAGAAATCTGCAGTGACGATGAGAAATGTGAAGCCATCTTGTTTTTCCTAGGAGGCTCAAATTGCTGATCTGTGATGCTCACTCAGTATGGAGTAAACAGTACATCATGATGTGAGAGGGACATTTTACTGCATAGATGTGAAAACTGTTTTGAGTAAGACCGCTCTTGTGAGTGCTACTTAGGAGCATTGTATTTTCAGGTCTTTTATTTTAATAAAGCTTGACTGTAACACCTATTAGTCTTAATAGGGTTTAAGACAAATTGTCTCTGAGCTTGCTACTGAAATAATGGAGGAGAAAGAGGTGGAGGAAGATTTGCCCTTTTCTTTGCACAAAGCCAAGCAAATAACTTTCATTCAGTAAGTACATTAATATTGTGGAATTCGTGTTTCCCTTGCGTTGCAGCTGGGAGTTTTGAAGCAATGTAGGTGCTCAGTGCTCAGTGTAGGTGCTGAAGAGTTGTAGCTGGAAAGAGATGTTTCTTTTACATGTCAGTCACAGTGGAGTACAGATTTCAAGACATAAATACAAATGATAGTATTTGTAGATTGAAAAGGGAAAAAACACTTGTTTATGACATGTCGAAACAGTATACAAAGTCAAGCAGTTTTAGTTACCTAGGCCTCTTACCCAAATAATGTTTGAAAAAGACATTGAGAACAAACGGCAGCATTCAGCAATGAAACCACATATTACTGAAAGCTGGTTTAATTTTCAAGCATAAGACATACAAAGTTATCATTATGGCAAACCTTACTGTAATGTAAGCAGAATATTTTTGTTTTATTTGTTTTGTTTAAGGGCTTTTGGCCTGATTGATCATTGTGTAGGGCTCTTTTGTTTCATGCCAGCCAGGGCTGGGACAAGGAATGACTCGAGGTTTGGATTTAGTATGAAAGGAAATGTTCATGAGCTGTACTCCAAACAAAACCCACTCTTACAGCTCATGCTTGGATTGAAAATAAAAGTGAAAATAGAAGGTATACTATCTAAGGCTGCAGAAACTTATGAGATAATGTGGAGTGATTGCTTGTAAAAGAAATCTTTTTTTTTCTTTCCCCCTTCTAGAAACAATGTGATCACGCAGCAACATCTTCTTAGTGAGTTCCACAATAGATATAAAAAAGGTGGGCTCTCTTGGATTAAGGTGAAGAGGAGAGGCTTATAGTTGTGGAATGTCACTTCTTGTTAAGTAGTTTCAGTACAACTATCAGTCATTTTTTAAACGTTGTGATGTGCCTAACTCCATCAATATTTTCTTCTCAAGTCTTCAGTAATCAAGAAACAATTGCAAATGTTTAGTTGGATGCTGTGTTCTTTAGGCTAAGTTAAAAAAAAAAAAAAAATTCTCTTTTTTTGAAGAAATTTACTGTCTTGGTGTTCCAGGGAATAGGGGAACAGAGAACAGGTGGTGACCCTCAACTGTGTCCTGTATGTAAGTTGTCTTGGCCACATTCAGAATATATCAAACTCTTGGAATTAAATATTGCTGCAGGAAGTCAGGAAGAGATCATAAATGAGTAAGCTTTACTGCCAGATGATACAAAGCACTTTAACAAACATACACCAAACAAACATACAACTTTGAGCTCCTTTATTTCCTTAGTCTCAGTCTCCAGGGAAGGAGCAAATAAGCATAAGTATGGAAGTCTTACTCCCAACACATGTAATAGTATCGAATATTTGCAGCATTTTCTATGTGGGTTTGCTGATCTTTGGGGTATGCTACACAGTACAGATTTTTACGAAGGCTAACAGCAAAGCATGGATTGGGGTGAGAGGAAAGTGGAGAGAGTGAGGTTTGTTTTTGCATCGTTAAAGAGCCAAATGCTGCGTATGTACATGAGGAAGGGAAGAAGGGCTCGCCATTGTGTCAGATGAAGTTTCCTTTCCTGGACCTGAAATCCAGCCAAGTACTTAAGCACATGTCTTGTGCTAATTACAGGCTATCCCATTAGGATTATGGCTTTATTGTGTTTTCAGGCAACTACCATTGGTAATAAAAAGGATATACTTCATTTAAAATGTTTAGATAAAAACATTTAAACAGCCAGTGCTGTGTATTTTGCATATGAGCCATTCACAAGTACTGAAAAATGTAATAATTGAAGCTCTGACTATTCCTATGGTAAGAGGGCTCTTCTGTTTTCTTCAGAGAATAATTAATTTACTGGAAAACAGAATTATTGTCAAAACATGATGTATTCAAAGCAAATGTTTTCAATGTTTTCAAGGCATAGGCCATTTTAGGTGGATAAAACCACATCTTCCCCCAAAGGAAAGAACTTTCTTCGTGTGCATTGGCAATAGGATTTCTCTGCTAAATTTTTTTTTTTTTTTTTTTTTTTTTTTTTTTTTTT
>VZSV01000062.1:252810-267037 GCA_013398735.1 Nothocercus julius | reverse complement strand
ATGTATGTATATATATGTATATATATGTGCATATACACTTATATATACACTTGCTAGTCCAGTACTCATAATGTGTAATTTTATTTGGTAAATAGTTCCTGTATCTCTTCTGGAGTCTACTTGTACCTGAAATGAATGACTTTTGGCTATGAAACAAGCAGTGCTAGTGATTTAACCTGCCTGGGCAACAAGCCACAGATGAATTTTCCAAGAAAGTTATTGTGAACATTGCTGGGTTAACACAAATCTTAGCAATAAACATTTGACATGAAAGACTCTTAAGAGTCACGAAAAGGTTCAGGCAAGATCTGTTATCTCCACAGTTCTAGTAAGTTGTAGCAGTTGCAGCACATCGGGTTTTATAGCTCTTTTAAAAACTTGAAATTACGTAGGTTTCCTTGAATTTGACAGTTTACCTGGTATGGATGACTTTTCCTGATATATCTGGTAGGTAGTCTGGTAAGTAAATAAGACTGCATCAGTACCTGTTACAATCTTGCAATGTAAATGTAGGCTTTGATTGAATGTAGAGACAAAATAAAAAAGGTTAGAAAACTTTTCTGCTGCTTCCAGTTCTTAGAGACTTGGATGTGAAAGCAACAACAGCCTCATGTACTGTTAACAACTCAAAAATCCAGCAGCTGTCAGAATCTTTATCAAATGATGGCTTTTTACCTCTTGGAAGCAAATTTTTCCTCAACATTCCTGAAGTCATTGATCCCTTGGTCTGGATATTAAGCACAGGAGCAGATCCTGTGGGATGATTCTGTTAATTTAGTCAAAGTGTTACATAAATACCCTTAGAATGCAGACTAGAGCCATGAAGTTAGTAGAGGCCATAATGCTGCAGGCTGTAAATTACATGGGCGTGCATTTGCAGGATCAGGTACTTCATTATGAATTCAGCAAATTTCAGCATCTTGTTTTCAAGAATCTCAAATAACCAGGAAACTTTGGGGTAAATTTTTCAAATCAGTGCAAACCTCATTAGTCAAACTTGAGTTATTGGAAACTCTCTTGGCTTAAACATGGACCTGTCCACTATAGATCATTAACTTAAAAATTCCTTCAATTAACTAAATTAGATCATTTCCCTTTTGGACAGTTAGTAAATGAGATTGAGATTCAATAAATGGAATGTCTTGTTTTCCTAATTGTTATTTGTTCTGTTATTTCAGGAAGCCATTCTTCTTCAGTATTCCACTGCCAATATCTTTATGTTGTCTCTGCTCATGTATTTAGACTGCACAGGCTTTGGAATTTATCTGTTTTACAGATAAAAGAACTGAAGCATGTCTGTATAAAGTAAAATCTTTTGCTTTCAGACAAGTTAGGAAATTATGTAAATGCCTATAAACATGTCATTAAAAATATCTTTTCTGTGATATGTTGGTTTTCCTGAATTGGAGTAGAATTTTGCATAGTTTGTTTTGTTTTATGCAGGACAAACCTCAAAGATGAAAAGGCGACTGAAAGTATTACCTACCTGGACCAGACTGACACTGATGTTTAATTTATTCTGTTTTGGTAAGTAAAAAGTATTATCAAAATGCTTCTCATAAAATTCCAGTAATTTTACGGCTACATCTAATGCCTAGTCTCTCTGGCTCCACTGCTTTTAGTGGTCATACCCCGAATTCTTCATCCTGTAAATCAATTCACATTCATTCTTTGCAATACCTACTACAGTTGGTCACTGGAGAAAGTTGCAGTAGAAATTCTAGGTGAGGGGCAAAGTTGAAATGCAAAAGATGCAGTAGAGATTTCATTGAGGGGGAAAAAAAGAAGTTGAAATGAACTTACTTGGCTAGTTTGGTTACCTTATGTTCAGTCTGGGTCATAGATTCTCTCGGCTTCAGGCAGCAATTCCCATTTTTAGAATTTCACTATTTGCATGCTGCTTTTCTAAAAAAAAAAAAAAATCACATTAGTTTTATGTAGCTTCAAAAGGCTGAAACTTGAACTACCCCTGATTCTTGCTGGTATGCTTTTTTCATGGTCATATTAAAATAAGCTTCCAGAAGACTACCTTCAAGTTGAATTACTTAGATCAGAAGAAAGGCAATTTTCAATTATTTCTGTGTTTTGAGAATTCTTACAAGCTAGTATACTGATTTTATATGTAATATCCCTCTAAAATTTCTACAGAAAATACTGGTTTCCTCACTATGTAGCTGCAGAACATCATAAAAGAGTTTTGCCCATTATATTCTGATATCAGCATTACTTTTGGTTCCTCTGCAAGCACTTGGTACTGCAAGCAAAGACTTGCAGTAGCATTCAGCAGGGGGTTATGGTCTTTAGATTTATGTTTTTGTTTCTAAATTAACACTTTCCAGGGAAAGACTTTTGATGCAAATGGCATGCTCCATGATCCATAAGATCCATAAGAACTTTGTGTTTGAGTATCTTATAGGAAACATGGGGATTTTAACTGTTCTTAGTATTTTCATTTGTACCTAATTCAAACTGTTATACTGGATTCCTCATTTTCTCACATTTCCTCTGACCCTAGCACATATAATTAGACTCTGAATTTTAATTTAGTATTTCTGCACTATAAATCTTTAACATTAATGAATCATTCTCTGGTAACCTCTTGTCTTTGAATCTTTCCTACCTTCAGGGTACAGTAGAGTTTCAAACATTTTCTTATGTGTTTAAAAACTAGAACCTTTTGCTAATAGAAGGCTAAGACTTTCACATAAGCCTGTGATTCCAGAAAGCACACTTCTACATAATATGTGATTAGTGTTAAGTCATGGCAGTTAATTTCTCATCCCATACTTTATTCCTAAGGTTCGATTCATTTTATTATTTTCTGTAAAATCTAGAAGGCTCAAGGAGTCTGTGGAAGAATTATACAGTTCTTTGATTTAAACATCCTAAACTAGGAACAAAGGTTGTGAAAATCATTCTGTAATTCCAACACAGCTTTGATAGCTTGTTTTTGCTTGTTTTATTTATTTATTTATTTATTTTTAATGTGGTATTTCATCTTTTTTTCCCAGCTTAAGTGACCTCATTTTTTAAGAAAAAAGGCTATATTAAAATAAGGTAAATGAAGGACCGGTCTTGCAACATGAGTTCCAGAAGGATAGGAACTGAAATGTCAATAGTTAGGGTTTAGAATGGAAATTTTCCCAAGACATTTGCACATGTGGAAACAAAACTGTGCAGTGCAATAAAAACAACCGAGTGAAGGAGGCAGCTTGAAGAGATGCAGAAACATAAATACGAAGAACAGGGGCAGACTTTATCCACATTTTTATTTGAAATGGTGTCAGATGAAGAACTTCTTTTCAATGGTCCATTTACTGCCCAAATCAAATATGGAGCTAGCCTGCGAATGGGATCATAAATATTAAAGCTGATGGTGTGTGATACTATCTTGATGAGGAATAAATCATCTACCCTTGGCAAATTATCTTTCTTCTGCAGAAAATACCTTTCCTTTAATGTTTTAGAGTTTTATTTCCTTCTTGGCAATCTCAGAATATCTGAGGATTTTTTTTTTTCTTTTGTGTTCTCTGTTACTAAATTAGTCACTCAAACTCATACAAAATGAGTCATTCTGAGTTTAATCCCCTTCTGCATAGCGTTTTACAAAGCTCCTGCTCATGGTGTATATTGTATAAGGAATTGTACGTTGATGGTATATTGAGGATAGAAGACTAATTGGAATTCTTAGATCTGAAGGTGAAGATTTTTGGAAAATTATTTGCATACCTTAATATTTGATTTACTTAAGATAGTCCTATGTAGCACGATATAAGTCTTTGTGTAGTGTGACAGTCCTTTACAAGCAAAGATACATTTTTGGAATACAAGAATGTGCCAGAGGCAAGAAAAAGTATAGTGCTAATACCTGTTCTTAACTGTAAAAGAACAAAATAGGTTAACTGTCTGTGTAGCTCACAGAACAATTACTTCCTAGATGGATGTTTGGTGAATGGAAAGATTCCTTAAATTCATCTCATCCAATCTGAAATCCAGCAGAAACTGTGCAAATAAATGAAGAGTTTGGCACTTTATCATAGGATAAACTGCATGGCAATCCAGGAGAACCCAACAATACACAAAGCTCCTGTGTTTGTCTAATTCCTTGGAATTCTCAACAACCTCAAAGTTATTTGCTTATATAAAGACCAATAATACTGTGCGATCATGATGACTTTTCTCCTATGGACAGCTTAATGATTATAGTTCATTTGGTTGACACCCCTGGTCAGTACCTTGTAGGACTTTCACACTAGTGGAAAGTAACATTTGTGAAATTCTGATTGCTAGGTGTTATCTGGATATACAAGCTATGTTCAGAGAGTTCCCAAGCACATGTTTATGCATGAAAATCCTTCCCTTTTTGCCACTACATGTTTCTTGTTGGTATCTAAGGCATATATTAGCCATCAATTTGGCTGCATCATCTTTGTGTATGGAGAAAAGAGACCATTGCATAGTATTCTGGTTCTCTTCCCAGACCATACTGAAAAAGCACTCAATTTTAGTCCTGCTAGCCTTGCCTTCCTGTGCACTAAACAACAAAGTTGTACTCATGAAGGCAGATCTGCTTTAAGGGAGATGATGGATAAGAAGGAGAATCCTCATGAGGGAAAAGTCTCAGCCTGGGAGTGTTCATACCAACTTTCCATACCAGTTTCTGTAAAATCCATGTTTCCGTGTTTCATATTAATATTTCAGAAATTGTAGAAAAAGTGAGACTGGACATTTTTTCTATCAGGTTTTTATTAGCTTCAGATATTTGATAACACCTAATATTTATTCATAATTGTTTTGTCATGCTCTTCCTTTACTAGTAGAAAATGTTGTGATAGTTTAGTCAGCTAATCTTAATAAAAACAACAGAATAAATACATTTAGATCCTTACTGTATATGAAACAACATTGGTATTATCCCCAAGAGACTTATACCTAGATTTTTGTGACCTTTTCGTATCCATATCTGACTGCCATTGCAATTTGATAGAAGGCTAGTGTGTTTGTGTGCAAAGACATTGATTTATGTTTCCTATCAGACTTCCTATCAAATCTGTTCAATTTAGTAGCCTTGCCAACATACCGTTTAGGACAGAAGATAATTCATTAGTACTTACAGCATGTTTTTTGAATCCTTAAAAGAATCTTTCTATGTGCAAAGATTAGTGTCAATTATTTTTGCAGTGCAGTCTTAACTATCTAGTATTCACAGAGTATATTTTTGAAGAAATGAAACAATTTTAGTGCCCAATATTCTGAATTGAAGTTCCTTTTGTTAAAAGACAAGCAGCTCATAAGTGAGTCACTGAGCATGATAATACTAAATTTTTGTTCAGCTATATACAGTTTTCTGTTCTTCATATCTGTCGTAAAGCATAAAATTATAGAATGGGACTATAATAAATAGTAGTAATTCCTATTTCTTTGCAAAGTGCTGGAAGCCTTCATATTATATAACAGCAATGAGGTCAAGTATAACAACACTTAGAAGTAAAAATAATAAAAATATTTCTCAGAATTAGATGTGCGGCTAAATATTGTTAGTTGTCTTCCCGCCAGTCCATCAGCCCTTCATGTTTTCTGAAATATTATCAGAAAACTCTCCATAGCATGAGAATTGTGTTGTTTTGCTTTGAATGCCCATTTTTCATTGCACAATAATCCAATAAATTAATTTCATTATTCATTCCACGTTTACACTGGTGTGCTCTATACTTTTGATATAATTCTGAGTAAACAACACATAACTTTAGCTGTGATTTAAATTATTTTACTTGACAATCTCATGCTTTCCTACTTTAGGAAGCTTATATTTTGAAGATGCTCCAAGATTTCCTACCAGAGAAGGAACTGTGTAAAAGAACTATTACTACCTGAAGAAGTACAATTACAGGAACAAAAAGGATGGTGAATGGTGAAAGAGTATAAGCAACACAGGTTGGTTGTTTCTTGAAATATATGCTACTTTACTTATGTGATGATGATACAATAGTTTCAAATTAGAAGAATTTACATTTTGTGTAGAATTCACTCAGAATCTCACCTGAGGTTCCTCAGCAGGAATCTCTACAGCCACAGCCCCATTGACCTTGCATTGCCCGTGCTTTGACATTCTCCCAGCCTGTTTCCCCTCATGGAGCAGCCCCGCTCTTGCTGTAACACTGATAAACTTTGATTCATTTGCTGTGAAATAGATGATATGCTTAACATGAAAATCTATGGGCCATGTGTTCCCCACAGTCGCATAATCATTTGCAAGATACCTTCAGAGGCCCAGGTTCTCTGCAGCAGTAATGCTGGCAGGTGCACAGTTGATGAGCTTTCAAGGACATAGCTGTGCAATTTCTGTGTGCCAACAGGTGCTCCTGCATGGTTTCTATGCATCTCGTGATCCTTTTTGAAAACATGTTTTTCTTATAAATAGGTGTCTTTCTCACACTCAGGCCTCACGCATGTCTCTTCCTCCTGGTCAATCAGTAAGCGTTCTTGCTGTGTTGTGTGATTTCTCTATACCATCTGTTCTTTTTTTTTTTTTTTTTTTTTTTTTTTTTTTTTTCCTCCACAGTTTTATTTAACTGCTGAGCTTCTTGTATTGAACAAACTGGAACTCCATGCTAATGTGATTTTGGATTAGTAATAGTATTGCAGTGAATTATTTATGTTAGCAAAACCGTTGTGAACAATATAACACACAAGCAAACCTTTCTCAGCTGGGAGCCAAATTCGTCTCTCAGTTTTCGTCTGGAGTGTATCATGAATCAACTGCTTAGACGCTAAATGTTGCAGGATAAAGCTCTGCAAGGGCAGTCATCCATATTGAACCAAATGTGCTATTTATGTGTGTGTTGATGATGTGGATTCTTCTGTGTCCTTATAGCATGTTTGAAAAAAGAACAGAGTGCTGTAGTCCCTTAGAAGCCTAGATGTAGTACGGGCTGATGCTAAGCTGTGCATGCATATTTTTCTTGGTACGTGTGTCTGCATCCAAACGTATCCGCTGAGTATATGTTCAAATGACAGGTTGACAGAAGGCTGTTGAGGATCTGTGATTAAAGACTGTTTATTCATAGTAAGCAGATGTTCTAGGCTAGTTTTATTTGCCTCTCTCTTTATAAATGTTTTTAATTGGACTATGTGAAATTATATTGCATATGTCAGAATTCACTTTTCTGCCTTTGATCTTCTACTGTTCAACATGTAACTCCCAGACCCATTAGCGGGGGAATATGTAACTTATTAGAAGATAAAACAAAACCTTGTGGAGGTGATAAAATGATAGTATGTTCTGCTTCTGGCTCTGGGAGTTGAGCTTGGAAACCAGTGTGGAAACCCGTTCTTCAGATTGGCAGCCACCTGAGCTTGTCCTTCACTGGATGCTCTCTGGCTCCACGGAGAGTGCACATAAACTGTACTTAGAAGGTGCACACTCTGAACCTCATTTATGGGGCAGTAAAGCCTGTTAGATTTTTCATTGGAGGTAAGATTAACATAAAAAAGTGGAAAAATAAAAGGCCCCATTCAAGGGGGAATGGCACACCTTCAAGAGTAAAGAAAGCCACTACTTGTTGCATACTGAACTGGTCAGTAAAATGAATCCCTCTATCAGTTCTTTTCAGAGAATTGTGATGTATTTCTGACACTGGAAATAGAATAATGTATCAGCCCACACTGGCCGTGGTCTATCCAAGTATCTGCTGAAAACTGAAGTTAATGGCCCTACTTGCTGTTACTGAAAATTATGTTATTTGGTCTCAGGCCTCTTTCAGCAGGCAGTTATTTTTATTAGGCTAGTTACACATGAAATATGTGGCATCCTGAGGAGTAAGGAAGAATAAACCATCAACATGAACATCATGTTACTTCTGGCAACAGAACAATTTACCACAACACCCCTGTCAACACCAGAATGAAACTGCCAACCTTAAGACCCAGCGAAGCAGGGAAGAGTGGAGTATTGTTATCAACAGGAAAAGGGATAGAAGCTACATGGGCATATAACAGTTTTAACTGTAGTATTAGTCTTTCTTTTTCCATAATAATTAGATCTGGACTAATATTGATTAGAGTCTTAAGATTTCAGTTACACTAACAATAAATTCTTGGCTCTATCTATATATCTGGTATACTTCCTCTTCATCCACAAACAAGATTTTGAGCATCATACTAGTCAGCTATACCCTGCAGCTGATGTTAACTGAGAAAAACAGCTCACTTCAGTGGCCACGAGTGCATTGACAGAGCCTGAGGAAAAAAAAATCTGGCTTTCATTTCATGTCATTTTTCTTAGTTTCTTTGAAGTATTTGCCTCATTGTTCTTTCCCATAGGGACAGAATATTTTGCTAGGAGTCTCTTCCACATTGTCCCAGTGGGAAATAATATTTTGTACAAGTTTCTGTCTTTTTAAAAATACTTGATGGAAAATTTATCTATAAATATAGTAAACTGTTATGATTGTAAGTGTTAGCTGGGATCATGTATAAGCAGAGCAGCAAATGGAGAGTTTTTAGAGCTGTGCCTGGGAAAATAATGCATTTGGGGAAAAATAATTATCTTTGTAGAGAACCATGATATTTTCATAGTAATAGTTAATAAGAAAGAGGTCTTGGAAGTGACTGTGTATTGTTCTTTTAAAATGCTTTGATTAACAGCAGAAATGTTAGGGATCCTTAGGAAATAAAGAAAGAACAATGCAAAACCCATTGCCATCCAATGAGCTAATCTGTGGCATTGCCACGAGCTAAGTATGTGGGAAGATGGATTGCCTCTTAAGGGGTGCAGTAGAAAAGGCACAGAGAAGGGCGAGAAAGATGATGTGAGGCATGGCATGGCTTATATATGTGGAAAGATTGAGTAAACTAGAAGTCTAAAGATGAAGGTGAGGGATGAAGATGGGAGGCCGATGAAATCATGGTAAGGAGGGGCTGGTGTATGTATGTATGTTTTTCTTTTCAGTGCAGGAAGGCTATAACTAGACAAGATGTGGACCTGACCAATACCTTCAGCATGAGACCAGAAACATAGTAGTCTAGCAAGGCCTTGGATACCTGAAAATTATTTACCAAATAATGGAGAGAAGAAGATTTCTGGCATCACAGGAAACCTTAAGGTCTATTATTTTACTTGGAGAAAAGAAATCTACTAATAAAATACATTTTTTTTTCTATGAGAAACTGAAGGACACAGAGCAGCTCCTTAACTGAAAGTACCATCATCTTCCAAAAAAATTCAAAATCTGAAGGCCCATATTCATCAGTTGGGTAAGTTACAAAAACCACATCTCGTCTCTCTGTGTTTTGGTTTATGAAGTTCTGGTTGTGATGTTCAGCACAGTATTAACTCATGCTCTAATGGCCCATAACTGATTGTTGGTGCTCCTGCTCTCAGAGGGAGCTGCTGTAACTGCAGCTGCAATTGCACTGAGATGGTGCTTTGCAGAGGGAGGGGTGCAGCCTCAGGCTTGCTCTTCTGCATGTGAACATCTAGCTGGTGAAGGAAGACAGGAGAGCTCTCACTGTCTTTCTACTGTGCTTAGCCTCTCACTCCCTTCAGTCCCTGTCACAAGTCAATGAAAACAGCAAACACTGATGCATAAACATTTCTGTGTCCTTGAAGTGGGAAGGGAACTAATGGATCCCTAGGCTAAGCTCTGTGAGGAATGTCAGGAATTGTAGCTGTGTTGTGAAAGTGTTTATGAGTGAGTGTCCTAACCAGAATGAGCACAAGAGTATAGCCACACGGAAAAGGTTGTAGTAGTTAGATTTGTATTTATGTAAGTCATTTATTTTCTTTATGGTCAGGGAGCACTAGATGGGCCCTGGAAAATGGGGCTTACTAACCACTCCATATTTGCTCTGCAGTAGTACATTTTGTAGTAGTTTAAGCCAGGGATTGAAGAGCAGATTGGGCGTGACGAGAGCCTGTTTCCAGCAGAATGCTTCATTCCAATCTCACGGGTCTCGTCTGTGACCTGCACTACTCTCCCCGTATCCAGGAGGAAAATGAGCTTTTAAGCAAGTGGATTCTAAGTGGCGGGAAATTAAAGTAAGTGGCTTTGGTACATCGTTTCATTCAAGGTTCTTTTACTACATGGTTTACTTTTAAAGCAGAATCTTAAATGAATGTTAATGGAAACTAGTGAAAAAGTCTTTGGTTTTGGTGTAATTATAATAATATGATTAATATTACTTGTTTCTATCGAATGCTTTTTAGAACTTTTCCTCTTTCCGTTCATGTCTTTTGTCCTGCTTTTCAAGTGTGCTAGAATAATTTCCAGATTATTTAAGGAGTCTGACTTGAAAAAGCCCATGTACACAGACATTCCCCATGATCTGCTACCTCAGCACTACGTCTGTTTTAAAAAAAAAAAAAAAAAAAAAAAAAAGGCAGTTGTATTTCAGGAGTTATGTGTCCTTGTATTTCACCTCTGTTTTTTCCTTTAGACAATGCAACGAAGTACATAGTTGTGAGTTGTGTGGTTATTCTACTAATGAATGCATAACTTATGGTGTAATAAATGCCTGGCAAAATTGTCTTGAAACTTCCAAGGCCAAGCAGAAAAAAGTATTTTCTTGCATCTCTTTATCCTATGGTAGTAAGAAATAGAAAAGAGGTAAACCATTCTGCTCAGTTAGACAAGAAAAGAACTGTCCTGTGTTAGAGGGTATAGAGAGCTTTGCTGGAGAAGTGGAGAGTATGGTAGATGGACTTATATTTTGCTTAATATTTAATATCAGGATGCCCTTAGGGACAGTCTGGTTTTATACCAGATGCTGTTCGTCAGCTGTAATAATGTCACATGGCCAATTTTGATGCAGCATTACCCTCTAATGTGCGGTTCTTAGGCTTGCCATGTAGTACAGGAATCCAAATGCTTTCATTGACCTTTTATACTCGCTCATTCTGCCAGGCAGTGCATTTAAATAGTACACTGCAGCAGCCTGGCTCATTGCTGAGTGATGAAAACTCGTTGCATGCGTATTTCAGTTCCCCACTCTGTTTATGGACTGGAATATTGTTCCATGCCTTCGTCATCTCACATCCTAAGCTGGAGTTTTAATACCGGCTACCCCAGCGTAGCAGTGAGCGAGTGTCATAGTTGGCCAACAATTATCTTGCCCAAGACAGAGAGATTAAGGCAGGGTAATAAGTAGCTGATGAAATCATCTGTGACTTTTGGAATATTGGGCAGATTCCCAGCTGCTGGAAAAGTGCAGCCGGCAGGGGGATTCAGATGAGCACTTGAAATGAGCTCATTAGCCTCCAACATGACAACTAGACCCACTTCAGTCCTGTTTCTTGAGTGTACGTAAATTCCTGGGAAGATTAAAAGTAAGCGAAAACAAAATTGCAGGGAATGTTACAGAAGTTAAACATTGACTCTTGTGATGTTCTTGAGTGCAGACCTTTAAAGGGAAAAAGAAAAAAGAGCCAACCAAATAGATTAAAAAGAAGTATATTGTTTTTGTGTGACACTTACCATACATCTGTGCTGCAGTCAAGCAGGATAGCCTACAGTTTATGGATCCACATACAAAAGGAAAAACCTTATCACTTACCACAGCTTTCTGTGATACTATAGCTTTCCAGCTGCTGCTCTACAGACAGCCTTCCCAGCTGGAGCCCTGGAAGCAGCAGGATAGAAATATGGCCTGAAGAAGCAGGACTGCCTGTCAGATGCAGGTGCAGAAAAGAATAAACAGCTCTGTGCTTTGACAACTAGCAGGCACCATGAAAAGGCAGTAATCATCTTTACTGAATTATTTAATGCAAGATAATACTAAATTCTTTCAACACGAGAGCATGACAATCTCTGTAGAGGTTTTGCAGAGCTGTATTTTGTGGAGGTGTATTTTGATTTATATAATCACTTTCCTACATAGTTTGTTAGTAAGAACAATTTTTCAGGCAACAGTTCTCGTGTCTTTGAACTTTCCTAACTCTTTTTTTTTTTTTTTTTTTTTTTTTCCAACTACCAGTCTGCAGAAATATTTACATTAGAACATTAACTATAAAGACAACTTAAGCCACTGTGAAATGAGTTCTGAAGATCTACAATTCAGACACCAGAGCATTAGGAAGATCAAGCTACGTACTTCAAAAATAAACACTGCCTTGGTTGTAAATGCAACCTAAAGCCTTGTAAAATGTGTTCTGATAAACTACTATTTAATGATGCCACTTATAATTAGTTATTCTAACTTCTAGAAATCATGTTTGATCTTCTAGACTAAAACAATACCTCTTGGAGCCTCCTCCCAGGTCACTGCTTAGTCACAAGCACCCTGAATTTATCCTTCTTTAGTGTAGGACTGACATTCATTAGCATAGGACAGGACTGGCTGTTAGAAAAACAGTCAGGCTGAAAAAATAATTCTGTAGTCTGAGCAGTAATTTGGCAACTGTCCTATGAAACTGCTATTTAAGCATAGCAGAATCTTTCTTTCAGCAGTATGTGCTCATCTAAACTGCTATGTTTTATGGAGGAGTCTTCACTGAAATTCTGAATAGCTTTGCTAAGAAACTAGGCTACATATTGTAGCAGCATCCATTGAGCAATTTTCTTGAAAAAGGAGATATCTTGAAAAAAAAAAGTGCTCGAGACCTTTGTCTTCTTAGCACCTTTGTCTGGAATATCAAAAGGCTTTAGCTGTATTTGTTGATAACAAACTGCATAAAAGCTGTAACTAACCACTTTCATTTCTCTAGGTTAATGAAGATGAGTATGGATAGTGACAGAATTGAGACTCAAGATCTGCCAAATCTTCTTCATGCTATGGTTTAAACCCAAAGTTACAGAAGCTTGGAAAATTCAACTGCACTTCTTAAAATGTTGGTATCTGCTTGGGTGTTGAGCTATTGTTGGCAGAACATGCTGCCAGGCAAGCATGATAAAGAGTAATTACTGTGTTGAATCATTTGTGGTTATCATTGACTCATTAAGATATTTACGTTTCTTTTGTTAGACTGAGGTATTTTTAAAGAAGAGAGTACAAAACACCAATGTCTGAGTTATGATGTGGAGTATTAAATTTCAAAAGTTCTGAGGTGGCATTTCAATGTGATGTAGATATCACCAAAAAAAAAGATTTTTAAGCAGAAAAAGGGATTTTTTTGCTCTTGCTTTTCTGTAGAAAGGTTTGCAACTTGGATTTTCAGAATCGAGAATCTGAAAAGGCTTCCCTGCAAGATAATAGAAGTGCTGCTAGAGTTGACTTCCATATTCTGGAGCTAAATAATAAAGCCAGCTGTTCATGAAGGTATTTTCTGTTGATTACAAGCAATTTAGAGTTATTGACACTTAGTTTTGTTATATGCCATTGAAAGTAACATTTCAGAAAAGTATGTGTTTTCATTGCCAAATATCTAACTGCAGTAATCTAAATTTCTGCTAGTCTGAGTAGTTAAGCACCTAAAGTGCTCAGAGTAGCAAGCTCTCCAATATTTTATTATTTTATTGTGCTCCCTAACAGGAGTGTAAGGGAGTGTTGTTCCTTAACACTTCAGAGTTAGATTGGCTACAATGCTGCAATTGGCTAATACCAGGCAAGTCATTGGTATATTGAACCGTTCAGTAAATTGTCATCTTCTGAGGCTTCCCCCCCCACCCCTGCTATTTAAGTCATTTCTATCTTTTACAATATGCTATGAAACTTCAAAGGAAAAAACAAACAAACAAAAAAAACCTGTAAATACAAGTTTCTAAAGTCTACCTCTAAAATCCTCCCAGCATGGAAGTGGCCTGATTATCACCGATGTTATTTGTTGGTGTTAGTAAACTTCAAGTAAGCTATAGATGCCCAGCTTGTGTTTAGATGACTTCTGATAGGCAACTCAGTGTTATTTAAGGAGCACCAAATTTTTGAGATAGCTGGGTAGGTGGGAGTGTAGATTTGCTACGGAGTAGCACTTCTTGATGCAATTCTAGCTTCACAGTTTTGTTGTAAGTCAGGATTTAATAAATTACATTTTCATTTTTCTACTATCTTTTGGGCTTGCTTTTAATAGCAGTCATTCAGGGGTGTGCATGGATATGAGGAGCAGGGAATTTTCTTTATCACAGAGGCAGGGAGAAAAGAAAGAATGAGTTGTTTAGCAACAAAAATAGTGGAAAGAGTTAAAATCTGACACTACCGCAGAGAAAACATTTACCAGTTGCTTTAGCACTTGGTCTATACATCCTGGCAAGAAGTGAACAAGGAACTAGGGCAAAAAAAAAAAAAAAAAAAAAAA
>VZSV01000062.1:240528-252787 GCA_013398735.1 Nothocercus julius | reverse complement strand
AGGATTTAAAAAAAAAAAAAAAAAAAAAAAAAAAAAAGAATAAGTTTCTGTTTAATATGTTTCATTTCAGTCAGGCAGGAGATTAAGCTGACATGGAGTGGTATTGTTACAATAGGAAGTCATATAAAAGAAGATTCTGTTACTGGCTGGTAGACATGTTTATAGGTGGAATCATGCTGTCCTAAGTAAAAGGAAAATATTTAGTTTTTAGAAGAAAAAAAAAAGGCACTGTGAGGATACAGTTCCTGTATTCTATATTTCTATATTATTGCTGATATTTTTTAATATTATTGCTATTAGAAATATTATCTCTAGGACTCTATCTTAGTCTTCTTCCAAAGATAAGCTAGAAGACATTTGTGACTTTCTATTAATACTTTTCCATATTTTAGGCATCCAAACAAACCAAATAGCTAAACAACCTGAAAAAAACTCTTTAGTATTATCTCTTTCAGGATTGTGGCATGATTATATGATAAAAGGAAGGAGCAAGTGAAGTCTTGGAGACCTAGGTAATAATTTGGTAACTGCTTATTTTTTTGTACTAGGGAGATCTCTGTCTATATAGCATGGTATAATCTAGTGTCCTCCGAAAGTGTTGCTTTAGGCAGTGGTTTGCCAGAAGAATGGCGAACTGGAGGCATAACTGGGCGGAGCACTGCAGAAAAACAAGCTGACTTGGACTCCTGCGATCTATTGAGCTTTCAGAAGTAACTGGGGCTTCATTAAGATGCGAGCAATTGCTAATGTACAGCGCCTTAGAGGTCAGGATAAGGGAAAGCTCATAACCCATTAATATGATTAATGATTATAAGCATATGGTTTACATGGTATGTAATATCTGTTAGAAACTGCTCTTCTGTTAGATGTGCTTGCCTGAAAATTGACCAAGCTGAGGTATTAATCAACATTTCATATTTAGATGAAGGTTGTCTTTAAGTCTCCAAAGAATCGAGAATCTCAGATGACAGTCACCAGGTTTGTGTTGGATATCATCACTAAAAGCATCAGGTGACCCGAGTAGAATCTCAACAGCCTTCAAAACTGGCTCCTAAATAATATTCAGAGCTTGAAACTAGAAAGTCAGGTGTTTCTTATTTCTGCTAGTGATGGAGATTTGGATAAAATATTCATCCAGAAAGAGTATTGTAGGGCAGAGACTTACTATGTTTCAAAGCTGGCAAGAGCAAACATAGATGCACAAAGCAGAATTCAGAGGTCCTTCATGATTTTCTGCTGGGGAGTATGTTTGGGAAGAGGATCTGCTCTAAAAAAAAAAAAAAAAAAAAGGCCTGTGAACTGGTTCAAAAGTCTATCCTAATATAATACTGTAAATATCTGCCTGGGGTTATACTTTGTTTATTGCTTAGCTATAGGAAATAGAATACATATTTTCTTTCCTAGCTCCCCCTCTGTTCTATTGTTCAAACAAATTATTATTTTTGTTTTCTTTATGTCTGGTAACAGAAGAAAATGAATGTGCTATTGCTAAAAGTTTTTTGGTTGCAGTCTGGATTGTCTCAGTGGGAAGGACAAAGAACATAGGAATAGGATTTAAAAAAAAAAAAAAAAAAAAAAAAAAAAAAAGGTGCTTTCATACAGAGATGAATTGCTACAGAGAAACAGTGCAGTAGAAAACACATGACCAGGAGTCAGGGGTCACAGGAACTCATTTTTACTTTTGGTTCTGTGGCTGACCTGCTGTACGACTTGAAGTCAAGTAAGTTCTGCATTTCTGTCTCCCTTAAGGCCTCTCATCTCCTTCTGCTGAGAAAATTTCGCAATCTGTTTAAACTTCCTCTTAAAAACTTTCTCCACAACAGCAGTTCAGATAGGGTCTTCTCTCAGCAGGAGCCTGAACGTTTCACTAGAATTAATAGGGCCACAGACTTGGGAGAATGTTACTCTATCTTTCTTCCTCTTTTACAGGTCACGTTCTCAATTTAGCTTCTCCCTCTGGCTGAAAGTACAAACTGTTGCCTCACTTTTTAAATCTGGTATTTTCAAAATAGGTGAAGCATGAATAAGTGAGATAAACAGTGTGCAATATCACACCCTACTTTTGCCTGTCCTCCCCTCTGCCAAATCAGTGAGTAATGTGTAAAAGCACAGAAAGGCAGCTGGCTCGCTCAGGAACCCATAGCACAGCGTTCTAGAGGGCTCTAGTGGATAGGTTCCCATAGAAGTAGTTAGCCAACAATCACGATCCATACAAGTTAGTCAGGAGACAAGTGTACTTTGATTTTTGCTTTTTAAAATTTCTAGAAATGAATGTAATAAGTGACTCTTAATGGAAAGAAGTTGAATTATCTCATGTTAAAGCATACTAGCATCTCTCATGAAGTAGATGCTTTTCACTATGTGAGACAGCTTAAGACTGTGCAGCAAGGTTTTCAAAAATGTTTAAGGATTCTATATGCTTCAGTGTGGATGTCTAACCTGAATTATCCTTTTGCTCAAGTGATGAAGACCTGCAAGTTGCTTTGGGACAGTTTTGTGGAGTTTTTTGCTGCTAGCAAGTAAAGGTAGATAGCTAGTGTAGAAACTTTCAGCTCATTCTAGCTTCTATGCCCAGGAGAAAACAAACTGCTGTCAGATGAGGAAAAACTGAGGAGTCCTTGCTAATAGTATCTGATCCATTGCATTCCCTAAGAAGTTTTGGGACCTAAAGCTTGAGGAACGCTACTAGTTGGAGCAGCTATTGCCTTTACACTTAAGATGAAAATTTTATAACCACTGGCTAATTAATTCTCATAATAGCCTTGAAGTACTAGATAGGGTGGACTAGAAAATCTATTGCGATTTCTACAAGTCTGCTTATTAACAGGTTTTCTTTCTCCTTGGTCTTTACTGATTTTTCTGGTATTCATTCAGAATCAAAGGGGCTGCTACTGGCAGTAGCCAGTCAGTGCTTGGTTAATATTTCTCAGTTCCTGTAGTTAATTTCCCCCACGTTTTCTCCACATTCCTCCGTGTTTTCCTCATGTTATCTCATTTTGCAGGAAATAATTATGGAGTGATGTGTTTGGAGGAGATGAGCTCAAGGTCAAATTAAAATACTTTTACCAACAATGCTGCACCTGCCTACTCTGAAGAAGGGAAGTCAAGACAGAGATCTAGTTGCAATGATGCAATGAGCTACCACTGATTCAACAGGTATATGATAAATGATTGTGTGCAGACACTTAGTCTGATAATTTACCATGATTGCTTGTTTCAAGGTTGAATTGAATATGAAATTGCAGACAACTCCTAAGACATTCACATTTCAGATGACTGCTGGTCACCAGGTTATTGGCTAGATTCTTTTCTAGATTTAACCAGGAATTCCATCTCTGATCTGACACATCTTTCCCAAACAACATTTCATTGCCAATGGTACATTTCTGGGCAGAAAAAAATGCTATATGACATGGATTTTTCTTTTCAAAAATTTTTAGTAAACCAAAACTCCCAAGCCAATCTCAAAAGTGCATGAGGTTTCTTGTATTTGTTTTTTACTATTTATCACCATCAGCTTTTCCAAGTATAATCTAGGAGCTTTCAATTACCTGATAGCTGAATCCTATCTGTCTTCTGTAGTTTAAATACATTGTCCTTAAGATGACACCTCCTCCAAAATGATTATACCTCAAAGGTAGTTAGGCACATTATAATGTAATACATAGCATAATGTTATCAGCTCAAGCCATGTTAAGTTCTTCTGAGAATATCCTGTTTCTGCCCTGTGATTCACCGGTTGACTCTTGGAGGTAAGATTTAAAATAAGCCTGATATGAAATTATCTCATCTTGTCAGAGGAAAAATAAAGATAAAAATTATTTTTAAGCTAATTTGTGTTTAGTCTCTTGGCACAACTAAACGAACGAAAAATATCTTTCCTTCAGCTCAATTATTAAGCTTTCTTATTATTATGGTTGTAATATGGCATTTCCTAATGCTGAAAGAAAGGAAGACAGGTAAGACAACATGCATTCAAACCTCAAACCATCAAAACATGCAAAGGGAGTTTAGACCTTCCCATGTGTCTAAATATTTTCTACCTTTTTCACAGATTTCTGGTTTTTTTTTTTTTTTTTTTTTTTTTTTTCTCTCTGGAGTTTGTAAAAAGTTAAGAAAGCAAGTTCATGAGCTTTCTTCTTAAAAAGGGCAATCAAACAGCTATCAAACTCCCTTGCCAGTTCCTGCATCCTGCTAACACCAAGACAGCCCAGGTGCTTGGTGCAGCTCTGGTGCCACGCTAGTGCCAGGAACCTGACTGTCCCAAGCAGGGCAGACGGCTCCCGCTGCGGCCTGTGCCCAGCCACACGTGATGGGCTCAGCTCACATTTCTGCACATCAAGCAGCTTTTCTCTGTGGGGGCACCCCCAGAACCCTCTGCCACAGAAACAGCCTGTGTGAGCCAATGTTGTTATCAGAGACCACACTCCTCCTGGCACACATTAATCTCGTACAATTTTCTGTTAAGATTTAGAGGTGTCAGCTTGTCTGCTGCCTATGAAGATGTTTTGTCTTTTAGTAGCCTTCTCATATTAATGTGACTGTGTTGTAGGTTGGACTTTGTCTTCTCATTCGGCAGTGAAATGTTTGTTTCCCCAGGGAAGCCATCTACAGACCATTACTGTTTATTATAAATGGGAATTTGTTGACCTTAATCTTTAATAAACAGAAAATATGGGCATCCATAGCAAGATGACATGTAATTATCTTTTACTCTGAGAATACAGGATTAAAAAAAAAAGTGTGATTGGGTAAACTGTTCAAATGTTGGTCCTTTTTCTCCTTAACAATAAAACTGACTGCATCTTCAGTGCAGCAGCTACTTAAATGTAATTTCATTTGTTCCATTTTCAGAACAAATTATCTTAATGAGAATGGTCTGCTTTGTGTACACTATTAGTGCTGTGTAGGACAAGAACTAATGAGCTTAAATTGCAGTAAGGACAAATTCAGTTTAAATTTTAGGAAAGGTGGAAGGTTCCTTAAAAGTAAGACTAATTAAACACTGGAGGAGATTGCTGGAGTAGGCAAACAGTGAAGGTTTTTAAGAACAGGTTAGGTGAACATCCATCAGGACATTAAAGATATAATGCCTTGGGATTAGAGAATGCTCTAGCTGACCTGTTATCATTTCAAGACTATTTTTCTGTGCTTCTGTAATTATACATCACACTGTTCCTTCTCCTGGCTTTAAGAAATATGTGTTTATACTACTATCCTTCAAAATAATAAGTAGCTATTTGCCAGCAAAAGAGAAAAAGCTGTTGATGTGATGCATCACACTATTTAAACTTTGTATGTCCTTAGATCAGCAGTCATCACAATCTGAGATACTTAGGTTTTGTCTTAGGAGTGCAAATAATTGCACTAGCCTTCTTTTTGTTCTTTATTGGAAAGCAAATGCTATTTAGTTGATATATACTTGTAGTTCTCATTACATTAGCATCCAAGCAACCATCATTATAACACATTTGTCAAGTTGAAGATCAGTTTAAACTAAGTTTAAAATATGAGATCTTTATTTGTAAGGCATTTTTCTCCAGATACAGTAAGACCAATCAAGTTCTAAAATTATTCTCAAAATATAAGCACATAAAAACAATTTATACAAAAGCTGAATTTCATTTAAATTATTAAATAGTTACAGATACAGTCTGTTAATTTGAAACTATTAAAAAAACAAACAAACAAACAAAAAAAAACCCGGGTCCATGAAATGAAGAGACACATGATTATCTTGGCTGTTTTGGGTGGTTAAAATGCTTTATAAACTGTGCCTCGTTAGTGTCTGGACCATTAAGTCTTAAGGCATGTCCATGCTTGAAACAGCTGCTGTGTATTGGTGTTAAATGATCTGAGGCAGTTGTTGAATGAGCAGTGGATACACCCCACATTGTTAAGTGGTGATTATATTACCTGTGCCTTGTATTGTATCACCACAAAGCACACTGATAGTTCAAAATGTTCACCCTATGTTCCAGGCAGACACCCTACCAAGCATTCCTCTGCTTCATGCTGGTGGCATCATTTAGTTTTGTTAGATTCTCCCAGATATCAAAAGTACTTTGAAACTTTAATCTACAGTGTAGCCTTAGCCGTCTTTTTTTTTTTTTTTTTTTTTTTTTTTTTTTTTTTAAAGCATGTACTCTGTTTTGCTGTTTCAAAGCACTGCAATTTTTCAGTGCCCAGCCAGGTAGCACTGATGAGTGCTGAGGCCCTCATAACAGTGCACACCAGCAGGCTGCTGCACGCACAGATGAAGTCATATGAATTCCTTAGAAATAGGACCATAAGACTCTTTGATGTTGTTCACAGCCCTATATTTTATTTCCAATAGATAGGTGTTTCCTGAGGCTGCCAGCATAACTGTAGTGTTCCTGACAGCATGCTATTTTCTCATTATTGTTGCTGATGTGTCAGTGAAGAAGGCTGGAGGCTAGTGTGGAAAGTTCAAAGCTGTATGCTTCAGGAGAGTTGTTTTCCATTCTCACTCTCAGCAGGGTGGTTTTAGGGTTTCTGGACCATCAATTATGTTCTCCATGTAGGATTCACACTCTGCTAATATGAGTGGATGGATTAGGACAGGACAGGAGGTCTTTTAGTTAAAATGGCGACTGATAAATGCCAGATGTGCTGTGGGTATTGTGGGAAGCTAGCTAAGATGTTGCAAGAGAAGGGTAGTAATTGTTTTTTTTATAATTGCAGTTGGTCATTCTGGAGAATTTTTTTTTTTTCTTTCCTCTCTCTAGAAAATAATCAGGCTATGCATTGTTGCAGTAGGATATCCTAGTTCACCAAACCACCATGACAATTCAAATTACTGTGAACGGCTGAGCTCTACTGATCTCCTACCTACCTGACAGCTGTAACTATGCTGGAGGAATTCTGCTGAATTATAATGATGATGGTGATCTACCCTTGGATAGAAATCGCCAGTGTGAAGACTTAACATATTCTTCCGCTTAGCATGCAGGTATGTATGTTTTCAGTTTTTTACCATGTTTTCTGTTCCAGAGAAGATATGAACTTTTCCTCCATGCCAGTCTATGTGGAAATGAATGAACACAGTTAAATCTTTATCTTTTGTAAACCAGTTTCAATGCACTGAGGTCAATATATCTATGCCAGGCCTACTAAAGTCAATAGGACAATGTCAGTCTACCCGTTTGTTTCAGCAGTGTAGCCCAGTGACACAGTAACGAGCATTTATGTAGGGAACCTTGGAAACCGGGTGCTGCCTTGCTAAGGAGTTTCCAAAAACTGATGCATACATTTAAAACCCATTGCAATAAGGGAATAAAAATAGACAGAACTGGTTAACTCTCACCCTTTGGGATTGGCAATTTAGGTTATTTAAGTCTCAAGTAAGTTCTCTTTATTCCCTCCTCTTTGAGTCCTATGACAATATCTTGTTTCACTGTATGACTCAGTTTTGAAGGAGCTATTACAGTTAAAGGTGCCAAGGGGAAAAAGGATTTTATAGGAGCATGAGATGTGTGGATAAAATCCTTGAGGAAAGCTGATCCACAAAGCAACTTGTTTCTTAGTGGAAGTGCTTGTCAATACTTGAAAGCTGTTCCAGATTAACTTGTATTTTCTGTGGCTTACATCCACAGACATCATCTGTGTATTACAGGTGCTTTACTAACTGACAACTGCTCCCTGCCTTTGGAGCCAGAGGTGTTGGGGTGATGCATTCCTAAGCCAACCCAATTGCAGCTATTTGGCAGCAGTACCCCTATGGTAAGCCATACTGATTTGTTAGGTATTTGTGTTGCCTGTCTCTTCATGTCTATGCCATCTACTCTTCCAAGGTTATCCCAAACAAGTGGCACTCTGATTTTTCAGTCTTTTTTCATTTTCTTTTGTACACCACCCAGGACTATGTTTTCCAATAACTGTGTGGCTTAATGTGGCTTTCCAATAACTGTGTATCTTATCCATGATTATTTACCATTTGTGCCTCCAATGGTGACTTACTTTTGCTGTAGAAATCTCATAATTATACTACTAATCTGATACCCAGAATCTCATGTAATCATTGTTTCTTATAGAATGTGCTTGTGGACCGAAAGTATGGATAGAGACTTTGCAATAGTCAGGTTTATAGACTGTAAGTTTAATGGCAGTAACAACTGTCTAGCTAGCGTCAAGCAGTAGCACACGAGCCCCATTAGACTTGCAGTGCAAATAGCCTTTTGTTTCATTAGCTGAGTCCAATCCATTGCTCAGAATGAATGATAGAAATAAGAAAAGACCAAACTCTTGAAGTATTGCTTAAAACAGAGAAAATGAAAGGAGTTACATTAAACTGTGAAACAATTTTTTTTTTTTTTTTTTTTTAAATATAGCAGAATAATTATACTGTTCCACTAGAAATAATGATACCTCTCTTCAACATAGTATTATTGGGTTGTTTGTTTTTGGCTTTCTTCTAAGATTTGTTTTTAAAGGAGAACTGCCAACATGTGATAGATATACTTTCAGTGAAATAAATAAAACACCAGAAAACTCACAGCAGGCAAAAGGAGAGGACTGTGTTGAATATATATGTAAATCAAAACTGAAAAATACAGAAGAGACTTTATACCTCCTTTCTGTCTTGAGATGCTGTGAGCTAGATTAGCCTCGTTTAAAAGGAGCCACTGAGATGTGCGGTGTTCACCATGTACTGTGATCTCTCCCCTGTTGCATATATTACCTGACTGAAGGTTACATTTTTACAGCAAGAAAAGGCTCCCTTGGCTGCTACGTCATTTAAGACTACAAGAGAACACTGCCAAAGAAAATTATGTTGCTACAGAAGTATAAATTCCACTGTTTTTTATAATGTTCCCCTGTAACCTTCTTCAGAAGATTTTAGGGGTTCTTGCACATCCGAAAGCCTTGTGCAACAGAAATCAAATTAAGGATGTTGATGGTGAACCTTTGAGAGAAGTACAAGCAATAACATGCATATATTTATGTAGCAATATCCTGACCACTATGTGATGCCTTATTCTTGCTCCCCTTGTTCCAAAAGGTTTATGAATATAGGATCCCACGGTCTTCTGTGCTGAATGAACATGCATATGGTAAGCCAGGTTACCTCCTTTGGGTGATAGCAGACAACTACCTAATTCAGTGATGCACATAACTTCATTTTTTAATACTAGCACAAATACGAATAAATATATAATGTCAAGAACTCAGGTGCTACTTTTGCACTTCTTAGGAAGTGCTACCCATTTTGCATCATCTTTCTTTCTGAAATTGTGCAGTTTTCTCAGTCTGCAAAAAGAGAATATACTGCTAGTTAGATGGTTCATAGGTTATTTCAAAAATGAGATGTGAACATGGATCTCATTTCCAAAGTGCTACTGGGGCTATAAAAACAATACTTATGCATCCTTTTTATAACTTATTAAAATTTTCAAAAAGGATTATTGTTGTTCTGACTGTACTGCTGTTGATGTCAGTTAAAGCCGATTTCAATAGCAGAGAAGTCCTGCCAACCCTGACTACTTTCAGAGCAGATTTCCTGCTTCATAAAGCTTCTGCTTCATACCAATGTCATCCAGTCCTTCTGGAGAGAGAAAAAATTCTGTATCCCAGAATTAAACCAGCCGCTGTTTTGTTGAGTTAGTTTTCTGCCAGCTTAGTGAGTTAAGATTGAATCAGCCTACAAAGGGATGAATATTGGTGCAGGGCAAACAGTGAGAGAGTGAAGCAGGTACAGCAGAGGGGAAGAGCTGAGCAGGGAGTAGGAGCACATTAAGCTTTGGCAAGCGGCAGTCTGTTAGATCTGCCTAAACCTTCATTTTTAACTATATTTTAACTTCACCAGAGGAAAAATGAGCTTCTGAATCATTCTATCCCATGACACCCTGACCACAAAAGCTGGCAAGCCATTTCTGTGCTGCCTAGGAGGATGCATTAATAATACACAGTAATTTCTTGCTAGTACATACTTAAAAATACACAGAAACACACACAAATAACACGTGACTCTTTACAATCTAAAGGTGAGTTACAAACATGCTCAAAAATAGTCTAAGTGAAAGAAAATAATCTCTGAGTTTAATTTCTGGAAGTTTTATGGCAACTTATTCATTCTTATAACCTAAATAAAATCAGCAAAGCGAAAGGAGCATTTACAGCCAATCTGCCCATGTTGCAATAAAATGTTCTAATATTCTAACTCTGTCATGATGACTCCTGCTTAGAATACATCAGAGCTTGATTTTTGATTTGTAATACAGCACTATAATCAATCTGGGGACCTATGTGCCACTGGTTACTTTTTTGTAGCTATTAAGAAGGAGATTGCAATTTTTAAGTTCCCAAACTCTTTTTCTATACCATAAAAAATACACAGTTTGCTGGACTCCATGCAAATACACAGATATATAATTATATCGAGCCACTGTGGGAACAATGCAACTTGGTTTCTTGTGTATCTCTGAATTCATTGTGAACACTTGATGGAAGATTTGCTTGCATTACAGTGCTTAAATACTCTTTCTCACTCTCTCATGTGCCATACATACATAATTCTAAGTACCTTGTATAGAATATAGGGATTTCATGCTGGAATATTTTTCTCATTGAGACACTGTGGTATTTATCTTCTTTCTTAGATCTTTTTCACCCAACTGGCAGAAATTTAGTCCCCGATTTTACTATAACAAATGTATTGTAATCAACCAGTGGTCTCAGCTTCTGAAGGAGATAAACGTAACTACAATTTAGAAAAGGTGTGTAGACCCAGGAAGTATTGCTGAAGTGTTGTTGTAAAGCAATATAAGATACATAGCAATGTTTTTTCGAGAGGAAAAAAAGAAGCTTCTCTTTGGTATGAATGTACTTACAGAAATAAAGATGCCTGCTTTCTATTTTGGAGAAAAAAAAAAAAAAAAAAAAAAAAAAAAAAAAAAAAAAAAAAAACAAAGGCTATGGATTGTGCAGGTCTTCCTGAAAATAACTGAAGGATTTCCACTGGGTGCCCAGGCATCGCCTGATACTTGTAATGTTCATGGGGATCAAATATCTATTTCTCTCACCAGAAAAATAAAACAGAAAAATATGGTGTGAGTCATATTTCTTCATGTTTAAAGGGGAATTATCTCAACCATTGTTTAGGGAAAGCAGGTCTTCAAGGATGAGAAAGAGATAGACTTTGTAGCTATGATATTTTGAACCATGGCTAAGATTCAGCCAAGATGCTGGATGGCTACTGCCAAACAAAAATGAAATGTAAGTAATTTCAGTTGCTTTAAAGATATATTTAGGACCCTGAGTGTTTACAGAAATGTTTTCTTCAGTATCCCAAATAACAATACAACACTGACATACTTGTTGCCATAAGACCTGAGAAGAGCAGTATTTTAACAAAATAAACATCTTTATGTGCTGGGTATTGATCTTCTATCATATTCTATAAATTTTAGCTGGAGCTTAAATGACAATTTTCTTTTAAATTATGTTATATAAATTATGTTGAATTCCTTTTTCTCCTAATATTGCACAGCTGTGAACAGGTATTACTGTGACATGACCTTTGGACTGAACTTTAGGCATGTGAGTAGTTCCCATTGTATTTTGCTGAAACTTGATTTTAATAGGAAAATCCAGATAAGCAAATTTCTGCATGTGTAAAAGAGTGTGACCTTATTTTGCCTCTTCTGCTTCACAGACACATATAATCCTAATTAAAGAATCCGGACTGGAAAAAATTGAAGAATGATGAAAGCAAGCGATGGGCATCTTAAAAAGTTTTAAGGTGCGTTTGCAGTTTGCTTGTGACACTGCAGAATCAGCTACCTAAGCTGTTTTTTCACCCCTCACCACCACTCACTCATGAAGCTGGGGGAGTGCCTAGAAGAAAAACCTTCGGGGATGATTTAAGGCATTAAAGGGAATGCAGTTGCTGGTTTACTAACAGAACTCTTCCTTTTTAGGATGGGCACTACTGATGTTTTACTTTAAGAAGTGTCATGCTGGAGCTGTGACATTTTGGTGAGTAAACACTCCTTATCCAAGCACCAGATAGAAACTGTAGCTAGGGCCTGGTTTGTCCTACGGGGTTGCAAATGTAACCAACTCATTTTGAGCGTGGAAAAAAAAAGCACGCACTTGGGCCTCTATGGAGGAGTGTGAACAACTATAGGCCTAGGACTGGGGCCTGAATTCTGGCCTGAATTCCCTTGCTTCCCAAAGGAATGAAAACAAGACTAAAGCTTAGATTTTTTTTTTTTTAAGTAAGAGGCATGAGGCCTTT
>VZSV01000062.1:206124-239968 GCA_013398735.1 Nothocercus julius | reverse complement strand
CCGCCGGAGGACACTCGGGCAGCAAAATGGAGCCCTTCCCCAGCGGTGAGTAGCGCGGCGCCGCCGCGGCACCTTCCGGAGCGAGCGGGGCTCCTGCTGCGGGCTGCCCCGAGCGGGCATGGCTGGGCAGGGCGAGGGAACGGGACCCTCTGCTTATGTAAGTGTCTGCCTCGAGACATCCCATGCTAGCAGGGGAAGGGGGGAATACGGAAAATTAAGGAAGAGCTAGGGTGTTTGCTTTCCCCGGGGGAAGCAAGGAAGCTTTCAGAAATGCCCGCTTGCCCACCCACGCATTGCCAGAAGTGCTTAAAATAGTGATTTGGCTGTACTATAGGATAAGCATGCGGGAGCGGTTGTTCAAATTGTGTGATGAGGCAGGGTATGTGCACCCTGCATATATGACTAAAAACGAAGCCCTCTCGGAGGATGAAGTCCCTGTTACTGCTGCCTCTGCAGTGGTAGCAGCTTTTACTAGGGCAGAATAGGAAACTAAGTTCTCAGATCAAATTGAAACCAAAGGATGTTTGGTTAGACAGAAAAGAGTAGCCAAATATGGAACTTGGACCAGACAGCGGGTAAAACATCTTCCTTCCTGTTGAAAATGCAGAGCTTTTATTATGAGCAGGATTTAGCTTGTTAAATTACACTTAGTAACTATAGCTGAAGCACCAGCTTGAGTTTACTGCATTGTATTTCAGTTTCTCAGGGATATGTTATCCAGGATACAAAACCTCTGACAAACACAGGAGAGGGAATATATATATATATAACTAAATTTAACACTTCCCTTCAGATTTTGTACCGTTATTGCCTTGTGTTTCTCTATTCTCAACTGCACAGAAAATTTTCTGTGCCTTATAGACCACAGAATTGACAATGTGAAGGATAACAGCCTGAACTGCAGTCAAATTTTGGTTGTTTAACTAACAAGATGGGTTTATTATTGTGATTATTACTGTTTTATTAAATGATCCTTCTAGGACAGGACTATTTCATCATGTTGTAGTTGTACAAGCAGATAATGTTTTGTGTTAAAGCTAGACCTTAGCATGAGTTCTTTCTCCTGCAGCTACTTAGCCATCACGGAGTTAGCAATCTATGCTCTTGTTTATATGATAAAGAGACTGTCTTTAACTGCAATATAATTTGGGGGGAGAACATTATTTTTAAAAATAAGCTATTTGGTAAGCCTCTTCTGTTTAAGTTGAGGGAAAGAGCCATTGAATGTCATTGAAAGTGTATTTGACATAATACTTCTGCTGTATTGTGTGAGGCAACATGAAATGACTTCTACTTTTTGCACATGAGATTAGAAGAACTGATTTGGTGGGCCTGAGAATAAAGCTCAAAAGTAATCTCTGCTGCTTCTGAGAAGCCACGTTCATGCATAGAGCCATTTCCTTTAGTGGAACCTGTGGCACCGCGATGATGGTGAGGCTATTTGGAGGAAAGTTTAGCATTGAAGTTGGTCTGTAGATTTCCCCCTGAAAGCTGGCTCTGCTCAGAGGGGATGCTAAAGAGAATTTGTAAGGATTAGAGCAGAGATGTTGATAATTATGTTGGATCATTATGTTGATCATCTTGATGTTTGTTGGTGATCTATAACAACTGTTCAAATCTGAAATGAAGAGGAGGTTTACAGTATTGGCCTTCTGAATAGCATATTTGTTTCTAGGACTGGTATCACATTTTAGTAACTGCAAAGCACAGTGTATTTGAAAAGGTTTTTTATCTTACATGGTAATTAAGGGTTCTGTTTGTGAATCTGTATATAACTTTATTATACAGCATGCTGTATAAATTTAGAGGAAAAGATGACTGTCGTAGAGCGCTTAGTATATTATGTTTGTAGCTCTCTGGGGCTTTTACCTTTCCAAAGGGAGTAGGTTCTTGGAGAATGTTTCGGCTGGATGACAAGAAGACAATTTCTTCTCTTATTTTTCCAGGCATAGAGCCACATACAAATGGATATTTATCTCAAAATAGTTTTGGAGACAGCAAATACACTGAAGTGGGAATGGAAGATCACTTTTTAATTTTTTTTTTTTTTTTTTTTAGTGAAAAGCAAAACCAAAGTATTAGTTTGTCTCAAAAGGCAATGCTACCTCACACCTAAAATAACCTCAATATATATAGCTTTTCCTCCTGGGATTTGGAATAGCTGAGTTAAGCGTTTAGAAGTAGTTTCTGATAAAATGTGTATTTTTGATCAAAATTTTGTTACACGACTTTTTAATTTGGGACCTTTTTAAGAATATGCACAATTAAAAGTGCATGAAAGACTGACTTATGGTTACACATGTTCCTTTTTTTCCCCCCTAACCTCAAATTCCTTTCTCTTTTGAGAACTGCAAATGAAAGGACAGATTTTGTTAATTCTGACCAATCATTTGTTATCCAAACTGTGCTTCTTTAGTCCGTATTCCCTTCCCCTTCAAAGGGGATATGTCATGTAATTTGGGGCACCTCTCTTTCTGATAGTATTACGAAATAGTTTGTAAGTCTGTTGTTTTTGCTTTCAGATAGTAGCGTTTCTGATAGGTATTTTCCCCATTTTCTGATGAATACGTTAAGCATTAAACTCGGTTTAGTTTCCTGATTGAGATGAGAGGGAGAAAAAGTAGAAGTGAGCTATTGCAGTGTTTCTCACTTAAGACAGGTGACTTGCACAAGCAAAATGCCGAGAGTGATCCATTTTTTCCCTTATTTTGAATCATTTTTATCTGTTTAGTTTTTTTAAACTTAGTAAGTGGAAACTTTAAAATGAAGTTAGTGAAACTGATGAGCAAAATAAAAGGGATCTTGTGGGAGGAAATGTAGTTTTTTTTTTTTTTTTTTAAATGATGATAGCAGTAAGACAATCTAGGTAGTAAAATCCTTTTTTTTTTTTTTTCTTCGTTTTTTACAAATTAGTTTGTGTGGTCTGCTTCATTTCAGCTAATTCCTGTCGCTTCCCAAGTAATTTCTCTCTGTGTACTAGGGTTAAGTATTTAAACAGGTTGCAGGAGTATATTCCATGTACATAATATAAGTATACTAGAGTGAGACACCCTTACTGTTAGTATTGTGTATTTTTCTGGTGTGAAGGTAAAGCTGAAGGGTTACTGTTTGTTTTGAACTGTGTAACTTGAGCCTAAATGACCAAGTAATGTGTTGATAGGATGACAGAACAGACCTCTTAGGTTTTTTTTTTTTTTTTCCCCCTCCTGGTTCTGAGTGTCTTAACACTTCTTTTGTAGCCAAGAAAACGCTACTAATGGAAAGAAAAACGGAATCCATTCATTTCTGAATACATGTTTAAAGCTGTCCAAATGTATGTTACTAAATAGTAGTTTTCCACAAAGCATCATCTGTAGTTTGTGTTCCTGGATCTGCTAAGCTTCGCAGAGCTTTTTTTCTCCTCCTCTGCAAGTTCTCACCGAGTTGGATGTTTGTTTGCTTTTACTGCAGCTCTGTGAACTCCTGCTCTAGCAATGGATGCTCAGAAATGGATGTGGTAATTTAGATGTGGTCTGTGTAAGTGTAGAGGAGAGGTCATCTCCGTCTTGGCTTCCTCTGTTTACACTTCAGCAAAGACTTCCTTGCTTTTTTTCTGCTCAGATTTTATGTTACAAGCTTGGATCTGATGTGTGTGTAGTATTAGAAAAATACTTGGAGTGGATTACTTCAGCACCTGTTACAAAAAGCCATTTGATGATCAGAATAATGAGGGAAGAATATGGATAAGTGAAGGGAAAGGAGGAGAGAGAGAGAGAGAACTCAGGCTCTTTTGTTCTGGCAAGACCAAACACTGCAAGTTGACAAGAGACTGAAAATCACTTGCCATTTTAAAGCAGTATCAAAACTTGAGGGCCTAAGCACTGACCATGGCTCTTGTGTTTCTTTTTGATTTTTTTTTTTTCCCTCCCCTTCCTTCCCCCTCTCCTTTGAGGTATTTCAGAATGGATGAAGTCACTGACTATCTGCAAGCTGTCTCGTGAGTCAAAAATATTGAAAAATTATGTTGACCTCGGTATCTGTCATCTATAAAGAAATTTCAGGTCTCTCCTATATTTTTTCTTGGCAAGGTGATGCAGAGTCAGCAGTTGTGATGAGTATCTGTGAAGCTATTCTCATGTGCTTGGTAAAGACCCCTGTTGACAGCCATAAAGAGTGTTAGAAAGTAATACAAGCTCGGATAAAACCATTTCTGATTGTTTAACTAATGAAATAGAATATTTCTCACTTAATGAGCTCTGGCTTAATAACTAACTACAAAGAAGACAAATTTGACTTTGTTTAATGCCTATTGCCGAGTTCACTTGTGATTAATTTAGCTTTAGGTTTCCAGAATTGAATTCAGGTCTTCCCCTTGCTCCTTCCCCAGTGGTTTAAGTGAAAGAAATTCAGCCTGAAGTGGATTTCCAACTCTGTTAGAGAAGTTTCTGTTAGTTTCAGTGTAATGCAGTATGTGTCAGTTTTTTGTGAGCTGGGTTTTACATGTTCATGAGTATTTTAAAGACTGCATAAGCACGTGCTAGTGGCTGTGTGCTGAATTTGTTTGCCTTAACGTATGTTGAGCTTGAACTGCAACAATCACCAAAAGATTATGTAGCCAGGAGGAAAGGGAGAGAACAGATGGAGCCCTTGATGGAAGAGGGGAGGGGGATGAACAGCTCTAGAAAACTCTGGCAGCTGATCAATGAGAAGGGAGCTGGGAGTAATAGGATGCCCTGGGTGCTGCTCTATTTGCCTCCCTTGGGCACAGCTGTTGTTTATCCAGTCTTGAGTAAAAAGTGCTAAAGAGATTCAAATGAAATCTCTGTGCCCAGTTTTTCTCTAGTGCTGCTTGGGGTTGGTAGGATTGGGTTGTTTTGTGGTTTTTATGACGACAGACTGAGGGAGGAATCCTGGTGCCACTGAAAACTGAAGTTGTTGCTTGTTGTTCAAAAACATGATCTGTTTGGGAGAATCCGTTTCACTGTGCTTTAGTGAGCTTAGCTGAGCGCCAGGAGCTGTCCTTGAGCTGTAATCACTGTCTGACAGCGAAGGCTTCAATTCTGCAAACACTTGAGTCTTCATGTAACAGTACTTGCATCACAACACCGTTGACTTTTATGGCGAACCACTTGTGGCAAGAATTAAGAATGTACTTAAAGCTTCAGGGCTCACACTGCTTTTTATATAAACCTATTTTTTTTTTTTGGTAGATTCTGGCACTTGAATTAGTAACTTCTGCACTAATAATGGGAAAAAAAACAATTTTTTAATACATCATTAGAATTGTTTGTGAATGTTTTTCATGCATGTAAGCTAAGCTTTTCCAAAGCAGTGAGGCTTGTATGTGTGGGAGTCCGGAAAGCTCCAGAGTGCTCTAGAAGTCTCATTAGCTTTAAGCTATAAACCCTGGCAGATGAGAGAGAGACACATAATGAGCAGCCTCGGAAGAGTGTTGTGAATCCAGCATGAATGCCCATGCAGGCTGTGAAATGAAACGTGTTGGATTCTCCCGGAGCTGGAGAATCCCATGGTGCTGCTGTGGTGGTGGCCTGCGCTACCGTGCGGGGAGCCCTGTTTGTGCTGTGTGCCGGCCGGGCCAGTGAGCTCCAGCACAGCGAGCCGCTTGCTGGCCACTGCGCTGATGAACCTGGCAGCAGTTCAGGGTGGTGCTGTGCTCAGCGATGGGGCTTGGCGGAAAGGGGACTCAAATAGATGCTGAAGTATAGGAGGGACACTACCCTAGGTGCTTCAGTGCTGAAAGTTTTTTTTTTTTTTTCCCCCTCGTGTATAAATAAAGCAGTAACAGCCATTAATATGACATATTATGTGTATGCAGATTTTAAATTTTGTCTTCACCAAGCTTAGGTATTTTCAGGGGAAGAGCTGTATTGAAATGTGTATGAATCTACTAAGAGCAGTGCAGCCAAGGGTATGAACGCTGCTGGGCAAAGCCATCTGGAGCACTCACAAGATCAAAATAGCTGCTGGTGTGCGCAGCCGCTTGACAGGAGCCCCCTCTGGGCTGGCTCTGGAGTGACCAGGCTGGTATTTCTGTAGAAACCTGTCACAAACCCTGGAGGGCACGTTCATCATCTGCGGCGTAGATGGGTCTGGTACTGTGATCTGCAGCACTCTCACCTGCTCTATCCTGGTGACACTGAGTGGAAGAGATCAAACAGCCCCAGGGCGCTTCCTCTAAAGTCTCTGATATTTGGGCAGCTTCCCTGCTGCCTGTAGCTGTTGTAATGAAGCTGATTTCAAGCTGACAGGATGTATTGTGACTATGTAGGGCTTTGGAGCAATGCAAATTGCAGTATTTCTTGGAGGTACTGTGCAGACATATTGCCACTTCTTTCTCTATCAAAATGCTTTATGTCATGTAAAAATGAGGCTGACAGTTTTCAGGGATATGTATTGTTGCTCTGTTAAGAGGGTGTACTCTGTGTCATGGGTAGTAACCTTTGAACATTGTTGCTTCCGCAAGCTGAAAAACCAGTTAGGAAGCGGTAAGCATAGAACACTTGCTTGTGACTTAGAGGTGTTTTTATGCCAGTGTATCTTGGGAGTCATCAAATGTGCATTAGGTAAGAATAGTGATCTGATGGGCACATCAGGTGGTTGTTTTTTAGTAGAATTTATTGCCTTTAAAAAGGTGGAGGGGGGGGGAAAGTAAGCAAGCAAGCACCAGGCTATCTGCAATCAAATAAGCCACTGATCTGTTAGATGACTTGAAGGTCTCTTAAAAACAAATCTTCCCCCAAAGATTTTTTTTTTTTTTTTTTTTTTCCCTCAAGAGAAATCTGTTACAACTTGAGAAATCAGGGGTCTGGTATTCATCAGCCCTGGTTATACAGTGATAGTCAAGAAGATAGTCAACAGTTCTGAGTATGGGACTTGTAGTAGCTCAAGAGATTTGAGACACAGTTTCTTACAGGTTTTATGAAAAGGCATTGAGTAAACAACTGTAAGGTATCTTTAGCAGTTTTATATAACTATATTTTTAATTGTAGAGTATACCATTAACCATTTTGGAAATGGGAAACAAAACCTCCAATTTCTAAAAATAATACTCAGTACGTCCTTTCCCCTTATTTTCCCATGTTTTATTGCACCCATGATAGAGGACGGAACACTGGCTTCAAATTGTTGAAAATTTTGGGAGGTTTTATCTTGCAGCAATCTCTGAAGAGTAAAGGGCCTTTTAAAACAACTTCTGCTTTTCTTCCCCCACCTATTTTACTGTGGGAAAACTAACTCTTACTTGATTGACAACCTGCAAATATTTTACAAGGTGTGAAGGGTTACATTAGGTATCAAAAACCAGAGTGAGCTTGGGTACACTTACTCTTCACTCATTTCTATTGACCTCCAGGGAAATATTTATGAAGTACCCACCCTATATTTTTGCATTTGAATAGTTGAAGTGTTCAGTAAATGATAGCTACTCTCTTTTCCCCTTCCATGAAAATTTCTTTTTGCTGATGATGTAAAAGTAGTAGTTCAAAATGATGTATCAATATAGGCTGGCTGTGTACTTAAAGCTCTATTGGTAGATGTTGAAATGTGATTGATCTGTGTAGTACTTCAGTCTGAAGTCCTGCCAAGGAAAATGCATTTGTGCTTTCATTAAAAAACAGGAAGAGACTTTGAGAAAGCCTTTTAGAAGCACCCAAGAATAATAAACGGTGACTTAAATGATTTTGCACTCTTATCTTCTGGTTTTATGGCAGCTTAAGATAAGAGAGGGTCTGAAAATATGTAATCATGTATTGTTTTAATTTCCAAGATAGAGTCCTATGGCAAAATGTTGCTCTAAAGTACGTGCAGGAGCTTTCTCTTAAAATATTTGATTATTCATAGGTGGAATAAACAAAAAGTAGGCCTGCCAGTACAGGGAGAGGGAGTAGAGACCTCGTATGGCTTGGGAATTATCTTCAGTTGCTTATTTCAGTTTGGAAAATGTCACTGCCCCTCCTTTACACGGGGAAAAAAAACACACATTTAAGTTAGAGTAGCATAAAAATTATCAATAACTTTTTTTTTTTTTTCCTAAACAAGTGTTTGCGTGTTCTCCTCTTCCTTTTTTCCTTCCCTGCTGCCTAGTTCAAGCAGCTGTGGTTATGTGTTCAACTAGGCAGGTTCTTGCAGTCCAGGTTGGTTCCTGTAGCTCTGTCTCCTGATGCAAGTTGCGTGCACGGTGGCGTTTGTCTCTGCAGTAGTGATGTTGCTGCTTTGAATCTTGGATGGGCTTCGCCTAGGCTGGTGCATGCTTTCTGATAAAAGCTGGCACCTAGAGATGCTGTTGCCCAGGAGAGAAACGTGCATGTTTCCGTGGTGGTCACAGCACTGCTCAAAGCAGTGGAGCTTGCCTGGGTTGCTGCCGTTGCTCCAGGTGGAAATGTCCTTATCTGCACGGTCGAGGGGGTGAATTCCTATCTATAACAGAACAAGTCCCACCTTACTTCCATGGGATTATGAATCTGTCGGAGACTTGGAGGGCACCTTCTGTCTGAACGTGTGCCACTATCTGCTTTTGATGTTTATGGACTATTAAGAGGACTAGCAAATGTTATTTTAGGCTCCTTATCACTGAGGGGCACAAGTAACTTTGTTTATTTCTCTCTGTTTTATATGACCCCTTTGATCACATGAAAGCATATGAATATGTTTATGTTTAGGTATGTGTTTTATTTATTAAAAATATACTTACATGGTCTTGTATGTGTGTACTCTTCATGGGAAGTAAGGAATTGCTGTTAGCTTCCTTTTTGTTTCTGTTCTGTGTTCAAAAAGCCAGAAAGGTGCTCAGGGATGATAGGTTAACTTTTATAGCAGTATTTCTTATTTCATCATACCTCTTGGATGTGTTTTTTTTGTGTTGGATTATTCTTCCTGCCTTCTGTAATCATGAATCTAAGAAAGGAAGCAGTGACATCTGTTTTGCTGCGGCTTAACTTTTCTCTTTATTCCAAGAATGTGTTTCTTATGAAAAGGATGAAAAAGTAATGTTTAGCAAATTTAAAAGTGCAGGTGTGGGAGCCTTTATTTCTAAATTGACTTGTGGTTTTCCTGTTATACATCTCATGGACTATTGTCCCTATATAAATGTATAAAAATGCTGACTAAACCTTATTTTGAAGGGTGAAACTTACTTCGAAACAGAGCCTTTTGGTGTAAATAAAGATTAATTACTGTATAAAGATATTTGCTTGTCTTAGTTGTATACTTAGTGCTCTCACTGATGTCAGGCTGTCCTGTGTAGCTGCATGCTGCCATACATAAAAGCATCTTAAGGGAATAAAGCATGTTCTGGATATTGATTAAATATCCCCTCCACAGGCCTTGCCAGCTCTGCATATTTACGAGGAAATCAAATTACAAGCATAACATGGTGTGCATGTGAGGTCTGTATTAGATTGTGCCTCTTGGTTACCAGTCACATTTGAGCTAAGCATGGCCAAAACAAAGAACTGGTAATGCTGTTTCTGAAGGTTAATGGCACAGAGACTATGAAAGGTAGTGGCAGGTGAAATGTGAGATTGGATTTCAGAAGTCAGGAAATGAAGATTTGCCTCAACTTTCTCCCATCTCCTGGTTGCTTCTTCAAAATCTTCTAGTATTATGAACTGTGGTGTTTTATGACTGTAGATAGTTGGTTCCTGTTTATTTGTGTATGGATACTAAAAGGATCACAAAATATATCTGAGCTTCCTACATACTGCTGTAGAGTATGGCCATTAGGCCAGTAGGAAATGTAGCAGGGAATGTATGTTAGTTAGAGACATGTGGGAATTTAGTTGCATTTTCATTTAGCCTTTGAAAAATGTCTTGGTGTTACTGCTTGATAGTTAGGCTCATTCTTTCCAGCAGCAGACACCTGCACTAAGGAGACTTCATAAATTACACTTACACCAGGAGACTCATTTGCAAACATAGTCTGCCCTTCTGATATCAGGTTTTGTAGGTCCCATATTGTTGTAATTTGTGAGGTTATAATTATGTATCTGCTTTGTTAGTTGAACATTAATGTTGCACCATAACCAAACTAATCATTTTTGCCAGTAAATGATCTGCTGTGGAAGTTCATGGCTGCAAGCGCTAATTTCTGTGCAGGCATCTAAAATACTCGTGGGAGTATAGGGGAAGTCATGTAAGCTAGTGGTGTTAGCAAAATCCTTAAGCTTTTTTTGAAATTATTCAAGCTCGCTCTCTCCTGACCAGTTCTGAGTGACTCCTGTGTCTCTTGCTTCTCTCCATAGTAATTGAAAACCGCATGCAACTCGAGGATTCAGAACAGGGCACTTAATGTTTCCATAAATGTTTCCTTGCAGAGCAAATATTTACAGCCATGCTTTGGTCCTATTTATAATAGAAAAGTTGGCATGCGCTGTTAGTGAGCCTGTGCTATCTTGGGTGCAGCTCAAATTTTGATCATGTGCTCCTGTCTGAGGAAAAAAGCCTAATTCTTAGAAGGTTCTGGCAGTTCATGGTTTTCCTCCTGCAAGTGAAAGGTGGGGGCATCCCATGCACTCAAGTGAAGCAGTGATAAAAGAGCCGCAGAGCTGGAAAACCTGCCAGTGTTGGGAGCCCTTTATGAAGAAAATGGGGATTTGCTGGATCCTGTTGGTTTCAAGAGCTGTTTCAGCATAGCTCAAATGGGTCTCCAGCCACTGAACCTTTAGGTGTCCCTTTGGAAATGAATTGGAAACTGGGGACTTCAACCACCTTGTTCTGTGTGAGTGCACTTGGGGCAGCTCGTTACGTCTTTTTGCATGTAAAACTAACAGTGCCTGGGACTGCAGTTTGTTGACAGATGTGATCTTCTAAGACGTCTGGTTGTTTCTGGAGTGCTGGGTTTCTGTTGCGAGAACTTCATAAGACTTCACGTTTGCTCTACTTGATTTTTATTCCTCAGATTTTCATTCCCCCTGGCAAGCCTGTATCCTAGCTCTTTGGTGGTAGATGAGATGGTGGCAAAATGCTTTCAACTAGGACTTCTGATTTTACCTGGAATTGTAAGCCACATTTCTTCCTATTTCTGAGCTAACTGAAGGTTAAAAATGTGTTTTCTTACTGCTGGTTTTAAAAGTTGCAGGAATTGCATTGTGCACTGTCCCTCTTGGTTTCTCTATGTAGTGCACAATTGCATTTTCTTGTTCAGAAAGAACTCGACATGCATGGAGCACATATAGGAAGATTTAATACAGGGGGAAAAAAAGAACTTTAGTTAAGGTGTTAGCATAACTAACAAATGATGTTGATGAAAACAACAAGAAGTTAAACAAGGAAAGGAAAGATGAGATGAGCATTTCTCTCCTCCCTCCTCCCTTTTTATAAAAGCAACAATGGCAACAAACATGAATATTATTTTTTTAATAGGTCAGCTGGAGACAGCCCAAAGCATAACAGTGCAGGAAGTCTTTTGCAGCATATTAGGAAGAACTAAATCAATATGATAGAAATAATGGTCATAGACCAGGAAGTAGATGGCTTGGAGTAAGCGAAATGATTTTTACTAGGTCAAAGAGCTGGGATAAAGCCAAGTTCAGCATAACACTATAGAAGTTGGAAAGTTGGATTTATTTATTTATTCCCTCCCCCCCCCTTTGCTGGCTCAATGTTGCCAGCTTATGTAGTTATTTCTGTATTTTGTGGTAAGTAATTTGAAATACATTCATTATCTGCAAGGGAAGTCTATCAGTTCCTTCCAAAACTGAAACAGTCGTAGAAATGGTAAATATTGTTGTCTGTATTGTGATTATATTTAATTCTATTCATATGTTTAAAAGTGCTAGATTTAAAATAACACCATCTCCTAGCAAGCACAATTGGGTATAATCTCCAAATTGGAAATTTATATTTCAGTTCAGTTTTAAAGGGGAAAATGAAAAGCCTGGCTTTTCTCAGCTTACTGCTTTGTTGGATGCTATAATTTTAGGTGTATGAGGCATTTGGTTCATGTCTTGCCACTAGAAGAAACACACAAGTGCAGTGTGACATTGACTTGATGAAAAAGGGTGTCCTTATTACTGCTCCAAGATCATGCAACTTTGCAACATGTTTGAAAGTTTTGCATATGCTTTTCTTTCTTTTTTTCTTGCACTGTTTCAAACAGCAAAGATTATGGTATCTTTTAAAGGGCAGTCGATTTCCGAACAGTTTCTAGTTTTTTAGAGAAAATCCCTAGAACTCTAAGTGGACTAATAATTTGTGTACATAGAGATTTGAACCTGGCTTAAATTTAAGAAGCTGTCATCCATAAGGTCCCTGCGGTATATTACTTTGCAGGCGTTTTCTGTAGGCTTCAGGGCGAGGGATCCTTTAGGATGAGTGATTTGCTTTTAGGCTGTGACTAAGGAGAACTTATTTGTTTTGTTGTCTGTCCCCCCTGCTTTCCCTCTTGGGAGAGGTGAGGGGGCTCGAGGGCTAAGCAATTTCACTGCCTGCACGGCCCACAGAAGCACGAGGTTTTGGCTGGGCCCTTTTAGTAGGTTCCACAAGATATTGTGCAGGATGCTGTGGTTTATTTGATTTTGTTTGGGGTGCTTTTGTTTGTTTTGCGTGTAATCCTCAGGAGCCTGTGCCAATGTCCTTCTACCCCTTCTGAAAGTGACTTCCTGTGTCCCAGGGAGCCGTGTCTATGCGCTGTGCATGAAAATAGTAACAGGGATTATTTCCTGACTGCGCTATGAATCAGTTGTCCATGGGGAAAACTTGAGGAACGCTATGTAATTTTTTTTGGGTGATCTTTTAGAAACGTAAGAACAAAGCAATTGTAAAAGTCAGTTTGATATTTAAGCACTTTTTCCCCCTATTTTTAAAAATTAGTTCTTCCAAAGCTTTGAGGCGTTTATTTCCCCAGATTGGCCTTTGAAGTGTTTACATATACATATATTCTTTCAGTTCTGTTCTGAAATGGCATTGCATTTTTGGTAATATTTTCCCCCTCTTAACAACTACTGAAATGTTTAGATTGATGCATTGAGCTTGGGAATACAGCATTTTAAAGGAGTGCCTCAGGCACTTCAGTGTTGGTTGGTCACAGGTAAGGTAGCAGTGGGAAGGGTTTTAAATGGTCTTAAGAGGAATATGAAGAAGTTGTAGTTCTGTTTCTTATATAAGCAGAGGGTGCAGTAATCCTGTGAATGCTGCTGAATTTCTGTCCGCTGTGGCTAGGTTTATCTGATTCACCAGGGCTACTAATCATGCTTTTGGGGAAAGTTTTGTCATTGCGTACAAGAAAGAAATGTGTGTTTCTGGAAACTGCCAATAAATCGCATTGATGACACTTGCTGATGACTCCAGATCACGTAGAGCTCAGTTGTAATCAGGCACCTTAAGGAGAGAGTATTGCAAGGGCCAGTAGTGGTCCCAAAGCATTGCAGCCCTGGCTCAAAAGAGAGGGAGCATGGAAGAGTAGAGGCATGGAGGCGTTAAATGGTTTTCCAAGCTAGCAGAGCTAGGAATGAAACCAGAGCCCTAGTGTTGCCCTCTTGTTCATTGGGCCGTGCGGCCTTGTCTTAACTGATGGGATGTATGAATGGTTTGCAAATAGAGGGTGAAATATTGCTTCTCACAACAAGGAGGGAGATTTTTTTTTAAAAAAATAAAAAGAGCATTTAATTTAGTAATGTCTTATTTGAGGTTGCAGTCACATGATGCGCTTGCTCAAACCTTTGCAACCACAAATGCTTTATGTAGTGCAAAAAGTGCTGCATCAGGGTGTTGTATACATATATGTGCATATGTGTATATATATACATGCATACATATACATATATGTATGTACATATACATATGTAGTATATATGTGTGTGTGTATAAAAATTACTTATGTTACTTATAATGGACTGTAAACCCTACAAAGGTTGTTTAAAACATTTTGTCACCTCCTATGAAGCAATGGAAGGAAGCCCAAGAGCTGCTCCTCTGAAGGCAGTAGAAGAGCAAATGGGAGGATGGAAAATGCAGGATGTGCTCTGCACTGCTTTGAACACAAGTGCCTGGAAAAAGCTGGACCTGGGCCATGTGGAGGGACGTGGTGAAAGCATGATGTGCCTTCCTGACAAAGACAGAAAACACTGATTTAGGGGACTGGCAACCCTGCTGTTCTCTGTGTGCTGTTCTACCAGCTTTTAATAACTGGGGATGCAGTATGCTTTTTCCATGGGGGAAGATGTGATGCACAGGAGGCCAGCAGTGATTGCTTCAATATTCAGCTCTTCTAAGGATTTTACTCATGATTACAGTCTTTATTTCTGTTTCATCTTGAATTACTGATTTAAAATACTGTAGAATTTACAAGCTGTCTTTTTTATTTGTTCCCCTTTTTTGTCTTAGTATATCTCAGTTGATATAGTGGTTAAGTGAGGAGGAATGTAACGGTAATTGAGTTGCTTCCTTCTCTTCTGGAAAAGTAAGTATTTCTGACTTTCCTGATTATGCAGTTAGTTCATAAATAGTGTTAGCTGTGGTTTCTGGCCTTATTTTATCATTAAATTTAGAAAAATACCAATTTTTTTTGCTATGGAAATGCTAACAAGGATTGTTTTTAAGTCTGTTTATTCAAAACCTACCGGTTCAAATGTTTAGCTGAAGTTTTAACAGTTAAGCCGCTACCTCTTAGCAAGCCAAAGGCACTGTGTTCCTTTATACTGTTGAAAAGACATTGGATAACAACTTAGGCATATCTAAATTGGACCTTCTTGCTTCTGTTATTTTCAACTCTAACCCTGCTTTGCAGTGATAGCACTTTAAACCAGCAGTAAGAACAGCTACTAATTTGTAACAGGCTGAAGAAAGCAATCTGCCCTGAGCAAGCAGTTGCACTTGATGAAATATTTCTCACCTTTTGGGTTTATGTAGAAATCTCCAGTATATTATTTAGGTCTAGTTTTCTTTTGTTTGCTTTTGTGTACTGGTTCTGGTAACTGCAAGAAGTGAGTATGTGTTTTGAAGCTTTCCTACAGGCTGCCCAGGCAGAATCTATAGTTGCAACAATTGTTATTTGAAGTTTCTGCAAGTTTGCTGGGTATTGCTTAGTAATACCTGATAGCTTGTTTTCCTCCTCATCGCATTCTGACAACCTATATGAGGCAAGTTCCTCTGTTTTGTTTGTTTTCTGTTTTTTTCTCCTTAAGAAAACACTAGGTTTTGTAGCAGTTATGTTAATTTTTTGTAGTACTGGAATTTTACTTCCAATACTATGTGTGCATAGACCAAAGCCCGGATTTTACTATCTTCTAAAGATGCTGCAAGAATAGATGAAAAAAAATTACATCTGTCTTGGGTATTATTAAATTATGGGTTAGGTAATATAGACGTGGGCTAGGTAATATCAAGAATACCGGCATTTGTACAGTCTGTGTATCTGTGAGTACATGACTTCCTCAGCTCTCATCACCTTATTTATTTCCTTTGTTACTAGCCTCAAAGCCCCAATAAGGGAGGATCAGGTTCCACATGTTATAACTGATCTTACTATTTTGAAGAGGGTACGTCTGTCCCCTTGCAGTATTCTTACTGCTTGACATGCTGCACTTGCAAGGGCTTGGAAGTGCTTTAAATCTATTCTTACAATCCTGTAAACAAAGGTCTATTCATGTCGGGAATCATGCACACTAAACTTCCTGATTCTTCTGAAAGTGTGGAAGGATCTCACCCCTCCCAGAAAAGATGACATTTAGGCCACTCAGTATGCAAGAACATAAAATAAGTCTTTAAAGAAAAAAGAAAAAAAAAAAAATACTGTGGAGCTCCTTTTTTTCCCCACCCTGTTGCATGGTTTAGCAAATACAACCAGTCTCTATTTAGTAGGGAGAAATTCCATGTGGTTTATTTATAGCAGTTGTTACTTGGTCTGCAACTGCTCGGTTAAGAAAAGGCAAGTGTTTTCAAAATTGGACATAATAGTTAGGTATGTAACAACATTGTGCCCTGATTAGCCTATATCTCTTTTTTTTTTTTTTCAACACCTACAGCTCTTCTGAAATCATTCTTCACATCAATTTTTTTTTGTCAAAAAATATGAGCTGCATAACCAAGCACTGTACTTCAGTGTGTAGAAATTTGCGTAGCTTGAGCCGTGATGTCTGAGGGGTTAGAAGAACTGCATTCTGCTTTTCTTGCCTTGAATTCCATGGAGAAATATACACACATACGTGCGCGCACACACACACACACACACACACCCCATTTTAATCAAAGTGGATTAACTACTTGATCATTAGAAGTTTCTTCTTCTTGCTGCTAGCACAGCAGAAGAAAAAATGATTCTGCTATTCTGTTTTCTCTGTCAAAATAAGGGAAGGATGATGAATATTGAATCAATTATACTTCAGACTGATGAAGCTGTCTAGCTTTATTAAATCGACACATTTCCCTGGAATATGCATCACTTCCTCAGTGTCAGTGTACATGAGGGTGAATGGGGGTGTGTGGTGTTTCTTCTGTATCAAGTGTCTTAGTGCTGCAGCAGGTAGCAAGGCAAGTTGCTGCTTCATCCCTTAGCTGTGCTTGGAGTGCTAGTGAAGAAGACAGAACACATCCACAGGTCAGTGACTGTGTATTTCTTGGCAGCAGTAACTCCGTGCCCTCTCTACCAGTATGTAAGGGCAGTTGTAGTAGTTGGTGTTCTGGAGGATCCACCCTTCTCCCAGATTTTGGACGCTTGGTCTGCCCTTGGGTTTGACACTGGTCTGGGACAAAATGCTACACGATAGCTGATTGACTTACAGGTTACTTACAGGTTATTCCAGGTTAACAGATATTTCCCTGTACCCATCTCTGCAGTAGGGCTTGGTTGCTACAAAATGCTGGCTGTGTTACTGTAATTATTTTCGTGAAAATGCTGCGTAACGTCAGCTTGTTTTTTAAAAATAATGTACTTCTTCAAAAAGCAATGGCAAGCTAGCCACTGGTCCTTTTAGCTTGACTTCTGGATAGCTTGGGTTTCAGTTGTGTGTGTGTGGTTTCTTTTTTTTTTTTTTTTTTTTTTTTTTTTTTTTTTTTTTTTTTTTTAATACTTTAATCGATTAAAATATGGAAAGTTGGAAGAACACCATTGCAACAGAGTGTTTTCTGCACACACTTTAAATGGGCATGAATTTGAGAAACAGATCATTAAATTAATGTAAGGAGTTTGACTGTTGAGATTTCAGTTCTTAAATAGAACGCCAAAACATGGGAATCCTTTGCTTTTGCAAGGAAGAAGTCTGTACTTTTAGCTTTAAAAAGTTATTGTTATCTTTGTAGGGAATATATTGTTATCTTTATAGGAAAATATACGAAATATATATAATTTTATAATACTTTATAGGAAAATACTTAGAAAAATAAAGGGATAATGACTTTTTGTAGTCTACAGAATATTTGTGACAGATTTTAAAAACAACGTAACATACTTCAGTGTTGTACATAAAGCATTGGGATGTATTATGTGTTGTTGTCTGAGGCTTTTACATGGCGGGGAAACACTTTTGTTCCCCTCGTGAATGGGAATATAGCTCTTCTGAAGGAAATAAATACTTGCAGCAAATGCCTTGCAACTTTGCAGCCCCCTCTAATTGCCCCTGCATGATCAAGGGTTCTAACTCAGGCAATATATGGAGCTTGAGTCTAGTTGTAAAGTTGCTTTGTAATTTACAAGACTAATTTGCAAAAGGCTGTAAAAAGTGCAAGTTGTGTATTAATAGGAGCAAGAAAAGTACCCTACTTGGACTCAGTTTGTTCTGAGTAATTATTCCCTGCTTTGTGAGCCTTAAGTCATGCTACTAAATTTTACTACCTGGCTATGCATGTGCCCTTGAGAAGGGCAGTTACCAAGGATGTGGGGCATACAGCAAGTTTACTGTAGTGCTGTCCTGTCCTGTTGTGAACAACATCTGAATTTCATGTCTAAGATGCCTCTCCTCTCCATGGAAGACAGGAGACCGGGCTTATTATTATGTAATGAGGAGTTGTGCTGTAACGTGTTTTCAGACACTTGTTTTGCAAGAAGCTACTCTAAAGAAATTTGTTCCTAAACATCTATTTCAGGAAGATGTCTGTCTTCCTCCAGCTTTGCAGTGTAGGAAGGCTGGCTTTCTGGATTGCTGTCTACCTCGTTTAGTTTTTAATCTCACATCTCTCCCCGTGATTGTTTCCATATGATGAATATTTGGACTGCTCACTACTAGATGTGATACAGATCGTGTATGAATGAAGTTGATAGGAATCTTTAATTTGCAGATTATGAAAGTACCCTGAAGAATTTGGGGGGAGGGAGGGAAGGGAATCCTGCAAATTCATGTGGGTGTATTTAACTTCATAGCTGCTGGAATGGTCTGGGTGTCCCTCTGGACTTCTTGGACTTGTAAGAACCCAGATCAAGAGTCAACTGACATTTCATTAGTGCTAAAGGGAGCAGCATAAAACCCAGTCAAATGCATATTTTTACCTCTTTATTCACCTTCTCACTAAGCGGATTCACCAGCCGTTGTTTAGAAAGAATTTAGATTTAAGTTGCTGTGAATGACGACAGAATACTTGTAATCTATGCAAGTAACTCAACTCACTGTGTTATGAACTGTGGCCTGTGGATTCTTTGACTTGCTCTGAGTGCTGCTCTGCTGTAACCTTGGGAATGACTTTTCTGTAGGGTCAACTTCCCAAGTCTCAGAATTATACTTATTTTTCCTGCCTTTTAGACCCTTTCATTGATATCTGAAACAACCTGCTCAAATCTCTAAATTAACCTGCTTTCAGTGTGATATCCTGCAGTTTGGATGCTTGTCTGTGATTGTACTTGGTATGAGAGAAGATGGTGAAATAGGATGGTTGCGGTCATGTTTCTCAGGCTGCTGCTTTACTCCTGTCTTAATTCAGTTAAGAATACCTTTCATGCCCTTCCTATGGGCTTCTTAGCTCCTGTTGCAGCTGCTCATGGATGTAAACTGAGTGGTCTTCAGAGTTCAATCCACTTGGCCAGAGAGTCACACTATCACGTTACAGATCACAGTTAACCAGTACGAGGCAAATTCAGAGCTCTTCTGAGTAGAAATGCTTTCAGTATTTGTGCCGTGATTTCTCTCCAAAAAGTAGCCTGACTTCCATACTTGTGTGCATGCATATCTTGCCATAAATAACTCTAGCAACCCTTTGATACTTGGGGTGCTGTCCAGTGGGAGCCAAGGTGTTGCCCTTAATCTTGAGTAAGGTTCTGACCTCAGAGTCTGTGATCAAACTGATAGGCCAATGTGATGTTTTCTTCCTGGCAGCACAGAATAATCAAGGCCTTCGTTTTTTTCTGTTTTTTTTTTTTTTTGTGAACAGTTACATAGAAATTCATTTTTAACTGTTGTTTCTCTAGACGTGAATGTGTCTTAGTGTTAAAAGTGATTTGTTTGAAACTAATTTTCATTCTTGATTTTCTGTCCTAACTTTTCCAGATTTTCCTATAATTCTTCTTGACCAGAAGAGTTGTTAGTGTACCCATGCAAGTTCTGAAGGGTTTTTGAAAATACTAAGGTAGTTTGCTTTAGTAGAAACATTAGATAATAAATTCTTTATTTAAAAAAAAAAGGTTCTGTGAGCAACAGTGCTGATGAAGCCTACTTTCTGCCAGACTTATGTCCTGTGTTATCTTTCTCCTCCTTCCTTCTGCAGTGCCTCCCCTGTCTTCTACCTCTTTCGCTGGCCATGAGGCAGCAGGTGCCATGGCTGGGGTTGGAGATCTGTACTGATTGACTGCTACCTTTTGGAGTGGTTAAGATGTGAGTTTCAATACCTGCCTTTCCTACGGATGTTGACTTGTGTGTCTTCTGCCAGCAGCTGATCCTTTGGGGCGGAATTGGGGTGGGACCTTTAAGGAACTGGGTTGTCCTTGAGTCCGCTGCCAAATGCGGCTGAAGTTAGCCAGCAGTTTTGAAAAGCAAACATCTCGGAGGATAATGGACAGGAAGCCACCGTAAAAGCTGTTGAGGGAATTCTCTATAAACTGTCCTTGGGTAGGAGAATTGTAGAAAAGCTTTCCTTGCATGTTTTCCCCCCTCCCACTAGTTTATCTGTCTGTTTTGCTTTGGAACTCTTTACCCTGTATTTCCTTGCTGTGCAAGGCCTCCAATCTGTCTGATACTCGTGCTACAATGCTGAAGCAAAAGTACTGCACCACTCACCTGCAACCAGGGCCAGGACGCCTGAACTTGAACACTCTCTAGGAAAATGCTGTAAGAACAGCAACATTCAGATGCCCCTTTCATCAAGGGGCATCATTCAAAGGACAAGATGACCTCCTTAAATCCCTTCCAACCTGAATTATCCCGTGACCCTAGTCATAACTAGAGCCCTGCAACAAGGGGTGAGCAGCTACATCCAAATCCCAGTAAACTGCTTCCTTTAATCCATCTCTGTGCTGCTTGTTGAGTTTGACCAGTGCACCTCTTACTGGTTTACTGGTTTCTGTCAGGGTAGGACTTTTTAGTGTGTGGGTTTGGTTTTTTTTTTTCCTCTCTTTTTTTTTTTTTTTTTTCCCCTCTTCTCTCTCTCTTTTCTTTCCATTTTTATTTAAAATCTTTGCAGAGAAACATTTGAGCTTGACCTTTTGTGAAGTAACAGGGTTTACAGGGTTCATTGAAGATGCCCATTTATGAAGTTATTTGTTTTTTGACCAGATCAGAATGGTCTGTCAGATTAATACTGAAAGAGGTTGCAGTCTAAGGTATCTTCAGAAATTTAATATGGAGGGATATCACATAAAAAGAAAAGCATAGTAGGTGGAACATGGCCTTTGCTCCATCCTTCTCAGTGTTATGGCTACCAACTCTGAGGTTTACAGAGTTTGTGGCCATTAAACAGGAAACTTTCTTAGTTATAAAGAAAATGTTGAGGGGTTTGGTATATGTGGTTTGGAAAAAAAAAAAAAAAAAAAAGTCCTTGCCTCTTTTCTTGAAGGTATTTTATTTTCGTCTTTGAAAGTTTCAGTCATATAGAAACCTGTCATCAAAAAACAGCCTCTCCCACACCAAAACTTGGCACGTAGCCCCAACTTGTTTTATTTTTCTTCTGCTTGTCTGTTTCCAGACTTGCATCCTGTCAACCAGACAGATACAGTTAGATTCCTGAAACTATTAATAATTTTATCACTTTATATATACATATTAACCTCAAATATTGGATGGGAACTTAGATTGCTGATTTTTTTTGTTTAAAACACTTTTATAGGTGCAGTGATATTTCAACCCATTAGAACCTCAAGTTCTTTTAAAAAAAAAATTGTCAAAAACTATTAAAAATCAACTTGCTTTTTAGTATTTCCTAAAATCAAAGGTTAGTTTTTATATTTCTCATTATTAAAATATTGATTGTGGATGATGGTCTTGATGTGATTATTTTTTGTCTGCTTTCATACTTGAAGGAGCTGAGTTTTGTTTTTGAAGTCATACAGTTTGGCAAAACTTTTGTCTACTCCCCTAGAAAGAAGCTGTTAGAAGAGACCTAATACAGATGACTAACAAATTACAAGGGCCTATAAAGTTAGCAGTGGGAATCTTTGTGCAAGAAATTTCTGCAATATTGAGGGCCTTTTCATTCAAGTTATTACGTTCTCCTCTAGACAACCTAGTGGTGTCCTAACAAAAAGCCTAATTTGTCCTAACAAATTTATCTGGACCTTTTCAGTGAGCAGATTAGCTGAAAGGTCACATGATCAGAAGTTTGGTCAAAATGTAATTACATTTGAATTAGGAGGACTGTCTGATACTTGTTAAAGTTGAGATGAATTTGAACTCTTGTTCAGCTGTTAAAGGCAAATTTTACAGATCAGCTTTTCTTTGATTGGCACAGACCTACTTTCTTATCTGAAGGAAGTACTTCAAGTGCTGTGTGAGCTGTGTCTTAAATGATGAGATCAATCAGAATCGTAGTTTTTATTTCCCTCTGTGTAAGAAAAATATACACTTTTTTTTTTAGGAATTGAGTGAAAAAGTTTTTTGTTTGTTTTCATTTGTTTCTTAAGAAAAAAAATGTCTGAGTGTGTCAACACCTTCTCTCCTTTAATAAAAAAACTCAGTAACTAGCATAATCAGAACACCTTTAAAAGTGTATTGGTTTATCCTGAAGCATAGAGAATTTTCTATCTTAACTACTTTTTTTTTAAATACAATATGGGGTATTGGGATAGAGAGAGCTTAGCCAAGGCAGTGACCTCAGTGTAGTGGAAGTGCTAAGCAGTGATGTAGCTGATCCCCAGTTGCGATGCAAGATGTGGCCAACCATGTGCAAGGGAAACAAATTACAGCAATGCACAGATGTTATCAAATTGAACTAAAACTGCAGTAAGCAGAAAAGCATAGACATGTTCTCTGAAAACAAACTTGAGAGAGAGAATTGCAGAGCTCTTGAAAGGATTTGCTGTTAAGTGTTTCTCCTGCTCTGACTCAGCTATCTGTGAGGCATTAAAATCACACATTTTGTTCATCAGGTAACATATATTCTTTCCTGTTGCAGATCGAATTCAATTGCCCAGAAATATGATTGAAAACAGCATGTTTGAAGAAGAGCCTGATGTGGTTGATTTGGCAAAAGAGCCTTGCTTACATCCCCTGGAGCCTGATGAGGTGGAATATGAACCAAGGAGCTCCCGGCTCTTGGTGCGCGGCCTCGGAGAGCATGAAATGGATGATGATGAAGAGGATTACGAATCATCAGCAAAACTGCTGGGGATGTCCTTCATGAACAGAAGCTCGGGTCTCCGGAATAACATGGCTGGCTATAGACAAAGTCCAGATGGATCGTGCTCGGTGCCCTCTACGAGGACCATGGTGGTTTGCACAGTTGTCCTTGTGATTGCAGTTTCAGTAATAATGGTGATTTATCTTCTTCCCAAATGTACCTTTACGAAAGAAGGCTGCCATAAAAAAAATCATACAATGGAACTAATATACCCGTTGGCAACTAATGGAAAAGTATTTCCATGGGCAAAAATCAGGCTTCCGACTGACGTTGTACCGCTGCATTACGATCTTAACTTGCAGCCGAACCTAACCACCCTGAAATTTACAGGTTCTGTGAAGATAGTGATTAACATCATCCAAGTGACTTGGAAGATTGTGCTTCACAGCTCAGGACTTAATATCACCAAGGCAACCATTACTTCAGTGGGAGGGAGTCAAGCAAAGCCAGTAGAATTCCTGGAATATCCACTGCATGACCAGATTGCAGTCATGGCTCCTGAAGCTCTCCTTGTCGGTCAGAATTACACCCTCAACATGGAGTTTTCAGCTAACTTATCAGATACCTACTATGGTTTTTACAAAATTTCTTACGAGGATGAGAAATCTAAGCAAAGGTATGCCCACAAATGTGTCTACATTTCTGCTGCTTCTGCAGGTTGCCCCTGATTTTGGTAACTGTGTTTAGAGAGAGATGATGAAGTTTGGGTTGAATGTTCAGTCTCTAAAATAAATCCTCATGGGGCTAAATGGATCTTTAATCTCTAACAAACTAGAACTTTAAAAAAATCCTTCAACTTTTTCACTGTGCTGTTAATGCTATGCAAAGATCAGCTATCAGGGAGGGAGAAGTTATCCATGATTCAAGTTGTCATTACCTGAAAAACTGTTTTTAATGGGTGAGTTCATTAAGGCAGGGTAGCCTCCTTGTTAGTGTAGTACTTTTTTCTGTACTTGTAGATAGCTGTGGTAATTTGGGAGTTTTTGGGGTGGGTGGATTGGTTGGTTTGTTTTCTCATTGCAGTTCTTGACTTATTGATAGTGACATGACTGTGGGGGATCAGGGCTTCTTGCCAACGAGGATAATGAGAATGGGCCCCACTGCAGCCCCCCCTTGAAGAGCGACCATGGGCTGATTGATCACAGAGTTAAAATTGTTTTGTGTCCTTGTGTTCTTGACAAGAAAGTCAGAACAAGACCTAAAATTTGAAAAATAAGAGGGGAAGGAATGTGACATTGAGAAAGAAGCAAGAAAAAAAGTCTTATCAGTTCTATGAAGTTTGCTGCCAGAGTGTGTGTGAAAATGCCCAAAGCATTAATAGGGAGATTTTGTTCCCTGAAAAGGGAACACAGAATTTAATATGAATGACTGCTAGCCTGACCTTTTACAGATTTGACAGCATAGGCTTGAAACCCTCTTCTGGAGAGAGGATCACACTGGAGTTTTATTTATTTTTTCTAGTTTCACTTAACTTTGAGACAGTTAACTGAGTTGTCACTAACTTTTTTTTGAGACATTCCTTGAAAAATAAAGCAGAAGTGTGAGAAAAATGATAGTTTTTTCTCTCTCCATTAAGAACTAATCCCTGTATTTAATTTGTGCTGCGATTATTCACATCCCTCAATGATAGCTCATCTTTTAAAAAGCAAAACATAAACCAAAAAAGCTACTTGATGAAAGATTACCATCAGGAAGGTGCGCCAGGGTAAGGAAGAAGTATTGCTATTAGTTTTTAAATAAAAATACAGCAAACTGTGCTTTAGAATCAGCTGGCCTCTCTATATTAACTATTAACAAAAACTTTTATAGCAAAATGTAAATATTTATTCTAAAATCTACTTAGAGTTTACCTTTAAAGCTCCCCTTGAGTAGATCAAGGGCACCTGTGACACACTGCTGAAGTGTAGAAGAAGTTTGCATGTATTTGGAAGCAACTGGTGCTGTTAACACAGCTGGTGTGTTCAGAGGAACTGTAGCACATAATCTTGTTTTAAACTGATCAGTAACTGAGATAAAAGGGAAGAAAGTTTCTGCTTTAGGTGTTTCTGTTGGTTCTTACAGGATGTAGTTTGGGGGGCTGTTTCTTAAGGGATCAAGCATTTAAAGAAAGAAATCTGGGTCGAAGGATTACTCATCTATTCGGTTTGCCCATGTCCGATAAATACGGATCTGTCTGACTGAGGTGCAGACATAGGTGGCTGTTCAGGAAGAAAATGCTTTGAATAAGCCTCTTATGAAAAGGTTGTTCCTGAGCATACAGTAAAATGTTCTATCCTCTGCCTGTTGATTGCAAATAATCTTTTGTCATTTGGGAAATCATTGATAGCCTCATTACTCTGGCATTATAAAGAAAATGACAAAAATTGCCTTGCTCTCATGGGAATGGTTCTGCTAATGAAGAATCACCGGGGTAGATGACATCAGAAGAGCATTACCACAGAATGAAATGAAATGTTGTCAGAACTAAGTAGGTTATCACAAACATTACAAGAGATGCATTACCATGAAATATGAAGAGAAATGACAGTAAGAGTGCAGTAAGAATCCTTGCAGTACGAGTGCAGAAGGCAAAAAGCATATGAGGTATTTGAAATACCCCCTTTTCTGTGTTTCCGTATTTCTTCCAAATCTAATATAGGTGAATCTGTAAGGTTTTCTACCCTTGTATTTAGTGTAGTACAAAGAGGATGTGTATCCGTGGGCAGAGATAAAACGTGATCTGTCGGTGGTGGGTTTGGGTTGAGTATTTGTTTTATCCTTCCCCCTTCAGTGAGGCAGTACCTACTTCTATTCAGGGAGAGGATGTAGTATGCCCTTTAACTTGTGTGTTTTTAATAAGCAGAAAAGGTATCTGAAGAGGATTTATTACCAGTATGTCCTTTTCCTTGCTTGTCCCTTTTTATTTTCAGGCACTTTGCATGCTTAATGTCAGTGGTTTTAGAAATATAGGATATTACAAGGGTGTCTATTTTTGTTAAATTTTAATTTAAAACTTGAGCTATCAAGTTGCTTTTACAACCTGAAAAAGATTTTGTTATAGACTGGTCTCTCTTTTCTTTTTGAAGTATTTTCTTTGCATTGCAACAAAAGTAATAAAATCTATCAAATGGCAAGATGACTCATTAAAAAAAAAAAAAAAAAAANAAAAAAAGTTGAGCCCTATATATGTTTATGCAAAAGTATACTGAGTAAAGTGAGAAGACAAAAGCCGAAATGGAGGCCGATATTAGTAATAGGCAGCAACTCCTCAGAACTCTTCAGAAAAGCGTTATAGTGAAAAACTGGAATACGTTCTTGCTCTCGATGGGGCAAAAAGAAAAGCTGTTGAGGAAAGGGGGTAACAACAACAGAAAACTTGTGGGTAGTTAAGCAGTAGGTGTAGAGGAAATAATAAAAATAAATAAGGAGGTAATTGGAACTGCAATTCTCTTGGCTATTTGGCCCTTCATTAGATTAGGCTGGGCAGCCTTCTTTTTGGGCTTCCAGGCTTGACTTGTAGATTCAATTGGAAAATGTCCTCTAGGAAAAGCCGTGATTTCCACAGCTAGTTAATGCCGAAGTACTCGGGGCGGAGGGAATGTGCACCTCTGACAGACAAATGATGTGCTCCTCTGGTAAAATGAGCTATTGAATCCAAGGCAGAAAAGGGCCTGGATGAGCCCAGCAGCTGTGCACCAGCCAGCCAAGAGAGCAGGGAGAGAGTCAGGTGAACTGTGGGAGCAGCTCTAGGAGGAAGCTTAGTGGTTGGGTGCAGGTTTTCTGTGTCCATTCTTTCCCTGGGGTTTCAAAACATTCATTTAGTGGGCATACCTACTAAATGAAATTTTCAGTTTGCTTTAAGTTTTGCTCCTTTTTACTGAGGCACTTGTAGCTGATTGACTTATATTTTGGTGGTTGTTTTGTGTTATTCCAGGCGTAAGCTAAGAAAGCAAAAACACAGCCAAGCAGATAAACCCTCAAATAAGCAGTTGGTTTAAATCTTTTGTTTATGGTCCTAATGAAACAGTCTAACTGGACCAAACTTCTGCCATAACAGGCTATCAAAGGTTTTTATAGGAACACAACTGTTCAATAATGTACCGTAACTGGCGTTTCTCCTTTTCATATTTTTTAACTTGCTCTCCTCTGCTATCTTCATTAGGTGGCTTGCAGCAACTCAGTTTGAGCCTCTGGCAGCAAGGTCTGCTTTTCCATGCTTTGATGAACCAGCATTTAAAGCTACCTTTCTAATCAAGATCAAGAGAGATGAGCAACTTTCCACCCTGTCAAATATGCCAAAGGTACCTTTGCCAAGGAATTTTTCTAGAGCTATCTTCTGTGTAATCTGTTTAAGTACTTTTTATTGTGTTTTTGGTTTTTTTGTTTTCTTTTTCCCCTGGTGTCCATCAGGTTGACTCGAGCAGGTAAGCTATAAATTGTGTGACTTTAAAAAGAGTTTGTCCTTTCCTCAAGGGCTTGAAATATGTAGCTTTTTAGAGGAAACAACTGTTTAATTACTGTTAAAAGCTGCACAGTGTAGGGATGATATTGTAGGAGTTGAATGGCTACAGGAGCGGTTTCTGCTGCATCTGAATGTATCACTATTTTTAAGGGGGTTTTGTTGTTGACAGCATCAGTCTCAAACAACCTTAAGATATGGTTTTGAGGTTTCAGTGTTTGATATTGTAAATGTGCAGAAGACTGGAATATATTTCAGTAGTGTGTGTCCCCTAGGAACAATCTCTGAAAGGAATGCCTGATCTGGAATTCTTTTAAGACTCAAACAGGAACTAGGGGGTGAATGTAGACTCAACTCCAGAATTTGAATGAGGGGTATTAAATCCCATCGGCTAGATCCTTGCAGCCAAAATCTTGTAAGAGCACATTTATATTTTATGTGACCATTAAGCCTTTGGAGAAGCCTTTATGGAAACCCAGTTCATTTGGATCGTCTAGCAAGACTCACTCATTTCTGTTCCCTCTCTGAATGATGATCTCATCAAAAACTTACCAGCATTTATCATCAAATAGAAACTCATTAATATTAGTATTAATCTGATTAGTAATGGAAAAAAATGCATGCTTAGTGTTGGTGGAACATGTATGTACACCGTGCATACGTGGGTTCCAGAAGGTTGTTTGAGGCTCAGGTGCCAATGCAGCTATTCTGGTTTTGAAAACCAGTATAATACCTGTGCTCATGTGAAATAATGTCTGGCTTGTACTGGGTGAATAAGTAAATTCATGGATTTGTGGTCATTCTCAACCATTACTTCTACAGAACTAGTTTCACAGTAGTTTTCAGCCCCAAAAGTATTTTATTTGCTGTTCTTTTTTTCACTGAAAGAATTGCAATACAGCTGGACAAATTTTGCTGGACAAATCTCCAGTACGATGTAAACAGGGCAGAGTGCTAGCTTACTTTCCTCTGGAGCTGAACAAGTGGCTTGAGTCAGCTTTCATAAAATGGGTATAGAATAAAAAAAAAACAAAACAAAAAAAAAACAAAACAAAAAAAAACCCAGAAAATAAAAGAAACATTTGCTACCAAAAATAACGATCTTTTTTCCTCTTCTGCTATACCATACCACCAATATAAACTTCCATAGAAAGCCATTCCATAGTTTGCTTCTACCATAATCTTTGTATTTCTGTATTCTTTCCCACTCGTGGACATGATTATAAAGATGATGTGGAAGGATGATCTGTGGCAGTTTTCATCCCTACCAGGTCAGGCAGAATTATCTGATGCGCCTTTAATGTCTATCCCCGTGGCTGCTGGCTTGGCTGGAAATGATGAGCAGATGGAGTGGAGGGAGAAACAACCATCAGTTTTGCTTCACTGTGGTGGCCAGCTGAGGAAACTGGTTGGGGTTAATTAAGAGCTTGCTGCCTTGGGGAAATGCTTTGTTTGGTCATTTAATCTAGTCGCTCCATCAGCTTCCGTTTCTGCTCTCCCTGTTTTCACACAGATTTCGGCTCTTTTGCGCAAGGTGTTTGTGCAACTCTGTGTGGGCAGGAAGAAGCCATGTGGGGAAGTTGTGCAGCGATGCCACAAACAGGTGGCATCAGGCAAGGCTGTGAGAGTTCAGCCTGCGTCTTCCTGTGGCTCTGCAAGCGGCTCATCTGGTGCAGTGAGCGTGGGCAGCCGCCAGCAGCTGTTCCTGCCTTCCCGACGCAGGCTGCAGAGAGGCCGCTTGAACCCCAGGCTCTGCGTTGCCAGCAATTGTGCCTTCAGTTCGGGGACTGTTTCAACAAGCGTGCCTGAAAGGGCAACGCTATATTTATTTTTCAGTGAATTTCTTGTCTAGCTGCCTGAGGATCATCCTGTCATTAATCTAGCTGGCTGAGAACCAGCTGGCTCCCACAGTGCAGGGACATGTAAACTAACTCTGGGAAAGGCACACTGTTATTTGCCTTACTCCTGCAGCCTCCTGGAACCTGTGCTTTGCACGGTCACACAGAGTGTGCATCTGGGACTCTGGGCTGAGCAGGAGCTGCTCCCCACCCTTGCTGGCCCTGCTCAGCTGGGAAGGCTGTTAAAGAGCAGCTGGCAGCTCTGTCGGTGCTCTCAGAGGCAGCTGATGTTTTTATACTTGATGTATGGGCATGCCACAAGGTGTCATCCACTCAGGGAAAATCTGTTGAGAGCTGCCTTTGCTGTAGGATCACGAATGCATCTCTGCTCTTCCGCTCCTCGGGACGTGCTTACGTGGAATTGTGCAGCTTTTCTTGCTGCAGAGTAACGCTCATTGCATTGCTCTTGCAGTAGTGTTTTCAGGGTGGTAACAAGTGATCTGCAAATGGAGGTTTAGGAAATGCGACCTTGTAACTGTTGCTGTGATGAAAAGTGGGATATGTTGTGCCTTTTTATCATTTTATACATTGGTATTATGTGTTTTCCCTGTTGTCCACTTCAGCTACAGAGCTCTACTGGAAAGCAAAGCTGCTGCTTCCCTAGGTTCCAGCATGGTGCTGTACATAGATCATTCTTCAAATGGTTTATGACGCTCCAGCATTGTAAATTCCTCTTGGGATGACATGATGCCTCCTTCTTCCTCCTCTGCCTTGCTTACTGCATCTCTTCTGCTCAGCGACCTGCTTGTGTTGTAGGCAGAAGCTGCTGTGCTTCCTTCAAACTGAGATCCCTTGTACCCTGCTGTTTCGTTGGTCTGTTCTATCAAGTAGCTTTCACCTTCCTTCCCTGCCTTCTGTGTCCTGTTGCATTTATCCTTGCTATCTGACCATTCTCCTCAAGTCTTTTTCTTCCATTTCCTTTGCTTACAATGTTTAAAAGCACATTAAGAATTATCAGCTGCTCTTTTCTTGTCCCCTCTTCCCCCCTGGAGGAGAAGGGAAAAAAAAAAAAAAAAGTTTTAAAAAATTGGTTGTTCTGTTATCTTTGTGACTGATAAAGATTTGAAAAGTTTCCAGTTGTGGAACAAAGAAGAAATCAATAAAGATGTTAACAGAGGTGAATGTACACACAGAGGTGTGTATTTAGTGCTGAGGATCAAATACTAGTTCTCAATTCAAAAGAACAAGTTGGATTTCATTAAAACTTATCAAGAATTATTAAGAGCATACTGAACAAGTAAATTGATCTTTTTTCTAATGTATAAGCAGCAAATTGAAATTGCCTTACACTTGTCTGTGTTTATGCTCCAAACATTTTTAGTCTGTTTGTTGTTTTCTCTCCTCCCAGCTCCTCATTATTCGATACTGTTTAATTCCTCCTATTTGCTGTGCTGACTCATGACCTACAAACATGGAGTCTGTTAATGGATTCAGAAATGGTGCTTTTGGTGTTTTGCAGTTATCTAAGAAAACATGTTCTCCCTTGTTTGTGAATCATGAGGAAACCGTTATTTTTGTAACTGTTCAAAATATAAGAAATGGATAAAAACTACAGTATCTACAAGGGTTACAAGGGTGTTTTTTTTTTTTTTTAAAGTATACATTCTTTGTACCAGTGAGTTCTCTTTTTTTTATACGCAGAACTTATTTTCTTGGCATATTTTTATGATTTAATTTCATGTTTGTCCCTGATCTTGCAGGTGCTCATGCACACATGAAATTCTTAGATTTTAGGCTTAGCCTGGATTGAGTGTTTAGCAGGTAGCATGGTCTGCCAGTGTAATACTGTTGCTAACAGGAGTGAACTGGTTCTTGGATGCATGAAGAAATAAATATCAGATGTGAATGAGAGGATTGTATTATGCTGAAGTATAACGTTGTCTAGATCATTACTAGGATGGACCCGCTTCTAAAAATAAATACTTAAAGCTCTGGTGGAGGTGGGAAGGAAGGAGTACAAGTTCTCCTGTAACAGCTGCAGGTCTTGGGAGCACTATGCTGGATGTAGAGACTTAAGAAGATCAGGCTTTTTAGTTCATCCATGAGAAGGTTAAAAGGTGAACTTACTCAAAGTCTATAAATACCTGCGTGGGCTGGAGATCTCAGAAGCATGTCTTTAACTAGCATGTACACAGCTAGTATGGCAGTGTACAGTGGCTGACTCAAGTTCAGCCTAGAAGTAAATGGTGTGTGTCTTTGAACCTGTGTTTTGGAGGTTTTTTTTATCTCTTCATGAGAATAACTGCCTTTGGAAGCCTGTCATCTGCAGCCGCAGTAGGAGGGTTATCTCCACTTTGTGAAGGAGATGCTATAATAAAGACCCAGGGAATGGATTTACTGAAGGACTTCAAGAGTGAAGTTCTGTGCGTGTATAAAAACAGGATGATACTTGGCTTGTATGTAGAGATCAGGTGAAGTAATTATACTGGACTGTTCAGGCCTGCAAATCTATTCTTCTTTCAGTGTGGCAATTGAATGTTAATTCATTTTGATCTAAAATGATCTTGTCTAAAAATAGCTTCCCCCCCCCACCCCCGTCTTGTTTTTATTGAGTACAGCTGCTTTCTGGGAACAAATGATTCGTATATAAAATTCTAGTAAGAGTGTGGGGACGTTTATATTGGGCACTGTAGGTGTGAACTAAGAGATGCAAGATTTCTCTGCAGTAATGCAGTTGTCTCGTAATATTGCATAATAAAAGCTTGACAGGTACTTTTGGGATAAGTAAGCTTAAATGTTCCAGCTCTCCTTGAGTTATTAAAGTCTGAGTAATTCAGATGTGGGTTGTGGGTCTTTTCTGTCCTGTCGAATCATAAGCAATCTTGCAGAACACCTTTAGTTTTTGATTATAGCTGTTGCTAGCTGCTTGTAAAGCAGTTCCGTAACTCACACGGACCACTGGCACGTCTGCTGCCTGCAAGAGATAAACTATTTTCCTTTTATCTGCAGAAAGCCACTACTCCGGTGACAAATGGAATTGTTCAAGATGAGTTCTTTGTGAGTTTGAAGATGAGCACCTACTTAGTAGCCTTTGTCGTTGGAGACCTGAAAAGCATCAGCAGGGAGACTAATGGGACTCTGGTATGTGTGTTCCCCTCAAGGTGCCCTCTCCCAACTCTCCTGCCCCTTGCCCCCACAAGCCTCCCTGTTTATGTCACACTGCCCTTTTTACCGTGGGTTCCCGTGGAACTGCAGGCACTCTCCTCTTTACCTCAGAAGTCCGTTAGTTACATCCAGCACCAACTGCCCCAGCAAATGCACTGCAGGACAGCAAGTCCTAACTTTCAGTCTGTGTTTAGTCATTTGGATAGAATGATTTAGTTATTTTGTATGTCATTTTGTGTGTCCTTTTCCCTCACCTGCCTGCCCAAGACTCGAATCTAATCATGGGTCTTGTTTCATCTTGGTCCTTTGCAGGGATTTTGTCTGCAGGGTCATTGAGCAGTTCCTGCAATATGTGCAATTGCAGTAAATAAATAATGTAATACTAAAGGATCCTCTTTAATCTTACCTACAAGAGATGGGAGAGTTTCATGTGAGCAGCCATTTTCCATGGCTATAGCAGGAACTGCCCCTTTGTGGTGAAAAGTGGGAAGTGTCAGTGCCTGCCTAGCAAGAGCCAGCGCGGTCAGTGCTAATAGAGGAAGCGCTTTTCAGCAGCAGCACTGAGCCCGGTTATCTTCTAGGCTAGCAAAGCACTATCATTGTCTGTCTACATCTCTTCAATCTAGCGTGCAGAGGTATCAGTACACTTTCCTTCTGACTCAGTAAAGTAATTCTAGTTGTAGCTTAGTAAGACCTTATTTAGTCTAGCCTGAAGAAATTCATTTCTCCTCCTCCCCACCTCCCACCCTTGTGGATGCTATTCATCCCTTTAATTAAACATGTTCCTTTCTGGCAAAAGTATTTAACCTGTCCTTTACCAGGGCCATTATAAATAAGTGTGCTAAAAGTTTCATATTTGCTGAGAGCCTGAAACAGCTGTATTTGTGGTATGCTTTTCTGTGCTCCTGATAGTGAGCTTTAACTTGCATGGATTGTTAGCATTTTTATGTCAGTATTTTAGAAGTATTTTATGACAGAGCAAAACCTGTAAGCTGAAGATGGATGTAGGAATGATGTATTCTTACTGAGGGAAGGTGGTTCTTTCATGTGCTCCTCCTTCATTCTGACCACTAGAAGCAATAAAAGCCTAGGAGAATCACATGGGTTTCTGAGCCCCCTGACATTTAACCAAGCTAGGGAAGGCACCCAAGCACCAGGGATCTAGCAAAGGACAGGACTGCTTAACAGCTTAAGGAGAGAAAGTCTAAGAATGATCGTGGCAGGTCAAGCTGGAGCCCAAGAGGTGACATGTTCTGCTGCCAACAACAGGTACTAGGCCTGGGGAGACTGTGAGAAGAGGGCAGGCGCAAAGAGATGTTTTTCTAGAGATGCGGTCTCATCTTCCAGCAGTTTGTGGTCTGCAGAACCAAAGAATCTGTACTAACTAGTTCATGTAAAATGAGCTTTTCGTCATGGATGTTATAACAACAAGCTCAAACTCGGAGTGTGTAAAGTTGCTTTGTGATCATAACATAATGAATCTTTTTCCAGACCCCAAAAGAACCCAGGTGGCCTTTTGGTTTGTTTTTGAGCTTAAAGTTTGCAGCTGATAAGGTTTTGTACTTCCAGCAACGCTAGATTAAATCTCTGCTGGTATGCACTTGGTTCTACTCTGCTCAGAAGTTAAAAGGACGCCCTATTCATCCACTTGAAATGTTGTTTGTTCCTTGATTCATAGCCTAGCAAGAGGGGCCAAATTAAGTTTCGTTGTTGGTTT
>VZSV01000062.1:171012-200641 GCA_013398735.1 Nothocercus julius | reverse complement strand
CCTCCTTTGTGTTCCACCACTCATGGCCCTGTGTGTTGGCTCATGCTTTTGGCAATTTGAGCAGGAAGGTGCTCACAACTTGGTCCCTGCTCAGTTAATCCATTTCGCAGCTTGCTTAATTTTTACTCTACACCAAGTGACACAGATGAATAGGTGATCTCTACATTTTATTGCCCTGGAATAGAAGTTGCTATACAAAATTATTTTGGGCAGGCTGTTTTACAAACTACCAGTAAACTTAATGCTCCGGGATGGAACAGGAAGGCAGCTGGTGTAACAGTAGTGTTTGGAAGCATGTGACACTAGGTACTCCTGAGGAAAACCAGAAAGTAGAGCATATAGCCTAAATATGCAGGCATGCAAGAAAGGAAAGAATGTCTGTATTCTTAAAGCTTGTGGTAAGGGGTATTCCCACACTTTCATGAGTAAATGAGATTGATGTTGTTCAGGTGGACCTCAGTTTCATGCAAGATGTTACTTGAATTCCAAGACTTTAATTTGGAATCTGTGAAAACCATACGTGCCCACATGAAAATCTTGCCTTCTAAGTTTTCTTAATCCTTTCCCTAAAACACGTTTTAGTATCAGAAATATAAAGTATACCTTGAATTTTCAAGGATTATGGCTGCTCATCTGCACCCAGTTATACAGTGTGCAATTCTTCAGGCAATTTATTGATTAAGGATTGTGGTGTTGGGGTGTTTTTGGAGAAGAATAATGGCTTTCTGCTATGTAAAACACACATTCCTGGGTATTTACACATTCTGTTTACACAGTCCTGGCTATTTTGAAACTAAAGATAATATGCACTGTTTTGCAGAATTAGCTACTTAATATGCCTGTTTAATAAAACATGCATGTATCTAAACACTGTCAAAATGCACTTCTTTAAATTCCAGCTTAGCTTCCCTGCTGATGTTTTTAGCTTTTTTGACTTAGCTGCAAAGCCATCTATCAAAGCCAGCTATCAAAAACCATTTCTCACAAGTGCAGTTCTATACTATACAGATAATTGCTAATGAAATTTGACAGGCTGTGGAGAGACTTCAGTAGGAAAGCAATGTATTTTAAATTATGTTAATTGGAAAGAAAAAAACTTTTAGCTCTTTTATAGCTAAAATAAAATAGTATTTGAAGCTATTGAAATACTTCTTTTTTAAAAAACAAACAAAAAAAACCCTGATTGTTAATATAATTATTCAGATGTTTGGGGAAAAAATCTGCCAGCTTCTGAGTAAATCATATACTGTGACAGTGATATAGTTTGTATATAGTTCAACAAATTCTTTAACTTCCCTTTAATTTGCCTATTTGTTTGTTTGTTGGTTTTCCCCAAGGGGGCTTCACTTCTGTTGATGCTGAAGCAGTATCTCACTAAGGACGTTTTCCAAGCTGGCGTTGAGATCTATCTGCATAATCACAGCTATAGATCCACCAAGAGCGATGACTTGTGGGACAGCATGAATGAGGTATCCATCTTTGATACTCTGCTTGCTTTTCACATGTGTTGTGGATTTTGATTTATTTCCTTGTTTGCAAAGAAAATAAGAAAGAATACGCTACAGATAGATACTTCATGATTTTTGCTTGTGACTCTCCTGAGTTCCATCATACAGATGTGAAGATAGCTGCAACTTCTAGAACTCCACTCAGGAGAGTCCTAAAGCCTTATGGAAGTGGGTATGTGTTACCCTAGCTACCAGGTGGAGTGACTTATATGTCAATAAAAACAATTATTGCTATGGTAAAAGTATAAGCCTATTATTTCTAATAGAATTAGGTTGATAAGCTGACTAGGGAAACTTTCTGTTTTTGAATGAAGTTCAAAAGTTAGTGGCACTAAATGAAGTTAGTGGCACTAAACTCTAAATTTACTCATCTGGAGCTCAGCTCTACATAGATTAGAAACAAATCTTTTTGCCTGTGTTTGTGGCTCAAATCTAATGCAGAAAGACTGAGATGTAGAACAGGCAAGCAGACTAGATTAGTTTCATGGTCTCTTAACTTTCCTCTTATGTCATTTTAATATTATTTTTATGTTTTGGCTGATTGGCATTAATTTTATAGTTTCTGGTGGCTTAAAAATGTCGGTACAAGGAAAGAAAAGGTAATGATCTAAAGGACAGAGAAAGAGATTGTATTATTCAGTACGTGTTGGGCATTTATAAAGGGATTACATAATATAGCTGTAATATCAAGAGTCTCATTCCAGTGATGATTGCAGTGTATTAGACGTAGTCAGAGGAAGAGGATTTAGCCATATTCCAAAAATTTGTGGTTTTCAGACTTCAGTGAATTTAAATCTTTAAGAGAATTGCTTCCCTGGAATTGAAAACCCTATTTAATGTTGGTGTTTGTTTTGGTTTGGTACTGTGTGTGTAGGAGAGCTTTTTGTGTGTTAAAAATGGTTGTTCTTCATTTGCCACCTTCTTGTTATGGAGAGTGACTTTGTTTTTCGTTTCAATATTTAGATTACCAATGGAACACTAGATGTAAAAAAGTTAATGAAAACGTGGACTCTGCATAAAGGATTTCCTTTAGTGACTGTTGTTCGAAGAGGCAGGAATATCTCAGTACAGCAGGAGCAATTTTTGTATCGTGTGGAGCCAGAAAATTGGACATCAGCTGCAAGGTTATTACCACCTTATTATCTGTATCCATTAAAATCTATCTGCAGATTTATATGTCTTTTCCATTTGTGTTCAGGGACTCCAGTATTTTCTTTTGAAAGTAGGCAGTAATAAAGAGGATGTAGCACAGAAACACAAACATTTAATATCTGCCTTGAAAAATAACTGATGATCCTTGTGTGTTTCCACCTGGGCAACTGGTAAAACTCTGTGGGTTTACCTCATAGCTTGTCCTGAAGCTTTTAAATTTAACATGATGAGATGCAGTTCAGCTTTCTTAGTATCAAAAGACAAGTCTCTCAAGTAAAGGGATTTTTTTGTTTGCTTGGTTGGTTTTTGTCTTTTGGGGTTTTTGTTTGTTAGATTTTTAATTTCAGGAAATTGTGTGGGTAGTGGAAGCTGAAAGGAGGGTCAGTTGAATGGGAGTTGCAGGGGGAAATGCTGTGATGAAAGAAATTGTATATGACCTATTTTAGAGCCTCTGCTTCTTTCTGTCAATATTAAGTGTGTACTTTGGGTCATGTTGGAGGAGAGTATAGAAGACAACCTCAAGGCTTTCTTGGTTTGATGTTTTTAAAATAACACTCTGGCATGATAATAGCTACATGTATGAGGGGTTATCTCTACTGTACCCAAGAATAAAGGGGAGTAGGTAAGTAAGTGGTGAAGCAGCAAAGACAAGTCAGTTGATAATTGCAAAGCGGAATTTACTGCATGTGTTTAGTATTATGAAATGTAACTATTTTGTAGCAAACTGAAGTGTGTAAGTTGGAATCCTTTGAGATATTAATATTTATTTAGTTGTTTGAAATATTGATGGGAACTGAAATATTAATGGGAACTGAGTCCTCTGCATCATTCTACAGAATCAGGCCTGAAAGAAATTTCTCTCTTGAAATGTTGGAAATTACAGAGCTCTGTCTTGTATTTGTTTTATAAAACACGAAGTAAAAAGTGTGATATGTGGTTGAAAGGCTAGGGAAGAGAAGAAGAATTGTTAAGTTTTATTATTATTATGTTTCTAGTTGATGGCATTTTGGGGAGTGTTTGAAAATCTTTTGAAGAAGAGCGCTCCTTGTGAATCATTCACGGACAAGGTCCATCTCAAAACTGGAATGCATATGTATAATTTGATTGATCTCTCTAAGTTTTTTCTTACTAGTCAACTTCTTATCATTTATAGACAAGCTAACATTTGCTCTTCCAGCTTACAGCTTGATTGAGTCTGGCTTGATGGAATTAATCACTTACTGTTTATGTTAGCATGATTTGGAATTTTAGTTGTGTACTTGAATCAACCTATATCATAAAATAAGAAAACCCTGTAAAGCTTCAGCCAATGTTCTTTTTGCCTCAATCCAATGTTTTGTCTGGTTGAATATCTGAAACAGCCAGAGATTTCCTCCTCATGTGACTTCAGACAACCTATTTAAAGTGTTGGAATGTAGAAAGAAGTACTTGGAAACTCAACCATCTCCCAAAGATGATGGGAATAAAAAAATGATTGTTGCACTCTATTCACTGTTTTAGTGATTTGAGTTTAGTGTATACTTGGTCACGTTACACAATATGTAGTAGTTCTAGTGCACTTAATATGTTAAAAGGCTTAGTCAGGAATAAAAAGTAAGACGACAAAATATTAAGTATGTCAATAAACATTTTCTTTCCTTTGCAGTTATGTGTGGCATATTCCTCTTACCTACATAACTAGTAACTGCAACTTTACCCATTGTACTAATGCCTATTTACTGGACCAAAAGTCAGGTATGTGGCTCAAAAATAATGTGATTTCTGTAGGTTACTTACCTTTCTTAGCACATACTTAAGATATGAAGGCAAGGACATATATGCTACAGAATAATTTCCAAGATTGTAACTGAGAACAATGCATCTTAATTACTGTGGTATACTTGACAGCTTTAGACTATGCATAAACATAAGCATATATGTATACATAAGGCCAAAGGTGGGTCCTGTTGGTGGTGTCATCAAACATCATCAGGTGGCTGAGTGCCCTTAGCATCTTGTGTACAAGTAAGTGGCAGTTACTGGGGCAGAAGCACAGGGCCAAAGCTCATAGGAGCCTATATTCTTTGCAACGTGACAGACTGCATGCATTGAGAAGCCTGTCCTTTGGAGAGTGGGCAGGGGGAGATGTACTCAGCCAGTCTACTGAAATGTCAGGAACTCCTCTTACTCCCCAATATTATTCATTTAATAGTGTAAGAAAACATTTAATCTGGAATAGATGTAAGTTTTTGTGAATGAAGTCGTAGCACTCAGAACTCTTGGATCTTTCTCACATAAACTGTGGTTTATCTGCAGTGCCCAAGTTGAATCCTAAACAGGTGATTGGTGTAGATTTTTGATTTGGTCTTTTTTTTCCTCTTTCCAAATCCATTAGTTGCTGTGTTTCACTAGGTGATGTGCTAAAATCATGTTGACCATTTATATAGGACCTCCTGACATCAATAGGTCTGTGGTGATTTTTATAAAGCTGATAAGCTGGCTCACTGTCATACATCTGCTGTGGTATCTTTTTCTCCCCACTTAAATTTGCTCTTCAGTGCATTTAAATGACACAAATATGTTTAATTCATAAGCCTGTCTGCTGTTTGAACTAAAGCTGTACGAAATCAAAATCAAATGCTTAGTGCTAAACTTGAGGTTTTAAATGGTTTGTTGAGTTCACAAACTTCAAGCCCTCTAAAATGGCTTTGGAAGCATGACTGTCAAAGTAAATAATGTCTTTTTATATCACGTTGACGTTGCTTTTACAAAGCGTTCAAATTGTTCTTGGCCCTTGTCATTTGAACTGAAGATTGAGAAAGACTTTTTAGGGATTATCAGAATGGAAAAGCAGAACTGTTTAATTGTATGAGTTCTTGACTTGATTAAAATGAATGGGTAAGTAACCTCTTTTCTTTAGTGTTGTTTGACCTATAAACAGCTCTGCTGGTGGTCTCGTCTGTCATGTTAATTTGGCATTCACTGTAGGAACGTGTGTGGAAGATACTAGAGTAGGAGAGGTGTCCAGAAGACAGTTTGGGGTGGAATGGGATTGACAGAATGTTTATTAAACCTTAGTGGCGTTGCAGTAGGAGCTACCGATTTCATTTTTGAAGGTAACTATCTAATGAGGTGAAAAGAAGGCTTGTGTTTCCTTTATCTCAAAACTTATTTTCCTGCATTTAATTGTCTTTGGAAGTAGAACATGGCCTTTTCATTCACTTAATGTCATTCCAGTTTCTCTGTGACATGTGAGTACTCGTAGTTAGCTAAGACAGTTTATAGATAAATAGTGTCACAGGGTGTTCATGTGTTCCTAAACTAACTTTAATTGTAGTAATCCATCTAGGTAGACTGAGGCAGTCAATACAATCTTCATCTAAAAGTCAATGTCAAAATTAACCTACTTAACATACTTCCCTATTTCTGCAGTCTTATTTAATTAGCTGGGTTTGCTTTTTGTCTGTTTTTGGTGAGAGGTTCACTGGTAGAACACAAAGTAACTGGCGTATCATGACTGTAGCATAACACTGCTCGTTTTATTTATGTCATGTCTGAAGTTTGAATTACTGAAATTTTGATCTTGACCAGCAGGTCATCAAGGCCCATTTATTGCATATAGTTTATCATTAATTAAGACTATTCTTTCCTTAGTTTCTATAATTGTTCACTGTGCTGTGGCCCCAAGGCATGTATGTGCCTTGTTTGGTTTACATTCCTCTGTTGTATTTTAGAGTGCATAGATAGATGCAACTAGGAGCAGACTGATGCTATTCATTCAGTCAGCATGGATGGAGGAAGAAGTACAAACCAGAATTTTGGACCCTTCCCATGGACCAACATGGCTTTCCTTCCTCATAGCAAGGGAGACTGTTGCCATAGTGAGTGGAAAAGGCTTTCTTGACCATCCGGACTCAGTCGTCTTTAGAGATTTGGAATTGAAAGAAGGGATGCTGAATGTTCGTGTCTGCTGCTAACTGGTTCTCTCTCCACTAGCTGTCATTGAACTTCCCGAAGAGGTAGAATGGATAAAATTCAATGTGGAAATGAGTGGCTATTACATAGTACATTACACTGAAGACTGGAAAACGCTGATTGATCTGCTGAAAAAAAATCACACTGCTCTGAGTGCTAAAGACAGAGCCAATCTGATCAACAATATCTTCAGCCTTGCAGGGTAAGACTTCTATATTGGTAAGCATAATTAATTCCTCCCCCCCACCCCCCAAGTCAAAGAAGATCAGGTTTCTGGAGAAGACTATGTCACAGAAGCTGTTTCAGTCCTCCTTAGCTAATACTATTCTTCTGCGCTCTGTCTGTGAATGCCCCATTTTAGAGAAATAAGTTGTTTGCCTCTAAAATTATTCCTGGCTCTCTCTCGTATCGTGCATTGGCTCCAGAACCCAGGTAGACTGTATATTCTGGAAGGCCTCTTCAGTCACTGATTCTGTGACTGAATTCTGTGACTTCAGTCACGTTCTAATTTATGGTAGAAGTTTTCAGTCATCTTAGTTAAGTTACTGTTAAGTAAGGCATATTAGTGGCCATTGTTGCTATCTTCATACCAACACAACACAAGAATATGAAAAATGTCTCCATCTAAACCATTTCTTACATTATTCCCTCTACTTACCTACCTATCCTTTTCTTAATGTAATTGAGAATATTATAATCTATATAAGATAGGTGGTATCTCTGCTGTCTACAACATTTTTGTTCCAGAACCAGTTTAATTGTTTGTGCTTGTTAATTTTATAGTCTAGGAAAAGAGTCTCTGGAAAAGGCCTTTGAGCTGATTGATTACCTTGAGAAGGAGAACTGCACTGCACCACTCACTCAAGCTCTGTTTCAGATGAGTCTTATTTACAATCTCTTAGATAAAAAGGGTGAACAACAGCTGGCAGCACGAGTAATGGTATGTCTTAGTGTTTTGGTAAATTCATGTTTGAAATAATTCGTGGTTTATTTTTGAACAATATTATTTTTGTTGAACAAATTATTTGGTAATCATTTTAAGGCTTTGGATGTTAACTTGTTGCCAGTCTTGCCTGTTTGTTAAGTAGTAATGGGCTCTTATTGGGATGCTAAATCTGCTGGATTGACTTTTGTTTTTGTTCAGTGTTTTTTAGGAACTCTAATGCAGTGGGAACATAGTGGTGACTTGGCATTTACTACAGTGGCTATAAAGGTCAATGTACCACAGTGATGTTTAATCAAAATCAGTGACATTTTCAAGTACAGATTACAGGAGAAAATAGCTCTTTCTGTGCTAGTTTAGAAACTCATTAAAGTGACTGGAGTTTGTGGAGCTAGTTCCTTTATATACCTTCCAACCTGGCCATTTTCTGGGAAAAAGTAGAAGTGTGAAAATAGTGTTGTCACACTGGAGTTGGGAAATAAATGAACATCCAGTGCTGCAGGCTTAGCCATGAAATAAACATTGTAGGTTTATTCTTGTTCTGCCTTGTTATTTTGAAGCCTCCTTTCCACATCCATGCACAGATTTAAGAATGTGCATGTTGCTTTATATTATAGAATATCAACAAAGGGATTTCATCTTTTTTGTATTGTTTGTTTTATTTTTGTGGTGCGTGTTTTTCTTTTGTTTTTTTTTAATGCCCGTATAAAATAATGGATATTCTTGTTTATATTCTAGGTAAGAGTGAAATATAAATGCTTAAGACAACTTAAGAAAGGACCAAAAAAGCTACAAATTATGTGCTGTGCATGGTAGTACAAGCTGTGGTCTGCCTACAGTGTGTACTAGGTTATTATAGTTGAACTTGTCTAAACAAAGCCCTAAGGTAAAGCTCATGCTAGCAGCCACATTAGCAAGTCTCAGGTGAGATGGAGTTGCTTTCAGGTCACGTTGTGAGCTACAGAGCTGCACCCATGAGTCATAGGCAGTCTGTAGACGAAGGTTGGTTTACTTTAAAGTTAACTGTGATTTGCTCCAATTAAAAGCACTTATAAGCAGACAGGAGTTGCATTTAGTTGAGGGAGTAAGCTGGCTATGAGTCTCGGGAGCTTAGAGTGTGGTCAAGTAGATATGTTGGCTCAGAAAAATTATAGCCTCCCTTCTGCATGTCATAGGGACTATGTGTAAAGTTGAGTTCAACTGCTACAGTCTTTCTACTACAGTAGTTCAAGCAGGCACTGACCCAGCATATCTTTCAGGTGTAGGTGGTGTCCAGTATTTATGTAGACGATAAGATACAGTATATGTTAATTGGAATAAGATGTAAATCTGCTAGGTTGAATTTCCACACTTTTAAAGCTTTCTGTTTTTTTTTGTTCTGTATATGAAACATTCTCTTGAAGAATTAGATTCTTATCCTGTTGCTAATCTTATTTCCTCCTTTAGCATAGAATAGAAAGTCTGCTTGGAAATAAAATCGATCAGCAAGCATGGACTGATGATGGGACCCTGTCTGAACGAGAGCTGCGGTCAACGCTGCTGGCTTTTGCCTGCACTCACCATCTAAGAAACTGCAGAGCGACTGCCACTGAGATGTTTAAGGAGTGGATGAGTTCTAATGGCACAAAAAGGTACCATGGAGATTCACCTAATGCTGCTTTTATCTGTCTGTTTTCCTGTTGCCTCCCAGGTTTTGAACAAAGATCTGAATATTGACAGCTAACTTCATTCTGTGTCATTTACTGTTCCTCATCTAAAACTAATTGCTGTTTCAAAATGAGAGGGAAAACTGTACCCAAATTTAAAACTTTGTCTGCAGTCTTATTGAATGTGACTGCAAGACCAGCCATAAATTGCTTCCATCTGCATTTCCTAAGCTGCATGCTCAAGGAGAATTACTTAGTAGCAGCATCAAAGTTAACCTTTTTATCTTGCAGAACTTGCTCTGCTCTCTGGGTTCACGTGGATTTTGTGCCGCAGAAAATGATTCAAATTCTTGTACCGTTTACTGTGCTTTCATGTGACTAATGTAATTTGCTTTTTCCCAGTGAGTTAAAATACTAGAATGGCATGAATTCCTCTGTCCAGCAGACTTGTTATTGCCGCAGAATTAAATTGTTCTAACGAGCGACATCTCTTCAAGGATAACTACCTAACTTCTCTTATTTTGTGCTTTCTTCTTTCCTTTCTAAGATAAGTATTTTTTGTCTCCCTGCACACTTTTTTTTAATCTCTCCCCTTCACTCCCTGTTTTTCCCTGTAGTCTCCCTAGTGATGTTATGAAATCCATATTTGCGGCTGGAGCCAAAACTAATGAAGGCTGGGATTTTCTATTAAAGATGTACTCCTCTTCAATTCCTGAAGCAGAAAAGAACAAAATGATTGAAGCTTTGGCCAGCACAGATGATGTCAGAAAGCTGATGTGGTATGAAACAGCCAAAAAGTTGTATACTATATAAATTTAAAGTGTTGAATCTTCTTTGAAAGCGTAGTTTGTAGGTTTTGCTGTTGCAGAAAAAAATTCTGAGTGCTAAAGAAGATATAGGCAGGTGAAGAGTCTGATACTTACCCTTACAAATGACTTCTGTACCAGAGTACTTCAAAAAGTCAAAATCAAAGACAATTGGAGCTAAAAGTTTTGCTTTGCTGGACTAGTAACACAGTTGCAGGTTGTTCTCTTGAGTCTGCAGAAATTGGTATGTTTTTGGTATGACCAGGACAATCAATAGGATTTTTTTTCTTTTTAATTCATTTGGATTAGATTTTGGCCTAGTATTGTGCTCAAATACTTGTTGTAAGACCAAATCTCACCAGAAGTGTCCTGGTGGGTGATTTTTATTACAGCTTTCTTCTCTTGATTTGTTTGTGAAATACCTTTTCTCTTACAAGCTGTGTGAATTTACTTCATCTTTTCAAAAAAACAATGAAAATTCAGATACTTGTCTTAGAGCTAAGACCATTCTGATGCTTGGAAGCTCAAGGTAAATGAATATGGTGGGTGTAAATTGGAGTGCCAGTGTGCACCAGATGTCAAATGTAGCACACATTTGGTCTATTACTGAATCTTCTTTTAGTTCAGGTGTATCAGGAGAAACATGTGAAGTTGTGAATGGACTGTGGCAGTTTTGGTTTTTGTTTGTTGTCCCATTTCATAGTGTTGTCTTTCAGGTTAATGCAGAACAGCCTTGAGGGCGAAGTCATCAGGACACAGGAGCTTTCACATATCATAGCAACTGTCAGCCAGAGTTTGCCTGGATACTTATTGGCCTGGGACTTTGTTAAAGAGAACTGGGAAAAGCTGACACGAAAGTAAGTTGGTTATTTTGTTTCTTTGGTTGACTTGTATTAAGATTTTTAAGCCTGTTTTCAAATATCATCATCTTCAGAAAGAAGTTGAAACACCAACTTTGAAGTGATTTAATAGAGAATGGGACCTTGGTGCCTGAGCCTTGTACTCACTTGAGAAAATCTTGAATTCCTGTTAAAAGGATGCTGTCTCTAAGACAATTGTGGCAGATATAGAATTTATGTGGATCAAATGCATTCAAAAGTAAACCCATGGAGTTCACTCAGCAGGCATTTCTTTTTTCTTTTTTGTAGCGATTCCAAATGCAAGCAATAAGAAAACCCCTTTTGCATTAGAAAAAATGTTTTCCTTAATCAGCCTTGCTGGCTCCCCAGCAGGAGAGCTGGCCTGCAAGTCTTCAAAAAGCTAGCAGTCATCAGAAAGTGTGTATTCTGAGTCTTAATTTTGATTTGGAATAGCTTTGTATTGTTTAAAGCTGCATGAGAATTCCTGTTCCAGCAAGCTTTTAATAACCAGTATGACAAAATTACTGTGCTTGAAATTGAATCTGGGAGTGTATTTGTTGTACAATTTTGGAATGCATACCACATACAAGTTTTGATATTGAGTATGGGGTGTCTTCGACCTTTTACTTTTGGAGCTGGGGTAGAAATTTGAAAAATCTGCATGTCTTTTAGCCCTAAAATTCATTTTTTAGAGGGATTAAGGGTCTTCAGGCTTGGACTTCAAAAAGCTGCATCTCTTTCCAAAATGAGTGGTCTAAACTTACTCAAATACTGTTAATAATTCTCAACTCTAAAACAAAAATGTGAGAGTAAGAATGTGTATGTGTTTTGAACTTGCGTCTTAAGTGTGCTTCCTAGGTATCTTCTTCTGTGTTTCTGTTTCAGGTTTCACTTAGGCTCATACACTATCCAGAATATTGTTAGCTGGTCAACTTGTCAGTTTTCAACAAAGACGCATCTACTTGAGGTAGGTGGCATAAACTACCAGGAAGTGTTGCCTGTTAGTGGCAGTGCTGTGCATCCCAGTTAATTGGGGAATGAGCAAAATGCCTATTTTTGTCATCCTTGGGGCCTTTGCAAAAGAATATAGAGCTATGGCTATCCTTTAATCCCCGGGTGGGAAATATACCCGTAAGCTTGTTGAAGGTTATGTATTCAACTTGTGGTTGGGTGTACTTGTTTTTGTTTCCTCTTCCCTAGAAAACAGTTTCCCATGATAGAGATAATGAGTTTTGGGCCTAGATTTTGTAAACAAGCCCTGCTTTCTCTATCTCTGGAATCTGATGGAGGGCTGGAAATAGTGCTGTACTTTATTTTGACTGTCAGCAATCTCGAGGAACTTTCATGGCAGTTGAGAATCAGTTAAATCTGTGGTCCCTCAGCAATCCCCCAATCTATGCCTCCTCTTCTAGAGGTCATTTGGGTTCAGAATTCGGGAATGGTCTGTGGTTTAGCCTAATGTTCTCACTGAGGTAATTTTGCTCTTGCTGCAGTTTCTGTGAAGGGTAATCTCCTTGCATTTGGGGAATACCAGCCCTACTATGCACGATTCGCTGTTCTTTGCATGCACTTGTAGCCTTTGCTTTTGAAACTATTTGTGTGGTCTGTGCTGATATCAATTAGAACTTTTTTTTTTTTGGGGGGATGTGCAGGTGAAGACGTTTTTTGAGTCAAGATCAGAGGAAAGTTCTCAACTGCGTTCTGTAAGAGAAGCAATTGATACAATTCAGCTCAATATCCAGTGGATGGAGAGGAACTTAGCAAAGCTACAAGAATGGCTGTAGTGAATGAACACAGTGCTGTGGTTTTTCAGCCATTCAGTGGATTTGTGGACTGTTGCTCTGTTACTTTTGCAAAAGCCAAGGTGAAACCAGGCATCGCTGCAACATTGTTTGCACTATTAGGGAGTCTAGATAGCTCAGGGCACATCTCACGTAAGTTTTGTTTTTCCTCAGAGCATTCATGGGCAGGGTGTAAGTATTTATTCTGAAACTTTTTTCATCTATAGACCAAACATCTGCATAAATGATGTTAAATAATTTTATATTTAAAACATATGCCCTTTCATTTGGAGTCATGTTCTAATTTTTCAACAGTGGGCAAATACTGACAGAGGCAGAAAAAAAAGGAAGGTTTACCATGCAAGCTGTTCATTCTTTGCGGAGTGCTGGTTGAGAAGTAGGGTTTTTATGAGGAAAAAAAAAAGTAAGTAGTTTTCACATTTGTAGGTACAGTAGCTGTTGTGAAACAAAATCACACTTGCAATATGTAAGTACTAATGGATCTCACAAGGTACACCAATTTGAGGGAAAGTAAATAAGTTTCAGATTTGCTTCAAATTTTGTTTTTTTTTGAAGTGTTCTCTAGAATTTACACAAATATTGGGAGTAATATAACATTCTAATAATATGCACTTTCATCTGTAAAGTGCAGTGTAAATTAAGATTACATATGGAAAAGCAAAAAAGCCAAATGGCAAAAACAATTGTTTTTGAGATGGGAGTTCCAGAAGCACCTATGTGACCCTGGAGTTTTTACTCTGAATTAATTAGACATTTTTGAGATTCTTTAATGATTAAATTGTAATTACTGTTGCTGTATTGATCTCTTCGAGCAACAGGTGAAACTTGCTATGGGAAGTTGCTTCAGGCTGGTTCATCTACTAGACTAACTACTGACTTGTCCACTCTTGACTACTGATTTTTAATTCCATCATTTGTTGCAGAGAGCCTGCAATTAGTAGATGTGTATCAGCCACTTAATTTAGGTAAGCTTCTGCTTTTTCCCCTGCCTGTTATTCCCCATGTCACTAGTATAAATTGTGTACATTGCTTATTTTGTATAACGTAACGTTAGGGTTGCTTATCATTTACATTTTTATGGTATATCTTCTGCTGTTGTGGAAAAACTGCAGGGGACAAGTCTTCAAACTTCTCCGAAGAGACGGATCTAAAACCAGAGGTACCACATTAAAAAGGCAAAATATCAACCATACGATCTGCCTTTCCATCTAAAACAGTTGAGAAGGCCATTTCTGAGGCATAGCATATACATACAGCCTAGGCAAGAATAAACATACCTGTTTATCTGAAGATCTGATTTTTTTTAATGTTCATTTCACTACAGGTGAACCTTTTGTGGATTTATGCACACATTTAAACCTGTTTTATCTTACCACAGTTCAATTATGTGATCAGACTTAAAATTAGTATAAAAGCATTTACAATTAAAAATAGAGCTTTTTGAATTAGGTGGATTTAATTTCAGCCAGTGTAAATCCTGAAGAAGGCAGAAGCTTGAATGAGAGTTGAATTATTGGATGTAAAAATTTGCTGGAGGATCACTTAAACTGTGTGATTTCAATTATGAAACTGCAGCATTGGCTATTCATTTGATTAGCAAAACTTGGCAGCTAAGATCACTTAAGCCAAGCCACATTAGTCCCCTCTTTTCTCTGAATATCTGTGAGAAGTCCTGAGATACAAAAATTTCTCATTTTGTCATCACCTTCGATTTTGATGATTTTGTCACAGAATCATCAGAAAGAACATTGGACCTTGAGAGTATCTTGTTTGCCAAAAAGGTCCAGGAGTGAGAGCATTTTGCATGCACTGAAGAAGTAATTGGCTGTGTAAGTGCTGAAAATAGAACAGTATCAGAATTAGAATTTTAGTTATTTTGGTTCTTGGACTATTTGAACCAACTGTCATGTGTTGTGCTTTTTTTTGTTTAGCTCTGGAATTCTCTGTAGAACTATCTTAGTTCCATCCTTGTGCGTGTCTATATGTGTGCGTTTACATAGTTTGCATATGTTTTTCTTTACAATCACTTCATGTTAAATGACAGTAGTAAACTTGTACTTTCCTGTCTCCTTACATGTGTTTTATCTCATCCCTGTCTGCAGATGTGAGATATATGAATTTCAAAGAGAGTGTGGAGAAAAATCCCATCCACCTCCTGTTTTCAACTGTAGGATTTAAAAAATACCATTTTGTTTAGAAGCTTTATTGTTAATGAACTCTTTGCAAGGAAATAGCATGCAGCTGAGTTTTATGCAGCATATACTAAAGAAACGTTTTGAAAGTTGGGAGCTTTGAGTGTTTTTTTATTTTATTTTATTTATTTTTTTAATCCAGTAATCTTCAAGTAGCCTTCTTGGTATATGAAAGATATTGCATTTTTTTTCAGTATCAGTTGTGGGGGGCTCTTTAATTATTTTTCTATCATGGAGCCTCTGGACTTCTGTTTATCTGTGTTAAGAATTACGCTGGAGTCCTTCTTCACAGAGTCACAGACTGGTTGAGGTTGGAAGGGCCCTCTAGAGATCATCTAGTCCAACCCCGTGCTCCAGCAGGGACACCCAGAGCACGGGGCACAGGGTGGCAGCCAGGCGGGTTTGGAAGATCTCCAGAGCAGGAGCCTGCACAGCCTCTCTGGGCAGCCTGTGCCAGGGCTCTGGCACCCTCACAGGAAAGAAGCTCTTCTGTTAGAAGTACTTATGTACACTCCTCCATTAATGAGTGCATTATTAAATGAGGAAAACTGAGGTGTAGGCTAAAGCCAAAGCAATGAATTGCCCTTTAGAGCCATATCTGTCATGCCTTTTACTGGGAAGGAATGATTCTTACTCTTGTTTTTAGGTTTTCTCTGTCTTCCAGTCAAAAGAAACATGTATATTGTAGCAAACAACACCTCTCTACATAATTTTTGTAGTATTTTTTAGATGAAACTTGCAGAACCAGTGTTTGTGTACGTCTTAGGCTGCTGTTACTTTGAATTAGAAGAGCTTTCCGTTAAAAAGCTTTGGGTTTAAATGCTGCTAGCTTGGAATCACCTGCTGCCATGTGAAATGATTCTGGTTAATAAATCGAGCTATACAGTTTATATTCAGTATAAATTACTGTCCTCAAAGACATTACACAATGGTTGTCTCCTTACTGTTCAGCATCCTCTGTTTATAAATAAACCACTTGTAACTTTTAAGAACTGACTGTGGTGATAAATATACATGTAAAAGCTCATCTACTTTTCACTTCTATGCAACTTTTTCTCTTTCCTCCATGAAGTTAGCCTGTTGGAAAAAATGTAAACAAGTAATTGAGTTCTGAGGTTTCGCCCTGAAAAAAGGAGTGACCAACTTGCCTTTAGTTTTTAAGAGATGGAGAAAGTGCCAATAACTTACCATGTGCTCTCAACTTGCGTGAGACTTGAGACATGAAAAGATGGTGACATATGGAGTGAAGGAGTTTAGAATAGGTAAAGTATTTCTGTGTAAACTGATTGCACCTATGCATAGGTTGGATCAGTGCACCAAGGTCATTGTGCCTTACGACTTGCAGTTATAGTGATATGCTGGGTAGTGCGCTATATATAATGTGTCCTACTTTTCTGCTGGAGTCAGCTGAGGTCTTGTTCTTAAATTGACAAACTTAATGTTTCTAGCCCAAAGATGCTATTTAGGATGTTTTGGCCTTAGAGACTGGAGACTCTGCTCCTGGGAGCACGTGAGACTTCACCTCCCTGCTAATGGGAAAGCAGAGGAGAGTTGCTAATGGGGCTTTCTTGTCATACAAACAGCTCTGTGTGTGCATGAGTATGTGTTGATGGATGGGGCATCACAGAAGGAGGATGGTGAGCAGCGGTGATGGCTTTCCTTGCTTCCTATAAACATGATGTAAACGATACTTCAGCATAGACCTTCCAATTACTGAGCTACTGAAGCAAGACTGTAAGTTCTCCGGAAACGTTGCAGCTCCTTCCAGGCACTGCTTTGCTGTCAAGTTGATTCCTTTTAAATTAATCTTAAAAATTTTCCCTTGTCCTCACCTCTCCTAGGTTGTCAATGTGCTGCTTTGCTAGAGACCTTGTTTGCACTGTGGACTGTCGTGTTATTATTGTCTGGTTTAGCAGTTAGAAGGCATAGGAAGATGTTGTTTGTCATAGAAATGAGAACTTCGGAGTTCCTGCAGTATCTAAGATGGTTGATTTTTGGACATATATTGTACCAAACACAGGAAAGCTGTTCTTGTAATGAATTATTTTCTCTTGGTAGTCAAGTACTTTAGGAAGGCTTTTTGTTTGTTTGTTTACTTAGGGCGAGGGGTGCTGTGGGGACACATACTGCTTTGTGACTCCATATTTTTCACCTGCTCACCATTTGGTGGAACATTCCTTTTATTCTGGCAAATTTGCTTTGCTGGGAGATGTTATGTTTCCTCGCACTCTGAAGTTTAAAGTAGCGCTGCTTCAGTAACCATTCTCACTTATATGCACTTGATTCATTCAGTCATTTACATTTTAGCTTTTCCCTCATGTTCCTGAATCATCTGACATGTAGTCCAGTCAATTCACCGCATGGTCAATGTTTTATGTTTAGAATAAAGTGCTTGTGTCAACTTGTTTTTAATAGCAATGTTATTTATGTTTATCACTTTTATCTAGATGCTACTAAATGTTCAAGGATTTTTGTTACTTTTTTAAGGTGTGGTTTCATGGGATTTCTAGTAAATAAAATGAAGACATTATTTACCACATTGAACTCTCAGGACATGTTGCTACAGAATTTAAATCTCTAGTTTTGCTATGTTACTTAAAACTGCTGCTGTTGTAGAAATACAGATTTTGTATGTGAGTAGGTAGCTTCGAAGATTGAGACACAGGCATCTTTGAATTAGTTATGATGATATTTAACAAATTACTATAAAATCTAAAATATCTAGTTTTATAAAAATATGCTAGCTTGAATGGATTAAAATGTTTTAATTTGAAATGAATTCTTAGAAATCAAGTACTGACTTTCTATTGCAAGAATTGGAGAATTGGGTAGGTTGAAGATATTGCATAAAATAAATTTTTGCAGTTACAAATGCACCACATCTTAGCTAAGAGGAGGTTAAGTTTGGTATCCCTGAAGAAAACTTTGCAAGTTAATATGGAAATGTTATGTAGGTACTTGTAAAAGGTCACGCTTTACAGCTTAAGCACTGTAGAAATATTCAAAATCATGACACCCGTCTGAATGGTGAAATTCCAGGTTGTAAAATACTTACGTTTAGGGAGCGGGATTTTGAATAATGTGTGTGTGTACATAGCTATATAAATATGTATGTGTGTGTGTGTATATATATAATATGCAAATGTGTCCATTTCACTTGTAAAGGGAGAAAAAGCTTATTTTCTTTATATTTCAGAGAAACATAACCAGCACTTATTTGAAAGGCATGTGTACTGCAAACACTATTGCTTTTTGTGAGATGGAAATAAAGTATTTAAATATAAGTTTTTCTTTGTGTTGTTACTTTTTTGTTATGTCATGAGACTGTTTGAAAGTTCAAGAAATCAAGAAATGTCCTTTTTTTTTTTTTTTCCTTTCTTTTTAGCGTGTGGAAACAGTTTTGGTTGAAACACAGACTTAAAAAATCTGTGGTAGCAGATTTTCTGGCTGAGGATGATGCAGCATTGCAAGGGATCATAGGGTCACACTGTGAGTCTTCCAGTGCATCACAGGCCCATAAATTTTGACTATTACCCTGTACTAGATCTAGTAACTTATTTTCCCCTGAAAGTGACATTTTCTTTTCTTTTTATTCTCCCTTCTAGAAAGTCAGCCAGCCTCATTGCAGCCAGCTAGATAGAGTTTGCTTCTTCCTCAGCAGTTTGTTCCAGTGGTGAGTCTGCCCTTAGATGAGCAATTAACTAACACATTGAATAATATGATTTCTGCCTCAGATTTTTCTGGCAGCAACTTCCAGGTTTAGTATGAATTTCCCTCATTCTTTCCTAAGGTAAGGAATACACCATGTAGAGTTTTCCTATGCCAGAACTCTGTGGAATTCTGTAGAAATCTCCTTAATGCCCAGTGAAAATGCAAAAGCCATTTTGACTGTGTTTTTCTGTTTTTGCCATTTTCTACCAAATCGTTTTTCTGAACTGATTTAGTCACAGCCAAAGCTGTAAGCCATTTGTTCTTCATACACTCTTAAATATTATTTTTTTGTTGTTGTTGGTTAGAAACTTAAGAAGCCAGGCCATACAGAAAGCAAAATCATTGCACAAAGTTTTCCACTGAAATGAAGGCACTCTGTGTGTGTGTGTGTGTGTGTGTGTGTGTGTGTGTGTGTGTGTGTGGTTGTTTTGTTTGTTTATTTGTTTTCTTCCCCTATAGGTTACTTAGTATACATTATTGCTTCTTATATTTTGTCTAGTCAGTATATGCAGCAAGCAGGCTTTTTTTGTTTGGTTGGTTTTGCTTGGTAATTCTTTTCTCCTCTAGAATGGACCCACTATATTCCTGTTATCAGACTTGCATGGAGCACATATTTATCTGAAAACAGCATGGTTTGAAATGAAATGCTTAAAAATCCAAACCAGGTTTAAAAATTGTTAATGAGGGAAATTACTATATTTCTGTATAATTTGCCCTCATGCTCCATTTTTCTAAAACAAACAAACAAAAAGCCTTCCTACTACACCTTAGGAGAAAATTTTTAGCTTCAGTTTCTTGTTAAGTGCAGGCAGATGGATTACTAGTAATGACTGTTACTCTTCTGTGTGGTTATAAACAGATCAAATCATCCGTTAGCTTTTTTTGGAATGAGTTAGCTTCACAGAAATTATTTTAGATTAGAATTTGTTTGAGATGAAGAATGGCATAAGCAGAGACAGAAATTATATGCCAGAAATACATATTTGTAATATAAATCTGTGTATAATATGATAAATAGAGTATAATTGTTTCTTCCCTGAAGTACTCATGAATGTCACTACAGTGCTGCTAGCATTTGAGTTTTGGTGTACACAGTTCAAGAAAAAAGGTACGAAGCAATGGTAAGCAGTCAACTTTTTCATCTTTCTTTTGTTGTTTGTATGGATTTTCTGCTGTACTTATTCAGTGTCCCATCCTCCTCTTGCTATGTTGTGTCTCTTTTCTAAATATGCCTGCTCCAGTTTGTCTGCCCTGCTAAAATGATGCCATCCAGTCAAATTGTCAACTAAAATGAACTTCTGTCTCATTTCAATGGAAATCCTTGCATGAAGATTTTGATTTCTCTAGGGTCTGGCTACTGAAATTGCTGACCAAAAGAAAAAGAATATTAAAGCAGACAAGAGGAAAGAATGGCTTAAAGCTGTGGTTGAAACTAAAGTTAAGAAAACAGTTTTGGTTTGAATCTGCCAGAGATTTTGTAATTCATAAACTGAGAACATAAGAATTTTCCTTTCAGACATAGATTCAGTTTTCTTTCACAACTCTTTTGATATGTGTTCTGTGGCTTCCTAATCACTGCTTGTGAAAAGTAAATTGAGAACGAAACAGTCAGTGTAAAATTCCATATATTAAAATACAACAAGACCCACCACCTCCTTAAGATTATGCTGGCATAAACTGTCCCAAGTAGCTGTATGGGAGCCAGCTAATAACATTATTATGGAAATCTAAAAGTGGTGATGAAGAGGAGGTGAGTACATCTGAGGTTCTGCTACAGACCCAGATATATGCAAGCCTAGTGCAAATGAAATAGGGCTTAGATGGCCAGAAATCTGTTACTACACCAGAATAAAAACTCCCTGATGTAGAGGCATGCAGGGAATGCCTGTCTGGGCTGCATTATCATAAAAGCACATGTGCTCCTGCGGGTTTGGAGAGAAATCAGTGGCAGGTGGTTTCGTTTCCAGACTTTGTGACCAGGTTTAAGGGCAAATTATTTAAGTTACAGTAAAAGACAGTATCTTTAATTCTCAAAAGTGAATGTTGCCTTATTTTGGAGTTGACAAAACCTTTCTGATTCCCAAGACTGTAGGAATGGAACAAACTTTGTGCATGCTCAAAATATTTCTACTTTTAGCTTCCTCCCACTTGCTAACCAGCCAGTACAGCAGTTGCTACTTAATGAAGTATGAACTGCAGAAAAATCTCTCCTTGTCTCCTGTCCTGCCTTTCAGAAAGACTTGTAGAGTTTATGTTCTCTTGGAAGACGCTGGAAACTCCCTGCCTATCAAAATGTAAAGTAAGATAAACAGAGGCAGAACCCTTTTAGGAAGGAGAAAGGGGAGAGAAGGGAATTTAGTTTACCTCAGGGTAGAGGGGAAGAGGAAAGAGTTGGGTTAATTAGCATTCTTAAACATATTATTCTGCTCCTATATTCTTAAAAAAAAAAAAAAAAGTGCTTAAATGCCAAAATCTAGTACTCTTAAAAAAAATAAACCTTAAACCTTGTGGTCTGCTGTCCAGCTAGTGACCTTGATTTGATTATCCCCTTCTTTGGTGCCTTCCACCAAAATAGAAATGGAATTTCACTTTGTGAAGTGCACTAAGATCTTCTGAATCTAGTAGTAGTCCCTCATTATTGGTTTGTCTCTGTTATATGTTACATGAATAAACGAGTAAAGTTACACGAGTAAAGTTACACGAATAACTTTAGTACCCTCTGTTTGCAGTTCTGTCACCAGAGCTTAGTGGAGATAAGATCCATTAAGTCAGTGACAAGATCTTTATTGATCAGAGAGTTTTTTTTCTGTTTCTTGAGTCTAGGAAGTCTGTAGCATAACATGGGGTTTGGTGTTTGTGTATCATATGTATATCTTAATATTCAGCCACAGAGGACATTTTGTCCTCTCTTGTGCTCCGGTCAGTATGTTTTGCTCTTACTAGTTTTAATTTCTGCTTATTTAGTGGGTGGACATTTAAAGAGAAGTTGCGTCCCAACTTGGCAGTCCCACTAAGCTCCTCGTATAAGTGAGAAGTACAGCTGCTTGTAAGTCAGCTTTGAATTAAAAACAAGCAAATAAAAAACACCCACAACTTGCAGATCTTCTCAAAACAGAATTAAATACCAAAGCAGTATAGCCCTTTAATGTTCTGAAAATGGCTAGGGGCAAAGATCGTTCAAAGGAGGCTAGTGCTGGACTGAGTAGTTTTTCCAGATGAAAGTTCAGGGATTCGGATGTGTATTGCAGACTGTGTCAAGACAGAAAATGGGAATGGAGCGATTCCCTGCTAACGGAGTTCACTGGTGTGGCCATCTGGGGACTGTGAGGCCCTGGGTTGAAGTGGGAGCATGTTCTGTTGGAAGATGCAAAAATTGCATGATTTAGTTTGTGAACAGACAAGTTGATGCTGGATATACCTGATTCATACTGTTATTTCATTACTGGGTTTTACTTGATTCTGCATCACCTTGGATTTTGGTGCACTCACTGGATGAGTGTCACTGTAAAACAAGCCAACAGGCTGTGCCCCTTCATTTAGACTTGGCTTTTTCTACCTCAGAGCCAAAACCATAATTCATAATTATAGCTGGTTTGCTTTTTGACATGTCTTTAAAGGCCTGGTTTTGTTTTAGTGGATTTATTTCTCTTGACTCCTGTCATCTCACACCACTTGCAACCTGTTTTGTATTTGTAAATAGCTAATAGGGATGGTGCCAGTGAAGAGTGCACAGGGATGTTTGCTATCATTCCTGAGTTAGTAAGGCCAGCGGTGTGTGTTGTACACATCAGACAGTTTCCCCCACTCCCGGCTTTTTATTAGTTTTTTTTTCTTCATCCCTTCTAATTATTCATGTGGTGATTTATGGTAGACATGGGGATCCTGGTCGTCAATACTTCCCTGGTCTGGTGCAGGCACTTCTGCTTGGGTTCTCTCAATGTATATGGAAACAGAAGACTTGCTGCTGGCTAAAGAGGCTGAAAAATTAAATTTGGATTCCCTCCTGTGCTGCAAGTTTGGCAAGCTGATATGTTAATACATTATTTGTTAGTAGTGTATCTTTAGTTTGGGCAATAATGAAATTACAGAAGGAAATGAGGAAATCAGTGAATATCAAAGGCTGTTTCCATTAGTTATATTCCTCCCCCCTCCTTAGCGAATTGTAGTTTGAATGTCAGAGCATACTGAATTGACATGACTATCAGAGGCTTGTGTTTTCAACCTTGCATTCCTAACTTCTTTAGTTTCATGTGTATGATGTTTGACCAAGCCCACTCCGTGGTCTGGAACACGTGTCGGTTGTATGATTCCTAATTGCAGACTTTAAATATACATCAATTAAATCTAGATATAAACTGGTGGTATCTTGCATCAGAATAGCAGCATTAGATTTAGGAGCAAATTCGAAGACTGTTTAGACAGTTCAAGTGCTGAACAAAGGAAGTAACTTTGATGAGATGTGAAAAAGTTTGTTCTGGGAAATGGTCGGAGAAGTATGTGTGAGTACTTGCACCCTACAGGTCAAGTCAAGTTCCTTGTAGAAACTGTCATGCAATCTGTTGTCTACAGACACTAGATAACTGCTGTAACAAAATGACACATGTTTCTATAAAGCAAGATGTGTGCCCTAACAAGCCACCACTGCTACTGAATTATATTGGCACATGTAATGTAAAACAAAAACCTACTTTTGCTAAACACCTGCACTTCATACCCATCCTAGAGCCTTTGTCTGTGGAACTTAGTGTAGATCTAATAGTGAGCTGTTTTTATCATAGCAATTTCAGATATTTCTGGCAGCTTTTAATACTGTGCAAATGTCTGAGGCAGATAAAATTGAGCATGCACCAAAAAAGCAAGGCTGTCTGAACTGTGGTGGTGGCATCAATTATATTTACTTACCACATATGTGCTGCAGGAGGTTTGACCCTTCAAGTGAGTTCTTTACGACTCCATATCTTTCACTTGTTCTCCATTAGATAGAACATTCCTGCATCTGACAGATTGGATTTTTCCAATGCTGGAAGATGTTATCTTTCACTGCGCTCCGAAATTTAAAACGATGCTGTCTCATTAACCGTATGTCTTTGCATGTGTTTCATGCACCCGGACGTGTATGCTGGCTTTCAGAGTTCCTGGATCGTGTTTCACGCGGTTGCTGCAGCCCCCACATGGTGAATGTTCCTGGTCTCCATCTGGCTACATGCTACAGAGAGATTTGTCTGTTTGTAGTTCCTCTTGCATTACGCTGTTGTTTGTACTTACTGATTTTTATGAAGATGCTGCTCAGGAGTTTAAAAAAGGAAAGCGTGGAGGACACGACTCGCGGTCCCCTTGGCGAGCTCTGGCGTGGTTGTCGTTGCGGCTGCAGCAGTGGGAAGGACCCAAATGCCTGCTTTTGCAGTATTGCTCCAGTGTGCCGCTGCGGTGCAAACCCACGCAGCTGAGGGCGACACCCCAGCGTTCTCACGGTCCTGGGGGAATGACGTGGTAACTGATTCACGGTGCGGGTGCTTGTCAAGCTGCTGGAAAATGAGCAAGTTAATGCAATTATTTCTCCTTAGTTGTATTGTTTCCTCCCCTTGGATTGAGGGGTCTTGATTGGGATTAAATGTTGTTGAAATTACACTGTACCTTTGTTTCCTCCTTTCAATCCATACGCTGTCCTGTATAGAAAAGGTGGAAAGCAACTTTTATTTTTAAAAAAGCAAACCGTAATAAAGTCTAATTCAGCAAATTAACTGTACGTACATCTACCTTCATGAAATGCCTATGCTGTTGTTGTGCTATAAAACACTTCAGCGTAAAATCCATAGGAGAATTGTAGTACTCTGAAGATGATCATATATCATAATGTGGTGAACCAAAATGTAGCAGGTCAGAGTCAATTATCCACCTGCGCTCTGTCCTGAGAGCTGTGCTGTTACTGTTAACATGCATATTGCTTCTCCAACACCAAACAGGTGTTTTCTTGAAGGTTAGTGTTATAAATAACTAGCACTTTTGCAAAAGGCTATAAAGAGGCTTTCCAGTACCAAGCCAGGTTTTGAATTATTCCAAGCTGTAAATGAAAATGATTATGATTGAGTTATGGCTTGGGCTTATGGCTCAGGGTAAAATGAGCTACTGTTTTCTGTTTTTTTTTTTAGCTGTGGGACTTCTAACTCTCAATGCTGCTGTCACCACAACTGACGCCATAGTTTGTAGCATCAGAAGCAATCAGAGCAGTGAAATCTGGGCTCCCCTGTTCCCCTTCTAAACTGACTTTGTGGATTGATCTGCAGGGTGCAAGTGCACTGGCAGGTTTGTGGAGGTAGGTGAGCATAGCTGTGTGAGAGACATAATTGCAGGATCCAGTTCAGCACCATTCAAATGCAGTGGTTCTGCTTTTGGAACAGGTAAATCATCTCACTAAATTATCTCTAAGGTAGATTTAATATTTCAGGCCTGATGACTGAGGGAGGCAGAGAGAGAATGGCATAGGAAAAAGTTACTGCTCCTGCCCTGATACAGATAGGTGCTGTGTAAGACACAGGTCCAGCAAACACTGCGTGGTTGAAAAATGCTTTTTTAAACTAAATATAACTGCGAAATGTGCTGTATACCAGCTGTTGGTGAAACATAATCCAAAACTTAAACTTACTTTTTAAAAATACATGCTGGAGATATTTTGTTTTTTCCTTACGACATGAGCATAAGTCAAATTTTACATGACAGCATTATCTCAATTCATAGCAGACCTGAAATAAGAACTGTATTGCACATGAGGTATTTCAGTTTGTCACATTGTACTTGCTTTTCAACCAAAGTATTCTTTTGAAATATTTTAAGCTTCTAGTTACCCAACAAGCCTCCTGTTCATCTTTATAGGGTGTTCACAGTTTAAAATTTGCTGTACGTTCTGGTGTTTGGGACAAGCTTAACACTAGTTTTTGACCCAGTTAACTAATGCAAGGGGAGTAGAAGAGGACTGAAGGAAGACCACATGCTGAAATAGGCTCTCCTTGGTCTCCTGTGGTGAAGACTGGATCCACTGCTACTCAGTTTTATATCACCTGCGTGATGGTCCTGTCTGCCAGCAGCTCCATCTGCACTGTTGAGATGCCTTTCCTGCCACCCGCTGCAGAGCTATGGGTAGAGCAGAATCCTCTGCAGGGTAGCCAAGGGGTCAGCTCCTCTGAGTGCTTTAGGATGTTAGTGCTGCTGTTCATTTCTGTGTCTCATCTTCATCAGGAGCTGTTAATAAGTAGCATACGTTGATCCAATCTCCACGACTGTGTGAGGTCTGACTTTCAAGATATATTTTATGTAAAATGTGAAATGTGAAATTCAGCATCTGAGGAGGGTTTGTTTACCTGCTGCATTACCCTGCCAGAGGGAAAAGTAATTAAATCTTGCAGTAGGTTAACAGCTTGTTCGTAGACTAAACATGGGCAGGAAAACAGTCCAGTAAGAACATCAAAACTGCCTCCCAATTAAAAGCATCATAAAATTCTGCAAACTTGCACAGTTCACTCTTGGTTCACGCAAAGGCAAAGCTGCCACTACTGAACCACGACACACTTTCCTATGAAATGGCACGTAATGCAGGTGGACCCTCTTGCTGCCCTTTTTTTTTTTTTTTTTTTTTTTTTTTCTCCCCCCGCCCGGGTGTTCTTCTGCACTAGGCAGCTCCTGGCACTGCAAGCTACTTTCTACCTATCACAGTCCAACGGAACGCGGCAGCAAGCCTGCCCGTGTCTGCAGCCTAAGAGCAGCTGCTGAGTAAGAGCCTTCGGGGAAGGGGAGCCTTCCTGGGGAGCCGGGGGAAGCGGTGGAGCGCGGGAGTGTCACAGTGCATGGATGAGGAAGCGTGTGTTGGGTGAGAGAGGGGCAGGATTCGTGATGTGCTACCCTCCCGAGGAAGAATTTTTATTTCTAGGGGACGCCTTGTTAAGTTGTGGATAACAAATGGCTTAACTAAGGTTTAGAAAAGCTTAACTAATGGTTAGAAACACTATATCAAAAATTAAAGTAGAGAATAAGTAGAGCTGGTAATCCCTACTCTGAGCAAGTAACAGCTGTTTGTAGTGTCTCATGGTAAAGATTTGCAAGCCAGCATGGAGTAGAGAATGCTTTTGTCACTCCTGCCTTGTTCAGCAAGGACTGGGATGGTGCTCAAAGACTCAGTTTTAAAAGAAATAAAATATTCTTTACTACCCTTCTGTCTTTTAGTTGCTAATCTTATGAACGAGGGTGGTATATAATCTGAAAGCAGCTTGCAGTTTCTTGTGTGTGTGTGTGTGTGTGTGTGTGCGCGCATGCGCTCTTTTTTGTGCTGGCAATTGCTCATCAGGCAGGGCTGTGCTGATTTTATTGCCTGGTACAGAGCATAGATGCACTAAGCAAGCCCTTGCCTGAGTTTGGGGTCTTGTCTTTTTCTCCTGGAGTGCAGATGATGGCTTGCAGAGCTGTCTGCAGGCAGGGGTGTTAGCCAAACCAGCTCCCAGCCATGCCAGGAGAAAACTGCTGTGGTGCTAGCAGTGCACCCAGCCAAAGAACAGCTGCTTCTGATTACCCTGTACTTCACATCTCTGGGAAGGAGGCAGCCTGTTTCATTTCTGTATTTCTTTTTCCTTCTCCCTTCCCCCTGTGTTAATCCGATCTTTTTATGAGTTGTGTTTATCTGTAGTCAATGACAAAGTGAGCAGTAGAAAGGGATTTTTTTGCCTCCTTGTTCTTAATGAGGCATCACATGCCACTGCACTGTAAAGCTGTGCAGTGATGGCAGGGTGCGAAAGAATAGCAAAGACTGTAGTTCTCATGATGGCTAGGCTTTTTTGTTTGTGTGTGTGTGTGTGTGTGTATATATATATATATATATATGTGTATATATATATTTATATATTTTTTTTTTTTTCCCCTAAATTGAAAATACAAGATCTCCTTTGTGATCTCCCTTGACTGTAGGTAAGTTCTGGAAGCTTTGGCAAGGAGCTTGAGAAATCTACTTTCCATTGAGAAGGACAACTGCTCTTAATTTGCTTTGCAGCTAGAGTTGAAGGCCTGTGTACACTGCTGACCCTCTGTGCCTCAAAGAGGGACAGAGGCATCTGGAGTGTTACAGAAAGCAGGAAAGAAAACTCTGAAAAGTGCGTTTGTAGGCCTGTTCCAGAAAGAGCCAGGGAAAGAGAGCATTTTGAATGGAAACTTGAGTAGAAAAGGTCTTAGAAACTATAAGGAAAAGTCCCCAGGGTCTCCTGGTGTGTTGGATTCTTGCTGTATTCAGGGCTTTGGAGGTTCATTGTGAAGAATGAACCGAAATGCCACTGAAGAAATGCTGACTCCATTGCAGATTGTCTCCTAACCCCAGACTTCAGCCAACGTGTGGCAAAAGTGTCACCATCTGGTCCATACTCTGTAGCCATCTCTGTGCAGCTTTTCGAAAAGCTCCAGCCCAACACAGTGATCACCAGCTCCTGTTTGGCCGGCCTAGGAACTACAGGTCCCACAGTTCTCTCTGTCTGGGGCCATGTGCCAGAAGTCATTCCTTTCCCTATACGAGTGCAACTGGGAAGCTAAGAACTATGTGCTGCGATGTGACTACTTGAGCTTTCTTTCTTCAAGGTAAAAAAGAATCCTTTATAAAAGGCTTCCTCAAAAAAAAAAAAAAAAAAAAGTCCATGTAATAAGGTTCGTTGATGTATTTATGAAGAGCTAGGAAAGCAACTGGTGGTTCAGCACAGTTCATGTTTCATGTTAAGCAGATAATAACAGAAAAGTTAGCTAAGCAAGTAATATTACTTTATATTTTAGAGGAGTATTCTTACATCAGTAGCTAGTACTCATTAGTTGCTATTCTCATGACCAAGCAACTTTGAACATAATTTTGCCAAATATGGCATGGATTTGTGCAACATATATTGAATAGTATCCTTGAACCTGATACTGTTGTTCTATGCCTGCTGGAGTGGGATCTTTTCTAATATTTTTGCTCGTTTTAATTATTGTGTTTATTAAAGGATGTGGTCTCTCAAATCTTACATGTGTAAGTGATGTGGGAAAGACTTCTGTCAGCAACTTGGGTATCATTTCAAATGCAAAAATCTTATAACACTAAGAAAAATATGGTCTCAGGATTTTAAGAGAAAGGCTTTGGGACCTGAGGAGGTAAGAATATTGCTTTTTCTCTTCTCAGTGCAAGTCACACTGGCTTTTTTGTTTGTTTGTTTTCTGTTCTCTTGTTAACTCAGCCTATTTATTTTTAATTTGACAGAGAGACTTATACTTCATCTTTGGCATTTTTTTTTTAATGGGACAAGTCATGAAATGGCAGGTGAGTAAGACAATATGGTTGAAGAGATTTCCTTTTTTACTATCTGAAATTTCTATGAGTGCGTATGAAGCATAGTCTCCTGTGTGTAGTGTGTACAGCACTTGAATTCAAGTGTAATGATTTTTACTCATTTGGGTCCTAAGTTGTAGCATTCATATCTAGGACAATGATGATTGTGTACAATATATAAAGAAATGAAATATAATCAAAAGAACTAATACCTTATCATTGCCAGACAGGGTGTAAATATGCTTCTGTTCTGGCATGCAGTATTTTTTTCCTGAGAGTAATGCTGATACAGGTTTTGTTGGCAGAGTCCTTTTGAATATAAAAACAAACCAAAAGAAGTCTCCTTTTTCAGCAGGAGAGAGTGCTCGTTTTAAGCCATATTAAACTACCTTGTTTGTTTGCCTATCTTTTTGTTGGCCACTTAAGGAGTGGAACATGGTGGTGTGCTGTGGACCAACTGATGTTCTGTCATGCAAGCAGCTTTTCTTGGGCGCTGCTGTGTTTACCGCAGTTTCTAATGAGGAGTTGCTGTTCAGCTGCAAATGCCACAGAGTTAACACTCTGTTGTATTCTCGGTAAAAGAGGAAATAGGCTAATCATAGAATCATAGAATGCTTAAGGTTAGAAGGGACCTCTAGAGATCATCTAGTCCAACCCCCTGCACACGCAGGGTCACCTACAGCAGGTGGCTCAGGACTGCGTCCAAGCGGGTTTGGAAGATCTCCAGAGAA
>VZSV01000062.1:114392-152592 GCA_013398735.1 Nothocercus julius | reverse complement strand
TCACAGTGCTGGAAAAGAAAACCCTTATTGCATCCACACAACAGATATTGACCAGACCTCCTTATGCTTCTCTGTTTCTACATCCTTCTTCACAATATATCTTATGAAGGAAGTACAAAGCTTTTTACTTGGAAGGTGAACACTGCAGATCATCTCACAAAATACAAGGAAGTAGTAATATTTCTAAATTACTTAAAACACATTCCACACTTACCAGAACTCCTGCACGTGGTTCTGCGAATATAAGAGGACCTCAGTTAAGCTTTCCTCAGTCTGACACCTGCCTTTTAGTGAATTAGCACTTTCATTTATAAGGGTTATTTATGCTCTAAGATGATATTTGTCATGTAGTACTGTTCTGAATTATCAATACTTTATCTTGTTATTAACTTCAGAGAAAACAAACCTACAGAACTTTTAAGGACTAACAAATCCTTGTGGACTGTCAAAATTACCACTTTTCCACTTTTTTAAGAATAAAATTGGTTTGGTCAATCTTTACTAGAACAATGGTGGAAAAAAAAAAAACCCTAAAACCTTGAGTTTTATTTGTCATCTGGAGGAAAATCTACTAGCTCTGGACAAAAAGAATTTTACAAGACTATACTAGTGGTATTAGTATAGATGCAACCATAACCCTAAAATTATTTGGTAATGATAAGTATTTAATTATGTTACCTGAGTAGTTTTTGCTAATGTGTGATACCTAAGAAGAAAGTCATTTGTATTTGGAGTGTGGTCATTTCTCAAGTGGCAACTTATAGCTGAGAAGGTTGCACATTAGCCTACAAAGTTTCTTTTTAAAAAAAAAAAACAAAAACAAACAACCCCCCACACACAAATTTTATGTTAAAAAAAAAAAAAAAAAAAAGAAAAATGAAAGCATGCACACACTATCATCCTCCCATTACCCCCAAACCTTAAATCCAGAGGGAATAAGAGAAGTTTTGCTAACTTCTCAACTGGCATAGCAAAAAACTTGTCTATATTCTTAAAGGTTGAGTTCCTCCCATTTTATTGCTTTCTCTGATTCTGATGGTACAACAATGTACATGTTAACTAGTTATCACCAGTTTGGGAGATGCTTCAGATTTTTCTCTATATATAAAGTGTTGGTTCAGATCTGCAGAGCTGTTGAACTCATCTCCATTGCTCATTTGCACCACTGGACAGCAAGGGCAGGTTGCAGGAGTCGGCTTTGTGAGCTGTGTCCAACTCACTGATGCTATTTAACCCTTGGCTCTTTTAAACTGATGCCAATCCATATAGTAGAGAAGCAAGCCAACTCTGAGTTAATTGGATTAGCAGTGAAGATACAGTTGCAGAGGTTCTAATAATCCCATCCAAAGTGTTTATTCATAATCTACAGTCTTGCATTGATAGCAAACTCTTTAAGAGACATTTTGCACTTACACTGGTTGAGGAAACAGCCTCCCGAACACTTTCCATGATGAAGTCCTTTGTGATCCTGCGACAAGGCAGCTCATTGAAGAGAGAATTTATCAAAGCCACTTTGGCAGCATCTCGCCTTGCTTCTGCTCTGCTTAAGCAGTTCTGAAAAAGGACAGAAAAACATTTACGTTTCTTAAGTAAGGTCTGTATTTCGTACTGCATTTGTTAGATCTGTTTTATACTTCTCAATACAAGAAAGGCAAAATACTCTTTTCAAAAATTATTATATTGATTGCTTTTGTCACAAATTGTGATTACTCAGAGCCAAACAGTTTTAGTGAGAAATAGCTTTGACTCAAAGTTTCACAAAAGCTTTTGGTTTAATTAAAAAGTCATCTACTTTGTCAAAGTTCTCCAACTTTGGTGATATTTTAATTTTTTTTTTTTTTTTTTTTTTTCAATGGTTACTGCTAGGGTTAATTCACTGCTGCTTAGCACTTTTTCAGCCAGAAGCCAAGCTTGGAGTGAATTCTCTCTCCAAAAAGGTTTTTGGTGAAAATGTCTTAGATGTTTTTGTTTGTTTTTCTTCAGAAAACACATCAGTTTTGTGCTCTGCAAAACAGAGTGACACCTTTGAACTTCTTTGTGATGCTGTCCCTTGTTTCTTTTAAACCAGATCTATACTACATAAGGGATTTTGAGTATCTGAAGGGCTCTGAGCAGTGGAAAAGCAAAACTTGACTTGAACAAAATTGGCCCCCACATTGTCCACCCCACCTTCGCACCTCAAGCTGCCGGTCAGCATCAGCAGGCCCACCACAGCTTACAGGGTGCTACTTGCTAGTTTAATCTTGCCTTTTAAAATTCCAGTTTGTGTTTGACTCCTTTGGGGATTGTAATAGGGCATGAACATTTCTTAGCACTTTTGACCAGCAAACAATGTATTTCTAATTTTAATGACTTGGGATTTGCTAATTTAAGAGGCACTGGGCATTCTTAAATTTGCTCTCTGTAGGGTGACCTGGGTCAAAAGCCCTGCTGCTAATCTTAGGGAGTCATAGAGCCCCAAAGCCTCCTCACCTCATCTCGCCTGTGCTGCTGCGCTGCATGTGTTGTCAGGACTCACCCATGTATGCCACATCAGGCCTGAGGATCTTAATTACATCAAAGCATTTACAAGACTGAATTGCATACTGCAGGCAGCAAAAGCAGAGACCAAAGCCCCGACAATGCCTGAGGCTGCAGCAAGCAGCTACAAGGAATAGATTACGTGAATTAAATCCACATGAACCTAGCAGATGAATCGCACCCGAGGCTTTCAGGAAGACTTTAAAATGCCTTGAAAGATTTATGCCAATCTGACCACAGGGTGAAATTCTTTTCTGCTCTCAAACCCAGCAAACTGTGGGCCTGCACATGCCAGTGTGACATTCCTCCCAGGCAACAGAGTGCAGGTTGTCTGCTGTGCTTCAGGTTGCTGCCGTATCCCAGCCAGGGAAGCGGGTCCTGGTGATGGCCATTCCCTGAGGCCACAGTGAAAACAAGTCACTCTCATATGCTCCTTCTGCCTCCTTCTTTGTAATAATAATAGCAGTGAATTCCCAGCCTTTCTGAACAACCAACTGACATTTGATTTTGGTTGTTTTAATATGGAGCTTGGAGCATATGAATCAAAAAGTTGATGCATCTCTGTATTCCTCTGACAGGATGTGAAGAGAGTGAAAGAGTAGGGGCACTCAGGACCAGCAAAAACTGCCATGGTGATCAAAACCAACCCTATCCTTGCAGAGACATGCTGAATAAATTTTTGTAAGAAGTAGATGAGAGCAATCTCTTAAAAATTCTCAAACACAGTTTAAATGTCAGACAACAGCAAATAATGTTTGCACACTTTTACAGACTTATACACAATTACATTTATGTCTGATTTTCTTCGTAGTTAGGAAGTTGTCCCTTACTGGGAGGCTTTGCCTTACTTCAGCTTAGATGTTGTTCTTGTTGTGATACACTGGGTATTCTTTTCTGTTCAAGTATAACAGTGTGCGTAGTTTCTTTTATCAAGTATATATCTTTTTTCTTCTTCTAGACCTTAAGAGGGACCTAGTGTCTGACACAATTGCTTCAGCTCAACTGGATTGTTTCTGTCCACTTTAATAAGCGCCGGGAGTGCACCCTATTGTGTTACTACTGGGAGACTTCTGTTTATGATGTATAACTGGTTTCTGGTAAGCAAAAGAGTTACTTGTTTTAAAGGCAGTTAAAGATGTGTTTGTTGTATGGATATGTAGTTCTATGAAAGCAGTGGCAGAAATTATTTAAATGCTTATCTTTTAATTGGTTAGATTTTGTCTTTTTGAAGACAACCATTTTGCTCTCCATTTTAAAATGCCTTTTTAGAAAGTTTGTTCAAAGTAATGTGCATTTCTTTGCATAGAAAAGTGAGTGTTTTTTGTTTGTTTGTTTCCACTTTGCTAAACAAATATAATGCCTCTCTCAGAAGCTGGCATCTCAATAAATGTATAAAATAGTGAACCCTTTTTATATCCATTTCAAGCTACCCAGGTCCAATGTTTTGTCAGTATATATTTTTCTTTTATTAGGTTTAAGCATTCTCTTGCAGGCAGCATGTAGTTCTTTTTGTACAATTCAGGGAACAGAACTCAGACTTATGTGCTTTCAATAATAAACGTTATAATAAAAACCAATCCAAATAATTTGGATTTAAACCATCTTTGTGAAGATGAAATCTAGTAAAAATGACAGATAAAAGAAAACTATTCATTTTTAAGTAAGACCAGCAAAGCAGCAGATCAAAGAGTCTGCACATATTTATAAGCAAATGGCAACCTTTTTGAGATCAAGAGATTTACAAATCTGGAAGAAGAGAAAAATTCTTAACATTTACTAAGTGTAACAGGAGATATAAATACTTAACCAAAAATGGCAGTTATAATTTAAAACGATGACATGTGACTTTCCTTTGCATTTTTTTCCCCTTAATTTAAATTTTTTCTCAGTCTTTAAAAGATGAAACTGATTAGAGCTCATATGAGCCAGGGAATAAAAGGGTAAAAATTTTAATGTAGTTTCTGAGAGGGCAAAGGTTTCAGCGTAGGCTCGTTGGCTTAGGTATTACAAAGAAGTCTTGGAATATCGAAAGCTAAAGCTATATTGGAGACTGCAGAAGAGGCTAGCTGACAGGCTTCCAAGAGACGTGGGGAATCCACTGCAGCGACACGCTGTAGCATTTATCAAAAAGTAAGTATCAGTAGTCATAACCACTTTTAACATGCTGTTATTTAGGACTTCAGATGTCTGTAGAGGAGAGAGGGAGAAAGAAGCCTTAGCCTCAGTGTCCAGGGGAAGAAGTGCTATTGCCTGGTCCAAGATGAACAGCTGGCAGTGAGCAAGACTTGGACAAGGTGGTTCCTTCTAGCCCTCCTGACATGTAGAAAACAACAAAGGTGGGCCTTAGCTTCAAGATACCATCTGTCTTTGTTCTCAGTAGGTGAAAAATTCCATGAAGCATGAATGTTTCATTATAGCACAGTTCCACTTGGGTTCAAGCTAAATATCTGAAACTGCAAGTCTACTTCTGCTTCTGGTATTGGGAACATGAAGGTATGGGACAGATCCTCAGTGTAGTAAAATGCACTTGGGGTGAGCCAGGGTATGATAATGTCATGCAAGCAGGTGGTTTACGGTTCAGATGTGGACTCATTTGATCCTGCAGCAGCTCTGCGTATACCGCTTGCCCCTGTGTTATCACGAAGACATGATAAAATCTGCTTGTTGCACTAAGGCATAGCAAGAACTGAAATCACTTAGAAGAATCAAAGTCAAAGAAGGGTCCTTTTAGGTGTCCTGCCACCTGGTAACCATGTCCCTGGTAAGGAAAGCAAATCCTCACTGATATAATCAGTGGGAAGAGAAAGGTCAGAGGGGGCTGGCTGGTAAGTGCATTCAAAAGCCAGTTTAAGTTATTCTAGGGCTAGGGCACACTAGCACTGGAGAATAATGTGAATGGAGCAGAGAACTTGAACCAAAACATTAGGTGAAACCTCAGAAAATTTCCACTGCTAAGAGTCATCCCTTCTACCTCTATTTTGGTAGTCTTTCTGATGGTTCCCTACGTTTTTAGGAGACAGATGGCCGACTGTGTCCTCTTACATGAGAAATCGGCAAAAGGAGTGCCCTTGTCCTTCGTACAGTGAGAGGGAAGGGAAGGAAGTCTCCCTTGACCCTGCTGCTCTCGCAAGTAAGTCTGAGATCTGGGGCAGTAATTGCTGCCGTTCTGCACTTTTCCTTTTTTGCTCTAGGACTGGTAGTTGAGGCAACTGTTAGACCACACAAGTATTTCCTGGCACTGTTTATAGCAGCAATGAGAGAAGGGTTCAGAGGCCTCTCTACCTGACCACTGCTGTGAGTCAGCCTCTTTAAGAAAACTAACGTGTCCCCCTGACCGTTTGCAGCACAGAGCTTTTAGTTTGGATTTTACCCTTGGCTTGATTTGTGCCATGGTTAAATTATTTGGACAACAGATTATAACAAATATCGAATGTATATTGTTGCACAGTGAGTGTACTGAAAGCCTTGATGAATGCCAGCATGCTAAAGAGGAAAGAAGCAATTGCTTTCTGTGGAGAGTCAAGTTAATGCATTTCATAAGTCATTTCTGGATAGTGTGGTGCAAAGACTTTTTGAGAATCAAAAGTTAACATTTAATGAGTCCCTTTCTGTTCTCCCTAAATGTACTAGTTCTACTCAAAATTGAAGTCCGTTTTGCAGCTAAATATATTTTGTTTAAAAATAGAGACTTTAGCTGACCTTTGTGACACAGTACAGACCTTTCCTTTCCCAAAGTGATCATAGTCAATTCAAATCTACCTTGTTTTCCTTCTTCACCTTTATTTTAAAAAAAAAAAAAAAAAAAAAAAAGGCGCTTAGAAAACACCAAATTTACAACATGGTCTACCAAGTCAGTCAATGAATTTGGGAATTGCTAGATCCTTGCAAACAGATGCTTTAGCTGACTTAGGTGACTTGAAGTACCAGGGTAAAACATGAAAGAGAATATTTGTAAGACTAAAAGGACTAAAGCTTAGACACATCTGTAGACCAAAAACCAGTGCCTTTCATCACAACTGGAATGAATGTTTAACTAAGCGCATTCCTCTGATAATACAAGTAAAAAGTTGCCTGTAACAATATATTGCTGAGTAAGCAACCATTTGCCTTTTGCTTCCCTTATTTTTCTGACACTTTTTCCAGTATTGAATACAATGTAATTAAATACAAGTAGAATACAATGTAATTAAATCAACCTGGCATAACACAGGCAGGCTTGGCAAGGTGCATTTTGCAGAAATGTTAGGCTAAAAAGTAGAAAATGGTTCTGGTTTTGCTGTGTACATATGCGGTGTACATGTTTTGAGGCAACAGAAGCTCTAGTGAGGCTCTTCTGGTGAGCCTCTACTTGCAAAACTGAATAGCAAATAGTAGACAAATTAGTAATTCTGTGGCTGTTCACTGTGTTCCTGGCAGCTAACTAGATCATCATTAAACCCAGCATTTTATCACCCTGCATATGTATGAGGAGGAATGCAGAGCAGGTGAAACTATATCTAGGGACTACCCTCCCCCCAGAAGAGAAGTCTTCAGAAGTTGCTCTTTGTACTGTGTATCAGGATTACTGTAGTTGCAAGCAAGCAAGGGGACGAAGGAAATCAGGCATTGCTTTAGCGCAGCGAGACAAGCATTGTCCAAGGAAGGAGGCCACACTTTGAAAGACCAGAGACACACCTGCTGTTCTGGTATGGGTGGAATAGAGTTTGGCCTGATCTGTGCAGCTTGAGTGAGCTTCTACTCTGCAGCGGTGCCATTTGTTTCTCGAGGGAGTTTGTGTGGGCCGTACAGTGGCTGGAACCACATCAGTACTGCTTAGAGCAACTTCAACTACTTTAAACCCCGCCGAGAGTGAGCTACATCCTGAATCCATTGTCAGGAAAACCCAGGCAGGCAACTTAGGTCAGCAGGGAGGAAGGACCCACCGTGGGCACGTGTTGGGTATTCAGGCTGCTGAGCGCTGTGCTGGACACGCTGGCGCAGAACCAGCCTCAGAGGCAGGGAGTGGTGACACAGTTCAACTTTCCCCCCCAGAATCTCTCTAGCTTTAACTTCTGAGGAAGAAATCTGGCACTTTTATTAGCAGTGAAATCACTTATGTGGAGAGAAGTCCATTTATTAAACTGTAATTCTGAGGCGTTCAAATAGGTCTTTAAATAGTGTGGGCAACATTTATTTGATTTCCAAGATTTTCAGAGGAGTTAATTAGTCCTTGCTGGCTGAAGGCAGCACTGATAACATGCACTATACTATTTATGCCATCTTTTCTGTTCCCCCACACACCCAGGTTTGCTCTTATATACACACGCATGATAACATCTGGAAACATCTATGAAATTATTCAATGTAAGGCCAGGGGAAGCTTGAGGAGAGAGGGAGAGGGTGCTTGCTGATATTAAACAGCTGATTTCTAGCCCTTTGATATGGAAACACTCAACAAGAATTGAACAGCCTCCTTAAGCCAGCAACATCACTCAGGCTGCAAGAAGGAAAGGAATGTTTTATAATTACTTTTCCAGCCCTGTATGAAGGTAAATCTGAGAAAAGCCTGTAACCTGGAGGTGGTGGGCGGCAGTGTCTTGGAATCTGATGGAACTACCTTGCCTCTTAGGCGATGCCCAGCTTTCTTCAAAATGCTTTCTTGCCCCTTCCATCCTCCTACTCTGTGTTGAGGCAACATTCCCTTTCTTCACCCTGCTTTGTTAAAAAAAAAAAAGAGTAAACTAGTGTCTGAGAGAGTGAAGGCTGGATGTCAAAGTATCCTTCAAGGATACTTTGCTGAAGGAGATGATTCTTCTATCTTATTGCCACAGTCTTTTAAAATTATTATTTAGGACATATATGGCTTGGGAATGCTGATAGTGTATATAATCAGCATCTTCAGACTTAATATCATGTTAAGGAAGCAGTTTTTTCTACTGTTCCATCACCCAAAGTCTCCAGAGAAATTAGTATTTCACTGTATAATACAGTGTGTGTTTAAGAAAAAAACAAGATCACTGCTCTTTCTTTGTTTATGACTCCGGGTTGAAATAACCAATTTTAAAATAACTTTACTGGAAGTAGACGGTACTTTAAGTCGACCCCTTATGAAAGCTAAACCCTCCACAAACTTTGCAAGGAAGGTGTTAGGAATTTTTAAAATAAGTATTAATTCACAACTTATTTAAAACAAAATTATATAATGATACTCAGGCTAGCTTATGAACCACATACTATTTATACAGTAAAGCCTTCCTTTACTTCTATCTCCCTTGGGAAAAAATTAACTTTATAAATCGAGTTTATTGTGACTTAATGAGTTCCTTAATTCATTGGCCATTGAAAATCACCACCTAAAGTGTATGGGCATATGGTTTTCATCTACATCTTCATTGTAGCCCTAGGTAACTTCCCCAAACCACATCCTTAACTGTTGGAAGGCATGCAGTTTCCCCAGAAGCCTCTGCCTTTTCTGAAATATTTCTGCCTCTCTTTTTTTTTTAATCCTCAAATTCTGTAGTTTAACTGAGATTTAAATCAAGTCCATTGATACAGAAAGTCTTGGACTCTGCCATTTCTTTCACATCTTGAACCATCTTTGAGTTCATGTCTGTCTTCATCTCAGCACAGGAAGCTATCCCAGTTCAAAAACCCAATTACCAATCATCTTCACTCACTGGGCGGCATTTCAGTGATGTACTGCCAGCATTTCAATGAGTCTGCAGAATGATTTTTCCCCTGCTTTCAAATACATGTGGTATTTTCAAAGCAAAGAAAATAACCCTTCCATAAAACCAGTGCTTTCCATCACAGTAATCTTCTGAATTCACCTTGCTGATGCTACCTTAGGGTGTTCCTACATCAACAGCAGAGGCAGCAGAGCATTTGGCTTGTAGCCTTTACCTCAAGGTCTTGATAGCGTAGAGAGGGGCTCATTTCTCGTGCAAGAAGTCCACTTTGAGGTTGGAATCGTCACATCTCTGCTTTCATCTTTGAAAAGGCGTGGGGGAGTTGGGAAAGACACCTCACCTGTATTGTGGGGTCTTAATGAAAGAGTAGGTGGTCTTCTATGGGTATGGGGGTCTTAGAGAAGGGAGTGTTTTTGTTTTGTTAGGGGTGGTAGAAAACCAAGGTCCAAAACCTTATTTTACATTCTGTATGAGCTCTTTACATTTGTGGCAGGGGTGGAGAAAGAAGAGATGGGTATGAAAGATCTGTGTCTAAGAGTTGATGTTTGGAAAGATGATACAGCTTCAGATTATCTTTTAAAAAAATTAAAATTAGAAGCTGCATTTCCTAGCCCTCTGGGTTGTGGAGCTGAAAAATTTGACCATGACGCGACTCTAACACAGACATTTTTGTTTAAATCTATGAGAAGCCCAAAACAATATTCAGGTTAAAAAGAGGGCATGTCACCCCATGTGTCTGACTGGGATGTTTATTCCTTCCAGCTGTAAAGTTTGTGTTAAGTTCTGAAAGGTTCCTTCACACCTGAAGGAGTGAGGGTAGAGTGGAATATTCCCTCTCAGGGAGGCAAAAGGGAGGCTGTTTTAAGAGGGAGTGTAAGAAATTTGCTTAACCTTAATCACTCCTTAACCTTAACCAACTCGTGTTGCTGTAAGTTGCAGCAGTAACTTAAAATATAGGCTCTATTTCTAGCTGGAAAAGAAAGGTATATATTTCCAGATTTTCCATTTTTCCCATGAAGAAATATAGTGACTATAGGCAGAATTTAAATTGATAATAGAAATCTCACACAGCAAGTGAGAGTAGATAAAGTTAACTAAAATCTTGATTTTGAAGACTTAAGGAGTTGCTGTGATGCAAACTTTAGGACATATCCTGTAAAAATAAGGTGGGATTTTTTTAGCATTTTATTTTTATAAAATTATATAAAACATAGTTGAGGAAATACTCACTGGGTAAGGTAGGGTGACCTTTTATTTGCTCCATTAGACTTCCATTAGCCTTGGAAAAACAGATCAGCTTTTAGCTGCACAGGCTGGCATGTATTGCAGTCCAGTGGACTCAAAGAAGTGTTAAAGTTCTCCAAATCTGGTCCATTTTTTTGCTTCCAACTGTATTACTTAGTCTAATAAAAGATATTACATTTCCTTACAGAGCATTCTTTGATTAATAGTAGCAGAGAAATGCCAATGAGTACATAACAAATAATAATTGGATATTTGAATGATCAGCTCAGGGAATTTTTAGCACTTCTTAAGTGAGCTGCAAATGTATTGTTCAAATGAATTAATCACTGCAGATGACCTCACTTGCAAAGATTAAAGCTGGGCTTCACTTGCAACACTTTTCCCTGCATTTATGAAGTTGAAGTATTCATCAAATTTCCCTTTGGTATTAAAAGCAAAAACATCTGCTAAAACCATGAGCAGCTTGATGCCTGAGTTCAGCAAGAGGGGAGCCAGAAGGTGATCAGATGGGCCTTATGTTGGTCCCTTTGTCATAAATGAAAATTATTGCACATTTTTCACAGTTAAGTCATGGTATGTGACTCTTGGTATTAAGTGCCCAGAACAAAAAAAATAGAAGAGAAAATGTTTAAAACACAAAAGCAAATGAAAAGATTTTTTTGCCTGCAGAGTACCATGAAGCATTTCATCTAATATGTACCTGCATGTCTTAAGGCAACATATAAATTCAGAATATGTTATTTAAAACAAGACTTGAGCGGGAGTGTTTGTAGTTTGTCTGTACGCTCTTATTCAGGGATATTGTAATACCTACAGTAGGTTTTACGCAGGCTGCTTACTAAGTACCTCGGTATCTGTAGATGAAGATATGGATGGTTCACTACTAAATTTTTCTAGTGCTATTCAGTGCACGTCTTGGAGCCATTTTCAGTTAGACCGCTTCCTAATATTTCTTCCCTACAGCATGAACAGAACCAATCTGTTAGCATCCGTCTGCAGCCGCTCGGCTCAGCCAACTCCCGCCACCTTCCTGCTCCTGGAACCCTGAGGTGGCTCTGAATTATATTCCTGACTGGCTGCAGCAACATAGCTATGCAAGAGAAAAACCTGATCCAGCACTTCGTAATGCACGGGGAAGTTTTTCAATAATTTGAAAAGCATTATTTAAAAAAAAAAAAAAAAAAAAAAGGATCATGTGTAGGGCAAGTGTTGGCAAAAGAAGCTGAAGTATCATATAAAACTCTTTGCCAATAAGACAGCAAAAGAATTTAGCAAGGGAAAAAAGTATAAAAAACATTTGCTGTTTTCCTTTCTCACACTGTATTTTCACAGACCACATGGGCAAAACTGTCCAGCGTTGGCAGACAGATGTCATCACAGGTTTGCAACACATTTTAGATTCAGGAATTTCTAAATTGCTTTAAGCAGCTCTGTTAGCAGTGTTCCCCAGAGCAATAGAGGAAGAGTAGACCCAAAATGTTCAGAAGGCTCTGTGAAGAGTTGCATGGAAAAGCTCTGAAAAATAATATATATGTGTGTGTGCATTTACATTTCTTTAAGTAAAATGCCTGGTTAATTTAGTTTCTTTCAAAGTAAAATAGCACCATTGCAGTTTGGAATTAGGCTATGTGATGTTTTTATGTGTGTCTGAAGTGTTATTTTCAGTCTTTAGTTGCACAGCATGAGAAATAGGGAAATAGTCATTGAAGAGCAATTTTTTTTTTTTTTAAATTCTTTTGGTCCCTTTCAGTAATCTGTCAGAAGCTTCAGAAGGCTACCCAGCTAAATTACTGCTCACTAACACTCCCAAAACCTGATGAGGAAAATGTTCCTACAGAAATGAAGAAAATTGAAAAATCTGAACCTCTGTCATCTTCAGGAAGGAAAGAAGCCTAGTATGAACCTGCTGCAAATCCAGAGATTTCAAGGTCATACTTCCATGGGGAAAAAAGGGGACAAGCAATGTTGATTTATGCTAAACTAGAATCTTGCCTTTAAAGTTTCCAGCTAAGAAAAGAAAGCACCCATACAGTAGCACGCTTTGCCACTGTGTGCAGCTCAAGTTGACTACAATTCCCCAGCTCCAGTCAAAGCTGATACAGATCATTACAGGTTGCTCGGTCCCTACCCCGGTTGAGGTTTTAGCTTTCCTGTCGTGAGCGGAAACATTATTAATGGCACATGGCTCCTTCCCCTTGTGCTCTGAGAAAACATTCCTGAAATAATGCATAATGCAACATTTGCTGTCTCCAGGCTGTAACTTCCATCTCCTCTGTTTAGCAGGAGGGCTAAAAGCTATAGCAATCTGAAAGACCTGGGGATGCTGTTCACAGAGAGGTTAAACTGCTCTGAATAACAGGAGTTACCTTAGGCTTTTGGACTTACTGGATTAGGCACATTGGATTATAATTAATAATAGTATAATTAATATACAGTTGTTGAAATTTAGGTGCATATGTGATATAAAACTGTGGTGCTGGTGGAGAAGGTGGAATAATGCTGGTTTTCAGCTGAAGAGGATGAAGTGTCTGTGCACAGACTGGCAATAGAGCAGTGCTCTTGTCTTTGCAAATGAAACATTTTGAAGTGAGGAGGTCCTCCCCCTCTTGTTTAAAGGGGGGAAGATGCCAAGGGATAGCGAGATATTCAGGGTGAGTTCACCTGGAAGTTCTCCTTTTCATCATAAAACAAAGGCAGATAGTTAGCTGCATTATATTATTTAACATCTGCTATGTATGCTTTCAATTTTCTGGCCTGCTGCAATGCTTACTGCTTCCTTACCGCTAGAAACCACCAGAGGTTAATTAGACTTTTTCCTCTCAATATTGCACTGGTATGGATGAGCCCTGGTGGTGTAAATTGTGGACAAGCACTGATTAGACTTGGTAAAAAAAAATAGCTATGTGACAATATTATCCAGCTTAAATTGCTGGAAATACTGAAAATAATGGCACTGCGCACAAACAGATGGATAAACACAACAACAAATCTTTAGAGTACATATATTTCTGTAATATCTTGGCTATGTCAAGCTTGAAACATAACTGCAAATCCCAAAGTGTTATTGTTTTAGGATCTCAAAATTTGTCTTCAAAAGGTCTTCTCGCACCCTGTGCGACTTAGCTCCTTATCACCAGGTGCTGCACGTTGCCTGTGCCTGCTGGATTCAAGCTGGAGCTACTGGTACTGATTTAAAGGCAGATAGAGAGTAGAGCACCTGACAAGAGAGCCTTCCTCTTCCTGAGTGCAGGAGGCATCAAATTCAGTTCCAGTTCTTTCACTGAAAATGAAATCTGAGCTGCCTCTGGTTAGTTTGCTCTCTGTTCTTTAAATGTCAGCACAGCATTAGTATGAGTGGGGTGGTGTGTATTGTGAGGCATACTGCTGCAATGAAAAATACCTTTACATTGAATAAAAAAAAAAAAAATTGCAAAACGATTTCTCCTTCAGAACATTTTTGTTTGTTTGTTTCCTAAAGGAAGGAGATGATACGCACTTTGCTGTTAGATTCCCCCTGACAAAATGCCTGAGTTGATCTAAGCATTCTCCTTTTTTGCAGATATTGGAGACCAGAGATCAAACTGGTAAAATCATGCCATATTCAGTTAGCAGCTAGAACTGCTAGTTATTTTATTGTAAGTTGTTTGTCTCTGACATTACTGAGTGTTGGGGCCGTGGAGACTGAAGAATTCAAGTGTGGAACAGTGATGTTCCAAAATGGAAGTTGCCTTTTTTTATGGCAAAAACTCTTCCAGAAAAAAAGAATTCCCCCAGCACAGAATGGAAGGTGCCACTTACCTGGAAGTTCCCAAAGCAGCTTCCCCCTGGCAGCGTGACGTAACTCACGAACGGTGGGCCCAGGGAGCTCAGCGACTCGTACACAACAGTGCCTTCGCTCGGGAACACGGCCTTCTGCTTCTGCTTGCTCTCCCAGAACTCCTGCAGGATTGCCACCACGTTCACTGTCAAAGGTGCACAAGAGATGAGCAAGGAAACACAACAGGCCTTTGATCTTGGCTTACTGTTTTTTTGTGCTGAGCAAGAAATACAGACATAGGAGCTCGACACATCACCAGCATTAAAACTTCTGTAATAGTCTCTGTTAGTGTTAAAATATGTTCAAATTTGACAGTAACAGACCAAGAAGCTTCCAGGATTAGAGAGGCTGCTGTGATCATCTGTTGCAGGTTAGTAGTGTTCTTTTAAGTCAGTATGTTGGGGCCCTGGTTCAATAGTTGGATGTGGAGCAACTCACTTGCAAATGAGAGAGAATGTTAAGTTCTAATTTTTCTTTGTCCAGTCTGGAAAGAATTGTATCTACCTGGAACAAGTAGGAGAATCTCAACATGAAACTTTATGAAGTGTTTGGCCAAAAAGTGCTGTACAGCATGGCACCAATAGCTGCAGGCTAATGTAAAGATGGAAATGTGGAAATCACAAATTCAGGTCACATCACTACTCTTGCATTGGTGTTGTGAAACTTTGAGTTTTATAAATAGCTATTTTGCTCAGACTCAGAAGGAATTATTTGCTTTGTGTAGATACCTTTTAGTGTCTAGATAATGGCAAAGCCATTTATGTTGTATCTTAGATCTAATATTTGTTATAGGAAATGAGTACCAAAGAACTGCACTGTACAGATGCTCTTTTTTACCTTTGTCAAAGCTGTTGCCTTTATTTGCTCTGGGCATTGTCAGAAACACCAGTCTGCTCCAAAGAATAACTGTGTTGGACATTCAGCGTAGAAATACATGTTGTTACCAGTATAGCTCTCACTCAAAATTAAAATTTGGAAGATGGGAAATAAAGACTGCAGCTTGCAGTGTGGTAGGGATCATAGATCATCCAGGGTATTGATACCAGTGTAGTACTGTAACAATATTGGATATTAGCTACTTGGGCAGAGAGCAGGGGGATTTGAGGATATATGAGAGCAGAAATCATGTCCCTCGCTCTAGCCCTTCCCTTTCCACAGTCAGGCTGAGCTTGTTAACGGGGAGGGATGGGAAAAGGGATCCATCTTGTGAGAGCTTGGCCCTGACAGTAGCTCATGTGCAGCAAGTGCATGGGGCATCGCCCCATTCCCTGCAGCAGGGGCCGTGTGGTCTCCAGATGCTGCAGTTCAGATCCACTAGTCTCATGTGCAACACAGCTTTTCTGGGGCATTCAGGCAGGGAGAGGATAGGGACAGGGAGCATGGACAGCACGAGCCGCCGGCTCCTGCTGTGCTCGGAGCGCTGTGTTCGCAGCATGCTGCTCTCTGCTCCGCGGGTGCCGTGGTGCTCTTGGCACCTACCAGTTCTGGCATCCGAGCGTTTGCAGCTGCACAGCTGTCCTGGCATTCAAGTATTGTGCTACCCTAAAGAGAGCTACTGAATAAAAGTATTTCTAGCAGGAAGCATATTGGGAAACAGGAAACATCTGTCAGGGTGCAGCTGAGCTTTGAGAAAAATTGCAGTACAGGACAACTCTTACCACAGAGACAGACTGCTGCTTTTCTAAGTTGCAATTTATTCCCCTCTTGAGACTGTCAGTGCTTGTTAGCTGCAGGACCTGCTCTACCTGCCTCTCATCTCTGACATTCAGTGCTTGGAGAGCCAGAAAAATTAAGCAATTATCTGGAGCTGGTGACCCAGTCCTCACACTCAGGAAGTGCGGTTACTCTCTTATGATGAACTATGAGTAATAGTGAACATGAGGGGTGAAGAATTGGACTTTTAGCCAGGGTAATTCCCTAGCAAAACAGAGCCCGCAAGGTAAGCCACCTTGATGAAGGAGTATTTCAGAAACCAGTTCTGTCTGACAGTTTCTCTTTGATGTAAATGCCTGCACGTCTTTTATTAGACCTTCTGCTCCATAGAGCATGCACATGTGTATTGGGTAAAACCCATTAAGTGAAAGCTGAAATTAGGCATAAATTTTATGAACGTCAACTATCCAAGGTCTAAACTTGACAATTCAATAGAAGGTGCCATTTCAATAAAGAAATGGCATTGATGAAACTCAGTCCTGTGTTGAAAAGGTCACAGCTGGGGCAAAAAGGAGTCGGCTGGAAATAAATCAAAATAAAAATGAGCAATATCAAGAACACCACGGGCTTAAGGTGGTGCCATAAAGCACTTTGACCTTTTAAATAATAGTTGTCAAATGGTGCGGTCATTAGAAACAATAACCCAGTGTCTACCAAAATATCAAGTACAATAGTTAAAGTAACCTACAGTACTTTTGGTGGCCTTTTAATTTACCCTGTGCATTACAGCTTTTATTTAAAAAAATGCATCAGTTGATCTGAACCTTATCATCAGATTGAATATTCTGCAGCTGATGAAGCAGTGCCACAGTTGGCTGCTCTTTTGAAACTGCTGAGTGTTGTAGCAATATCCAGGCTGCAATTTGCAAAGCAGGAGAAAGAAGTCCTGGGACATGGATTTTGTGGGGGCAGGGAAGAAGAACTACGCACAAAATGCCGTGATTTTCCTTAATAAGAGACAATGATAGTGAGCCACACAACAAGCACCTGTTTAGTTCCAGCAATAGTAAGAGCTAGCCCTCTAAATACTTTGCATGTGTGAGATCTTTGTTTCTTATTTTTCTTTGGTGTATAGCAATGGGAAGAGTAATGAATGTAAAATGTCTGTTTTATTCCCAGTCTTGTTCAAGAGTACTCCTGAAGGTATCTCAGCATTTCGACAGTCAGCCTTTCTTTGCTTGGCTGAGAGTTTTCGCTGGGGCTCCCGTTGCCCTACAAACTAATATTTGCAAGAATTTTTAAGTGCTCCAAAGAGGTACCTCTTTTTTTTTTTTTTTTTTTTGTCAATCCTCAGTAAGTAAATAAATAAAATAACCCCTCTCCTTTTAGTTTAAATACCTAAATGTTCCTTTGGCTGTCCGCTCATCCAACCAACAAAATATTTTATGAGGGGACAACAAAGCAGTGAGTAGCCATGACAAAGTAGCACGACAAACCACAAGCAGCTGAGCTGTTGCTTGCATTTGGATTAGAATTGCTGGCTGGGAAGTGGGGTTGATATGCCTAGGAAACCTGGTGCTCCAGCTGGCTGTCTCTGTACAGGATGTGGAAACCCACTGTGTGTAAAGGAGCCTGCTTTTGTACGGAAGTGGATGAGGAACATCCATAAAGCCGGACTCAACTGTGGGGATGGTAACATCCCCTGGGGAGCATCAGGGATGTATATGGGAGTAGCATCCTAATCACAGCAGTTTTTGCTGTGATTTTTTTTTTTTAATGCTAACCAAAGCTGGCACTTCAAAAGATGTTCACAAAAGTGTGTCAGGTTAACTAATGGCAGAACAGAATCTGTGGCCATAGTGCTAGTTTTTAGTTTAGCCTAAGAGTGTTCCATGAGAATGCTTTTATGCTAATTTTAATTTGACTTACAGCCAATTTAGCTTGTATCAGTAAGCTTATTGTCACAAGGTTAAAATAGCATAGCAATTTTACATAGATTAACTAAGTTAATTTAAACTGAAGTATGTGCCTTATGTGCTTCATCTTCAAGTATTCATATATCAAACGCACTGTGAGTCCCGAGTATTGTCTACTAAAAAAATCTGTTTAATTTTGTAAAAATGTGTGTCTGACAATCATTAATTTAAATAATTTCATTATATATTATGTATATTTGTAGTAATTTAAGAAGACATGAAAGATATATTCAAGTGTATGTCTAGTTAATTACTCAGCCTGAGATACCACCATGATTACTTATGTTTTATTAACATCTCCCAATATTCATTTATCCTGTAAGAATTGTATTCCTTAGTTTGATTTTTAAACACCCCAGCTGGAACACTGTTTGACCGGGTACTATGTATTAGGATTTTGCATCCAGCTGGTTTGCAGTGTGATAATGCAGGGCTCTGCTCATGAGGATTTTGAGAAGTCAGTAGCCATATGTAAATGAAACAGCAAAATTTGCTTTCACTTGAGAGGTTTAACGGTGAGTAAATAGAGCACTGCAATTTACATCTCATTTTGAAAGACCACTCTCTTCTAAATGATTTTTTTTTATTTTGGAAGATGCCTATAAAATGGTTAAAGCTTTTAAAATAATGACCGTATGTATTGATAACATTTTTTCTTGAGAATTTAAATTTCTGCACTTTAAAAATTCTTGTTCGATATATTGTGAATTGCAGAATTAGTTAACTATATTGGTTTTGTTGAAATTCCCCATTAATTTCGACCGAACAATACTGTATCCAAATACTGCATGTATGCTCCCTACATACCTATCCAGACTTTTTAAGTTAGAGGTTTATATAGTGCAAGTATGATTAGGTTCAAGGTTAAGAATTTCATATATCCATTTTCTTTTATTTTTTTAATTTTTTTTTCCAATCTGTGAGTGTTAAGGATTTCACCATAGTCTGTTTGGTGTTGGTTGTAATGTCCAGTTACAAGGTGGGGAGATGATCTTTCAAGGTAGATTTCTTTACTTTGTTTTTCAATCAGCTGGAAAAGTATCCCAGATGCCCAGGAGCGGAGTGCGGTACCTGCTGAAGCTGTCCTAAGCTGTAAATCCTGGTGGCCTCTTTGAAGCGCCCCTCACCTGTAATTCTGGAGCAGACTGCTTGGAAACTTTGAGGTGTACAGCAGAAATGCACAGGTTGTTCTGCTGCACTTATCCTAAATGAACCCTGAGCTCTTCTCAGTGTTCAGAAACATTGTTTTATGTCAGCTGGGTTTGGAAGTGGGTGAAATGATGAAACCTATCTTAAAACATAACATTATTTTCCACTTGTTTTCTCGTCTCTGAGTAGGAAGTGCCCTACCTCCGCTCATGGAAGTGGGCTAAATTACGTGTCATTGCGAGTGGGAAACGAAACTCCCAGAAACAAATTATTTCTGTATGTTTGTGTTCCATTGATGTCGGGGCGGGGAGTAAAAAAGGTTCTGCAATTCTACGATTACTCTTAAAAATACTGACTAGGCATTTGTCCTAGCCAGGACTAAGAAACAAGACCCAAACTAGAAAATGCCCAAGAAAAAGGGTGTTTGGATAAGACTAGCAGGGCTAATGGGAGCAGAAGCCAAGTGAATCTATCAGTGGAGTGGATTGGAGTCATGTCCTTGACAACGTTTTGCTGTCAAGAGACACAAGTTAACCACCTAGTTTGTCATTTTTAAACTTAAAACAACCTTTTCTAAAAATCCTTTTAACTGCCTTGATGGAGTTAATTTAATACCTGAATGCAGAGAAAAATACAAGCTTTTTGAGTTAAAAAAAAAAAAAAATCTAGTATGAAATATATTAAAGAAGATTCTTTAGTGAAAGGCTAGTAAAGTTGTCTTACATCTCTTAAATCAAGCTGTGGCACATAATCAGTAAAACCATATCATTTAAGCAAAGTTCATAAGTTACAAGTGCACCCTTCTGCAGCTGTATCTTATTATGGCTTGTAACTTAACACACTTATGTTAAAGAAGTTGTTAAAACTGGGTTCAGGCTAACAAACAGATATTGTTTAAACCTGTACAAAAAAGGTCAGCAATTTAGGTGGGGACTGGCAGGTTCTGAATGGAAGGTTCATATCTTCGCTTTGGATTAGTTTTGCATATTTTAAAATGAATAAGTTAATGCAAATATGCATGTATTGGAAAAGAACTTTGTTGGAGATGTGAGTAGGTAATAATAATTATTTTTCCATGACCTTATCATATGTTTATAGGCTGTTATATATTGGCACATTAGTAGTGATTGCGTTATGATATGCCAGTCCCCATGCTATAATTTCTATTCTCCGTGTGTAATTTAAGATATGTAGTGTAGTACAAACGAGAACAGGCCTAAAATCTTCTCTAAGCCAGAAAAAAAACAAGCCTACAATAAACACAATATTATCAGGTAGCATGTATTGGGGCACCAATAGCTTGCTGAGGATTTCAGGGGCCTTTTCCCTTCCCCACAACATCTAGCTGCCCTCTTGGACTGGGAACTGGCTTTCTTTACTCATGGAATCTCTGTGGAAATAAACAGGCTGGTGTATCTTCTGGTGCAGAAATGCCCCTAAGTAGTGTAGGGGAGTGAAGGTGCTATGAGTCATTTGAGAGTCAGTTGTGGGTCTGCACCAAGTAACTGTAAAACTTTCCTTAGCGAACTACGTAGTGAATATTTGGAATATGCTTTTGCATGAGAAGGTATAAGCCTGCAAGGCTTACATAACTGTGTGAAGTATGGAGAATTTATTGACAAATTGGTGCAATTTCTGACAAAGTTCTAGAAGTCTTACTTGCTTCCCCTTTTCTCTTGCAGTCTCAGAAAAAAATGCAATTGTAGGTGTATAGTATTCAGTGAAACACGTGAAAGACATGTAAAAAACAAGCTACGGTAACTCAGCACAGGACAAGCAAATCTGTGAATCAAGTGAACCCAAGTAGGCCAAGGCAAAGTATTGACCAGAAATCCCGTACTAGATGATCCTGCCTAAATCTCCTAAGAGGAGCAAACAAGTACCAAGACATTGGTGAAAAGCAGCAGCATCAGTTTGACTCAGAAAACATTGCACCCAGCACTGACTGACAGTTCCTAAAGGACTTCAAAGACTTCAGAGTAGAACAATAACAGCAAAAAGAGAAAGAAATCAGCTGGACAGCATCCCCAGGAGTCATTTGTCCCAAGGAGGTTGTGAAATAAAGGAAGAAAGAAGTCAAGACATTAGAGGGAAGCAGATGAGAAAATGGTGTAGCTACAGAAAGTTTTCTGAAACACAGGTACACTTCTGTAAGCCAGCTGCTTAACAGGCACGGAGGTTAGCTGGAAGTCAGGGGCTCAGGTATACCAAAGGGAAGGAGGGGCAATAACTGAGCATTGTTTATTAACACCTTAATCTCTTGAGCTTGGAATAAGGCAAGAAGCCCTCCCCTACAATGTTATGAATTGAAAAAGAAGTTTATACACTTAAAATAAGGAAGGGGTACTGTCTGCTAGAATTAGGAATTTTCAAGATATTGCTGTCAAAACAACTGTTAACCAAGAGCCAGAGACAGCTTAGTACAGGGTTTACATTCTTAATGATATTTTGGAGAAAATAAGAGAACTCTAATACAGTTTCAGGATCTAAAAAGAGCTATATAAAACTGTAGAATGGTTAGTTATGTAACAACAACAACAAAAAACAGAAGTGTTACTGATATCAGGCAATATAATTTCCACAGAATACAGTAATCTAATACGGAAAAAGCAGTGGTTTGTTTGTTAAAACTTAAATTTGTAGTATTTTTCCAAGACATCTGACTTCCTGTTGCTACACTGCATTGAATTTAAAAGCTTGCATTACACAGAGCTAGCAAGGTGCACGTTAAAAAGTAAGGACTGGCTCACTGACCAAGCTCAGTGGGTAATAGAGAGATATAAATGAACTGGCCTGATCCTACTGTGATCCTTTAAGGATCTGCTCTTAGTCTATCTTTTTCTTTAAATTACCAGCCTACTGCTGGCATAATTTTTTTTTTGATGGTAAAATATGCAGAAGAAACATAGTTTGTCAGTGCCAGTAAAAAATGAAGATGCATTGCACTTATACTGATCTGAAATCACTTGGCGAAATGTTCACCAATCAACTAGCTATAAAGCAATTCAGTTAGGAACCATGAATTCAAGTCAGGGGATAAAAAAAACTTTTGTGGAAGTACTTAGGTTTCTTTGAGATATATGATAATATATATGAGATACTAGGACATGTTTTTAGCCTTGAAGCAAGGGTGTAATAAGATACAGCAGTAAAAAACTGAAATTCAGTAAATTCAGTCTTGAAACAAGGTGGCGTGCTCCAGCTGAGAGTAGATTGGGAATAGTTTACCAGTCATAGGAATTGATTCATGATTGCTTGGGGTCTTTGCTTTGACATTACCTTAGTTTTTTAATTTAGGTTTGTGGTAAAATCTTTAGGCTGTGTGTGCAGAAGGAAAGGAGTTGCTCCCGAACAGAATCACAGACTGGTTGAGGTTGGAAGGGACCTCTAGAGACCATCTAGTCCAACCCCCTGCACACGCAGGGTCACCCAGAGCACGGGGCACAGGGTGGCAGCCAGGCGGGTTTTGCAGATCTCCAGAGAAGGAGCCTCCACAGCCTCTCTGGGCAGCCTCTTCCAGGGCTTTGGCACCCGCACAGGAAAGAAGCTCTTCCTCACATGGAGGTGGAACTGCCTGTGTTTCAGCTTGTGCCCATTACCCCTTGTGGTGTCACTGGCCGCCACTGAGAAGAGAACTTTGATTCTTAATGCTTTTAATTGTTTGTCCTCTCTTGTATCTGAAGTGGGGACTAGCTGCAGCAGAAAGCAGCACAGGAGCTGTGCTGGACCTGTGGTCAGTTAGAGAGCTGGGTTGATAGGGATGTAGCCTCCTCAGAGTCCCTTCAGCTCAGAGGCAGCTGCTGCCTCTGCTGTGCCCTGTGGCCAGCAGGGATGCTGAGGGATGCTGCAGCAATTTGCCTGGTTAGATGCAAGACTCTTGGCTCTAGGCACTTCCTGGGAAATGTGCTGCCCTGCCTTCTTACCTGGGTCTTGCTCTCTTCTGCATGTGACATAGCTGAGGACCAAAGTATTTTACTCTAAATATTCTCTACCCTCATTATGAATATACTTTTGCAAAGACTTTCACATCTTCTAGCATCTTGAAATAGGCAATTTCTTGAAAAAAGAGAGGGAAAAAAAAAAAAAAAAAAAAAAAGGAAGAGGGAGAGAAAGAAAGAAGAGAGAGCAATAACACCCCCGAAAGAAATCACATCTTTGGCAGTATTGTTATATTTCCTTGGATCACACAGTGTCTGATTCAAAGTCTTTGGGTTCATAGTCTTTGACTTCTTAGATGTTGGATCACAGTGGTAGCTAGTTACTTTTCCTGCTCCTGCTTCAATACAAGGTTGGTTGTAATACAATACTGGAAACCTCTTGTGCAGTGGAAGAGGTTAGAGTAGTTCTAATTGGGCAATTCATTAGATAAAGGGCTTTTTCCATTTTTTCAGCTTCCAAAAATAATTCTCATGCAGGAAATGCAACCCCAATCAACATTTTAGCTAAAGAAGGACAATATTATGCGATGTAAAAACAAGGTGGCTTGTCACTGATGCATTACATTCCCTGACAGCTGTCAGAAATATATAAACTACCATTCTTCACTTCAGCCTTGGACTGCTTATGAAATTCATAAGCTCAGTCTCCTTCCTTGCTTGAGTATCCACATTTTCCTCAGAGAACATTTAAAAAACAAAACCAAAAACAAACAGTAGTCAGAGTACACCAGTTTCTTGTTTCTACAAGAAACATTCAGAGAAGGGGGATGAGTTTAATTTGCACAGGACAAAGAATTTAATCCCATGGTAACTTACTCTGTCATTCCTCCCTGCTGTCAGGGCACAGGTCACCGCAGCGCTGGGTGGCATTTGGCTTGCGTGGCCGAGGATGTTACAGATATGACCCCTGCGTTATCCGAGATGTGAGCAACATAACGAACACAGCAGGTAAACATAACTCTTGCTGGTGAGAGGGTTGAATGCTGGGCTCATGGTTTTGGCCTTTGCATCCTTCTCCATCCCAGCTCCTGTCGCTTCACTTCCATATCTCCTTTGGTTATTGGCTCATTATTAGAGCCTTGCATTGTCATTTCTAGCTCCCATGCCCAGTCCTTCTCCTCCAAACTGCCCATCCACCTTTGACACCTCAGGAGATCCTACAGCCAGCCTTTCGGTCCATCCTCTCCCCCTGTTGCCAGCTGTGGCCTTTTAGCAGCTTGGCCATCCCGCTCTGCCGTGTTCTGCCCCGCTCGTTCCTAGCGGGGCTCTGTGGTAGATGTCGCTTGGCGGCCCCGGGCGCAGCAGGTTTGGCCGTGCCCAGGTGCGCGGGGCCGTGTAGTTGCTGGCAGGCCTCGCTGCAGCCCTGAGGTGCTGCTGAGGGCCAGCACCGCGCTGCATGCGCGCTGCATCGGGGCTAGGGCTTGCTCCACAGAGCAAGTTTTCTCAGAGTGCAAATGCAGGTAGGGTTTTCTAATAAATTTAAAAATCATGTCTTTTCCCTGGAAGGACACTTCTGCTGGAAAACTTCAAGTCCTTATCAAAAACATAGCTTTGCAGAGGAAGAGGTACATGTATTTTGTCTATTCAGTCAAAAATTGACTTATACATAGTGTTGGCCAGAGGCTCCCATGTGGAACATGAGCAGTTCCAATGAACAGGCTCAACACAGAGACTGAGAGGGAAATCCTAAGAGGCTACTGCCTCTGCTGCCTGCTTCACCCACAGACAGGGTCCCCTAGTAAAGACATGCCATCCATCCCACTGCATGTGTTTGTGCAAGGAGTGCCCAGAGATACAGGCCAAGTTTTGTATGATGGGGAGTGACTGGGAGAAACAAAAGAGCCCTATGGTTCTATTGCCCATGTACTCAGCTCTGTGTGTATTTGCAGTCCCCCTGTCATCTCCCCTGCGCTTGGAGAGATGTTTGCCTGGAGGTGGTCGACTTGGTTCCTCCTTGCAAAATCCGGTCCTGCCCATGCATTGAGTCAAGTCCACTGACAAAAGGTAGCTGCTGGAGCAACAGTGTGGTCGCTGGATGTGTTTTCATTCTTATCTGGTGGTTTCAGGCTTTAGCAGAGACAAATGTGTCTGTAAAACTGTGGACATGCTCTTACAGAGAAACATATGATGCTATCTTTTTTTCCATAGTTTAATCCCTGCTCATGTTGTTCAAACGCTGTCAAAAACAAGATGAGGTGAGATGGCACTACCTAAGTCTTTTGGCTTTAACTTTGTGCTGAAGATAGTATAGATCTAAACTTTCCTCTGACTTTATAGAACAAGGCACTGTGAATTTCCGCCACCAGTCTGGGTTGGTGGCATGCGCTCGCAGCACTGTCAAGCCCATGGGGGTCATTTCTGTATTAGTATGCCTTTGAAGTTCTTTTTATGCCTTTGAAAACCTAAAGAAAAATGTTACTCCAGCCCACTTAGGCTTTTCTTTCATTTTAATCATCTTTCCCACCCTGAGGTCTGTGGGTGGTCACACCCGCGCTGTCCGAGCAGCTTGTACATACACTTCCAATAAAAACCTTGTCAGTAGATCTGCAGGAACCGGTTACCAAGGGGAACTTCTAACAGGGAACGTCCTTCTCCCTCCCCCTAGCCCCGCGGCTCGGGTTGTGCGCGCACGTTCGCCAGCTTCGCTGCGAGCTCCCAGCACTGCGGTGCTAATGCAGAGCTATCCAGCAGCACAAAAACCTCCTGCTGGGTGGCCTCCCAAACAGATGTCCGGCTTAGTTTCGGGAGGGATCCTAATACCGCAGTTGTGTTGAGAGTAGCATCTTTCTGCGTGAATATTCCTTCTCATTTCCAAGGAACTGCTTGTGCAGTCTGCCAGTTTTTAGTGTGATTACGACTACGGGAATTTGGCAAATAGAGAAGTTAAATACAGAGGTATGCAGGCATTTCCCCCTGCTTCTTTACTAGCCATGTACTTAAAGCCATTTCTCTCGTAGCAACTTGGGGAGCAGTTGATTGTGTAAGACGGATTTGATTAATGTAGCTGTTGACGAATGAAGTGGAGATGAAATGAATGGCCTCCGCACTGTGCCTTAGGGGCACGATAGATTACGGTTAAATTTGAATGTGAAGAAAAAACATCCTAAAATCAAAAGTTATCCCAGCTTTGTCTGTACATGACACAACTGGTCATTTTTGAACTGAAATGACACCTAGCAAGTTCCCAAATTTAACAGTCAAAAGCTTAGGTGGAGCTGGATTTGGGCATGCAAAATGAAGTGATCCCATTCACCATTGGAGGAAACTTTAAAAATAAGTAAATGGCAGTAAAATATTACTTTGTTGAATTTATTGATTTCTATCTGTTTTTAATTTGTCTTCCAGACACTGGCATGTGAAATCTATGGGAATGTGGGTGAGCCTTGTAAACTTTACTAATTAAACAGCGCTTCATTTCATGCATAGTTCTGCTGAAAAACATTGTAAAGCCCTATACTCTTGTTTCCATGATCTGCTTTGATGCCGTTTATTTCATAGGATGCATCGGACCAATTTATTATACAGCACTTGTGCCAAAGCATTTCAGAACTAATGATGGTTCACAAGAGATAATTACATGCTGCTTGCAAAATGAGGAAAAACTATATAGAGTACCTATGATGTGAACAGTTTGGGTAAACTAAAACTAAAAAATGCATTCTTTTTTCCACAAGTGTGATATAGGAGAAAAAAAAAATCACATTTCAAGTGCTTGCAAGAAAATCTCTTGTGCTTAAGCAGCATGTTGCATTGCATCTGTTAAGCAGAAGTGTAAAGATTTTAATATTTGATACTTAGAGTTTTACAGAAACGCTAGTTAAAATGTGCAATTTAAAAGGACAAAATAATTACCAGAGGAGGAAAGGGAAGGGACCTAAAATTTTCCATGAATATTGAACAGTGAAGATATTACCACAAGATCAGTATATTACTAAATTCAATTAAGCATGCAATGGAAAAAGTTCTGGATCGAGCTTCTGAAATGCGGTTAAAAGTTAACCAATCTTCTGTCAATCTATCTTAGATACTCAGGTTAAAATAGTATTATAGTTTTGTCAACCTTCTGCAAATACAAGTGGGTTAAATACTTCTCTTTTATCATGCCTTGATTGTAGCAGGAATGTGAATTAAAGCCCGTGACTGAATAGCGGGAGAAGTCAGGTATTGGTCTTTGGTACTTACGGTCTTTAAATACGAGGGCAGGGTCTCTGTGAGGGAGAACTTGGGCAATGATGCGTTGCAAGGACTCCCAGGTTCTGTCCATCGCGGGGCTGCGTCCCGGCAAGGCGCTCGCCAGCCCTCCTCATGCCTGAGGCCGGCCCGCGCGGGGCTGCATCGCTGCCCGTCCTGGATGCCCTGCGATCCTGGAGGGTCTCCAATCAGGCCGTGCCTGGCGGGGGTCCAGCGCCCCCCATGGCTTCTCCTGCCGGCGGGAGCTCCTCAGCTGGAAGCGCCGCCTGTCCGGCCGCTGCGCAGCGCTCGCTCCGGCTCAAGACGCCCCCCTGCAGGCGAGGCAGGGCCGCGCTTCCCTCCCCGCGCCGCAGGGCCGCGCTCCGGCTGCCGCCCAGCGCGCCGCGTGAGCAAAGCTGCGCTGCTCGCGGGGCATTAGCTTCGCTTGCCGCTACCTGCCAGTGCACGAAAACGCCAATAAATTAAACTGTTCATGTCTAACAGGACCTGGGGGGTCTGAGGCACTGTAGAGGCACTGCAGTCAACAGATAGGCGTGGAGGTGCTGGCAAAAGCTTGAAGTAGAAACACAAATATACAGCTGTTCTACAGGTATAACATCTGCTTTTTTGTCTCCATGCTGAATGAGGGGGTGTTTGTAACAGCCGTAAGCTATATAAATTAGAGTCACTTTGCTGGTACAGAATACCTTTATTTCTGTCCAACTAAAGTCTTGCTGATTTGGGGGGAAAAAAAAAAAATCCAAAGTAAGGATGTATTCCTTAATGACTGTGCTATCTTTTTTTTTCCACGTTCCCACACAAACACAAACTTGTATCTTCGGATGCAGCAGTTGGAAGATGTTAAACAGCTCTGTACCCAAATCACTTAAGCTTTAACATATGCTGTTGCATCTGTTGAGTATATGTGGTACAAACAATGTTTATCTGCTCTGTATTCATTTTCAAACCTTGTTTGGCTACAAACACATGCACTCAAGCTATTACCTTGTGTGCTTTTTAAAATGACACATTTTAAACCAATTTTGTTATAGCCCACACATTCCTTGCTGCTCAATATGTGAATTTTTTAAGACTTGTCAGGAACGTTATTGTCTTAACCTCTACGTTTCCCTAAGTTCACTCTAAATAAAGTAAACTTTGTTTCATATGTGGACATTCAAACAGAGTGAGTACTATGAAATTCATTCTATGTGTAAACTTCATTATGACCTTTGATGACTTCAGATATTTCAGGAATTCTACTGCTTGCAGGGGAAAGAAAAAAAAAAAGAGACTTAATAAAGATATATTAAGCTGTAACTTTGAGGTTTAGTTCCTCCCTCGCTAGCTCCAGTCTCAGAAGAGTCTAGTGTGGCAGGGTAAGTGGAAATGATAACTTACAGCCATCCATTAGGCTACCTTTAAAAGAGTTAATGGGTGCTTTAAAGAACCATTTTGAAAATAAACAGCATACATTTCCACCACCCTTTCTTTTGTGATGGAGCTGAATCAATCTCTGCAACCTTTGTATATTTTTGGAACCAATTACCCAGACAGACTTCAGATTGCACATTAAAAACCCACTTGCTCAGAAAAGCTCTAAATTAGGAAAAAGAGATTTTATTCCCTTTGTGTTCATAGTTAAATTCATTTAACTTTTTAATTGCTGCTGAAAACAAGCCTTACCTTGATCTCAACCACCTATAGGTAAGACTTAATTGGATCCCTTTTGTCAACCTCTTTTCTGTGCAGCTCTGATGGTGCAGTGAAGCACACTTACCTATCTGGTGCATTGCTTCAGTGACCCACTGTGCTTATATTTAAGACCATATGTTACTGCTGGCTGAGACCACATTATACTGTTCCAGCAATGAAACAAAAATTTGAAACTTCAAAAGCAAGAGCATGCTGCAAGACAGGATGGAGGCTATAACTCTTCAATAGGCTACAACCCAAATGAGGTATCAGGCATACCAGGAACACAGGGCAGAGCAGATATTATCAGGCATGTGAGCACAAAACCAAAGATCAAATTCCAAGTTACTCATCTCCCCAGGCAATTAAAATAGATTTAAGATGTTCCAAAAACAAGAGAAATTAAACTCGTGTCAGTCTAGCCTTCCTAAGAAGTGCTCCATCTTACAGCCTGAGCACAGATACGTTGGCTGGGAGGTTAAAACAGACCAAGGAGAAAGTCTGAACTGCACTCTCTTGCTATGGCCTTTTCTGTGCTCACAAACACTTCCTCAAATAAATGATTTAAAAGAAAAAAAAAGAAACAGTCCCCATGTTATTTTATTAGTTGAAATACCTTGCTTAAAAAATGTTTTTCTTTAAGGTCTTCAAAAGGCACAGGGAAATTACAAGCTGGATGTCAGTGTCATATTTTTGAATGCAAAAGTTCCAGAATCATCATCCTTGTGGTTGGTAAGTCATTAGATGCAAAGGAACTAAGCTTACTTGCAACTGCAGAGGCATATTCAAAAATCTGTGTGCTTGTCAGGTCAGTACAAAGCTAATCTTATTACTTGTCTTTCCAGGGCAAGATCTATATGTAAAAGCTTGGAGGGAAGGGAAAATAATTGAAAATTGCTCAGTTCAAAGTATGGGTATTTACATATGGTTTGCTGGTGTCTGTTCAGGTACAAAAGAGATCTTGGCATGTTAACTAGTTCAGTACTGACTGCTGTCAGGTTCATATTTCTCTGATTTTTAATTAAACTGAAGAAGTGTCTCTTTATAATGTAAAACAGCAGCATTTTAGGTTTCAATTTCATATCCTTTCAAAAATTGTTCTTAAGGTGGAAGGGAAAAATTCTAAGAGGAATCCTCTGCACTGCAGAAGATTTTTAACTTCACTAACACCATAAAATCCCTTTATAACAAGATTTGTAATTGGTTTATTTCCTACCTGATACCCCCCATTCAGTTTAAATCACAGCCCCTGGTTTTAACAAGAAACACAAAAGATCTCACAATGCAATCCCAGGAACCAGAACAACATTTATTAGCTTTGGAAAATAACATTCCATTGTGTAAAAGGGCTATTGCTCAGTAACATAGTTATTTCAAATGTGTATGAATTATGATGTTCTAAAGGAAGTTTTCATGAACTATCCCCAGAAACTAGCTGCATCCAAACTTGACTTAATGTTTTGCATATTTTCTCGACGCTGTTTGGTGTAAATATTTGCCTCTCCTTTCTGCAGCCGCCGCCTCAGAGCAGCCTTCTGTTGCTTGGTCAGCTGACGTTTTATCTTCTGTTTCACCAGTTCCTACAAACAAATACATGTAGTATCAATATTTTCTGAAGATCATCTAGTACTAAGGCAATCTTAGTATAAGAGCCATATACACTTTATATAGCTATATATAGTAAAAAAAAATCAAGCCATTATTTAACAGTTTTTGCCTGCAAATTCATGTGGATAATGATCCAAACTCAGGTGGCTGCATTGGTCATATTAGGTATATGCTTGTGTTTCTTGTCTTGGAAAAAAGGAAAAAAAAAAAAAAATCCTCTTTCATTTTTCTAACACTATATTAGAAAAATCATGCAGAACTCTTTTCTTCGTGGTGATACGAGTTATTTTATATCGAATAGTTGCATAGAATGTGTCTTTCTTTCCCTAGGTACTTGGCGTTTTATCAATGAGTTCTTTGGAAATAAAAAATTGTAAATTCTCTTTAAAAATATTCCAGAAAAAAAACTGATCAGAATTAAAACTGTTTCATTAATGTCATCTTTTTGTCAGGTAGGTAACTGTCATTCTGTGCTTTTAATAGGCAGAACCCTGGGGGAGGACTGCTTTACTTCTCTCTCCTGCAGTCAAGGACAGCAGAAGAATTTCTTCGTGGATTTTAAAAAAATTTGAGACAAACTTTGCATCATGGATATCTGGAATCTCTGAAAGGTATGTAATCGAAATTTAAATTCACAAAATTTTACTGCTCAACCACAGCATGCAAATCTCACTAGTCACGGGCATCCTAGGCCTAAGTAACTATTTAAAGGCTTCAAAGTAAACAGTTTTACATTTTTATTATTTAACTTTTTGGACAGTTCACATAATGTCCTCTAAATCAGAATTGTCTTTATAAAGATTTGTACAGGCACAGCAAGATACCCCCTTTCATCTAGAACAGTTTGTTTTCCATAATTCACAACAGTCTTTTCAGGATAGTCTCTAAGTTATGAACGTACCTACTACTGTTGTTATATGCCTGTAAGACTTCTTTCTACATGTTTCATTTTAAAATATTTTTATGCTCTTTATTTTTTTAATGTTTTGCCCCCTGAACGGAAAGCAAGCTGTATAAACAACAGAATTGCTAGCATCAATAATAGGCATTGGCTCTAAGCAGCTCCCTGGGTCTTAATCCAGTGCCATTCTTCTGTATTTTTAACGTTTGTTAGCTCATTAAACTTCCCCTTTCTTTAGCTCTAACACTCATAAGTTCAAATATGATTCCAAAATGGACAGAAATCTTATTTTCACTTAGTCTAACAGCATGTATGTGGTTAGTTACTGAAGAAGTGTTAGGCAAGATTTTGCAGGATGGAGAGTTGTTTGTGTGGCGCATTGTCTAGAAAGCCTCTCCTGCCACTGTGTTTCTTTCTTTTGGGCCAGAATAGGAGCTAGGTACATGCCATCTGAGTCTGTCGTCTCATGTGTTTTGTGTCTGCCTACAGAATAAATAAGCATCCTCATAGCACTCGCACACCTTTCACAGCAACATCGCAACCGTTGCTGCCACCAAGTGGTATAGGAGCGTGAATTCAAGGCATTTTCTCCCTAAGCCTTAATAGCAAAATCTTTTTCTTTTTTTTCTCTCCTGTAGACTTGCTCTAATTAACTAGAGGAAAAAAAAATAGCTGGAGACCTCTGGGCAGAGCATGGGGGCCCTCATTTCCCTCACTACACAGTTCTAACCCAAGTCCCTGTCTCTCTGGGCAGACCCAAGGCCATTTCCTAGAATAAGAGCTGTGATGACTGATGTTGACATCTGCTTTCTTCTCATATGAAGTCCTAGAAAAATGTGTTAGCCAACACACAAATATGCATGTCACTTTAAGGTATCTTAAAGATAAGGCAATAAACTTATCTTAAAAAAAATGAAAGCCAAGCATTCTTTGAATATTATAGCGAGTCAGAGGCATCTTGTCCAAGACAAAGCTTCTTCACAGCATTAAGCACACAACAGGATGTAGTAAAGCCTCTTTTTAGAAGGCTACTGAAGCAGTAAGTAGCAGACCCTGCATTTAAGAGACTGCTTGTATATGAGAATAATGAAGCCTAACTAATCACTCTTTTTTTAATCACACTCGCACACTTTATCATCACACTCGCACAGTATTTTTAAAAATACTATCAACTACATGCAATTTATGGTATACAGAGTAGACTAGAAAATAATTATAATTACCGGTGGAATGGTTGAACAGCTCCCAACACTGCTGACTGATGTGATACTTTTAGTCCGGGTTCTGTGCTCATTAATGTGACTCATACTCTCTTCATTTCTAGAATACAGCAATGGATATGTTATTCCGTGCAACAAAATAAACATCTTTTGCCTTTTATGGTCATGTTCTGAAAATTCCCACCACAAATCTGAGTACTACAGAAAATTTACATTTGAAATCTTAACTCTAATTCTTCAAAACATATATTTTATGACTCTTATGATTAATCGTAAGAGTTATTCAGAAGTAGTCCCTGAACATCAAGAAGTCTTTCGCTGTTATTATAAACTACAAAACAAAACAAACAAACAAAACAAACACACACACAAACAAACAACAGGAGAAAGAGAGGGTGGGTCTATGCATTACTTCCACTTCTTCTTTCATGGGATACTACACTGTGAGACAAATGACTGGTCCCACTAAGCAGCATGACATATATGGTATAGTACCCATCACTAGGTTACCTAGCGTGAGAACAACCAGAACAATATTCACACTAATGTTAGGGGGGAAAAAAAAAAAGATTTTTAGTCTTCAGTTTAAATGAGAGTGAATGAAGAACAGAGTGAATTGCTGAATTAATTTGAAGATGCCCATTTATTGCAGTTGGGGAGAAGAAAAAAAAAAAAAAAACTAGACAATTATTGTGAATTTTTACCTGTAAGGCCTGAATTGCTTGTTTAATGTTGACAAGTCAATCAGATCAGGGCATTGGTCTTCATTGTCTTTGTCATCAGGGCCTTCTCCTGCACCTGTCTGACTTTCAACTTCAGCAGCATTTTCAGTTATCCTTTTGTCCTCAATGAAAGCAATGGCAGAACTCTCTGCATCATTATTTGTGTTCCAAAGGGTAGGCTGCCCTTCAATCTGTTCTAAGGCAGAACTCAAATCTGACATACTCAGCCTCTGTGTATTTTCACTACTTTCCGTCATATCAGCCTCTTCACTGCAATTCATCAAGCCCTGAGAGGAGCTGCTTTCAGAGAAATCATCCACTTCATTCAAGTCTCCACTGTCGTCTTTATCTGAGCTGAGAAGGTTGAGTGTAGATTCAGGATCTTCTACAAATTCTGATATGCCTGTTTTATGATCCTCCTCATCAGGACCTGCAGGGTAAAGCAGTTCATCATCTTCCTGCATTTCTTTTGTATAGCCACTGGCAGCAATCTCGATGTCAAGAGAACACTCTCTCCTGAGGAAGAAGTACAAGCAGGCTTCTTTTAATACATGAAATCACTGTACTAGTAATTCACTTTATTCTGGATTAGAAAATACAATCACATTGCACTGTAACTATTCACTGAGTACTGAGCTTTAGGTAAATGAGTTAACAGAGCATAGCCTGGCAGTAGCAAACATCTGCAGAAGGAGATTCCATCTCTGCAGTCAGCATTTGTTTATTTACTTTAAGTAAAGATTTGATCTTAGCTGGAATATAATGTGACTGAAAGATCAAATTATGTTTATGCACAGAAAACAACAAGGGTAGACTGACATTCACACACACAAATGCAAGGGTGGCATTCCTTTTTACAGCAGAAATGACTCACATGGCCTTTTTTTACCTGATATCCTGGAACGTTGGAAAGAGTTCACTCTCGTAGCTGAAACGCTTCTTGAAGAACTCTTTAATGCATTTAACATCTCTATCAAAATACCTGAAAAAGTAAAGAGTTGTAGAAACACAATGCCAAGGTTATGGAATTTATTGCAGTGATCATCTTTTACCCTGAAAATCTTGTATTTTTTTATTTTATTTAAAAATTAATGGTCTAATAGTGATCTCCCAAGCAAAAGCTAGGGAGATATACTGTTGACATGTAGTTTATTCCTAAGCTTTTCTGCATGAAAAGACACTGTTCTGTTTGAGAACCAGTTAACTTAGACGAGTTTTTATCCTAGAGACATTTCTCCCCATTCATAAAATCAAACAGGATTTGTCATATTTGTGTCGTGATAGCAATTGTAGAAAAAGATATAAACAGACTTATGAAACTAAGGAGTTAGGTTTGGCCATCTGCTGTTATCATTAGTTGCTACTTTGAAAACACCAGCCATTCAGAAGTTTCCACCTACCATTCAGCATTTGGATGTGATGTTGATATCATCTGAGGGAAATCAATCATGGTGACACGGTCATCATCATCTAATATGAGATTAAACTCATTGAAATCACCATGGATTAAACCATGATTGGCAAGTTTTACAATTAAATCCATTAATTCACTGTAGACAGAGGCAGGATCTTCCATTTGGCGCACTTGGCACCTGAAGTTAAATAAAAAAGAAAGATCCAGTGCTTTCAAAAACATACAGGAAATACAAGGTAGATGAAACATATCTTATGGCATAATAGGGTGATTCAGGGTGGAAGGGACCTCAAGAGATTTCTAGTCCAACTTCGTGCTCCTAGTAGCAGCACTAGGTCTTTCTGCAGTCAAAGAGACCTCATTACATTTTCCTTTATACAAATGTATTTTCTAGACTAACTTTAAGACAAAACAAAACGCTTTAAAACCTGAACCTATACTAGTGAAAGCAAAGTAGCTTGACAGGGCAAAATAGCAAACTACAGATCCTCATCTCTTTACAAGCAGCCTAAGAAAGAAGGCCGTTGCTCTGCTGCACTAAGCGGCATCAAGAGGAGGTCAGCATTTACAGCTACTTCATGACACGTTTTGGTCTGAATGCAGCACTACAGTGTTTTAAGAATTAATCATTATCACATAATACAAATGAAGTACAGCAGAAGCCAACAGCTTTGTAACAGGCCACTGTCTAAAATTTTGGTACTGAATGTTGGTCCTTTCCATAGCCATAAGTCTGTATCATAAAGCATCACAATACGGTTTTGAACATGGAAGTCACGTTAACTACTACTTTTTAGATATGAGCATATTTGAAATAATTCTCAACACCTAAAGCCTCTCCTTCAAGTTAGAGCTGCATAAAAAGTGACAGCACAGTAAACTTTCACTGGAATTAAAGTGCTTTATCTACAGCACAGATATGCAATTACTTAACAAAAGAAGATGAGTGATAGAATATAGTGCATTTTTAAAGGCATTTCTTCTTCCACATTACTCTTCAATTCACCTAAGTTTTGAGATTAGTCTCTTTTAATTTAAATGCCCATTACAGATAGACTGTTACATCAGAACACAACCTGCTTTGTTTTAGAACTGCTACTTTTAAATCTCTTGGTAAGCCCCTAGGTTATTTTGGATTACACCAACTGTGGAAACTTGTGCAAACAAACCAAGCTATCTATTCACCTCCAAGCTTCAATGATATTTAATGTTTCTAGGAACTACACAATTCAAGGTAACGTTCCCTGAAGCAACAACAATAAAGGTCATTATACATGATATTCTAAGTACATAAAGCAAAGAAACTATTTTTTTAAAGAAATTGTAAAAGGGCAAATTGTAACCTTAGCTGAATTTCTACAGCAAGGAGCTGAAGCCAAAGTAAGATCACAACATGGAAGTCATACAGGACACACTGTTTCTATGTAGAAAATAGTTGTCATGTTCACTTGTGCCTCGCTGCTCTTTCAATCTATTCCATACTTAAATATCAGCCTATTTCAGCAATTTCTTTTAACAAAAAAACTACCACCACCTTTGAATATAGAGCTAACAGAAAGAAAGCTGTAACCAGGCAGAAGCCTAACCTGTGTGGGCTACAGAGCAACATCCAGCAAGGGGAAGTCATAGTTCAACCGTATACCACGGGAAAACACCAACCCTGCTGCCTACTGAACAGGGTTTCTGTTTACATGGAGGAGTCAAGCTTCAGTACTTACAAGGGATAACCACTAATAAGTTCCATAACTACTGCATGCCTGTTGTAGTCTACAGGTTTTGGAACAGGAAACTTTCTGTCATGTAAAGCCTGGAAAGAGACAAAAACACACTGAAAACTTTAAGTGAATGGTTAAGGAAACATGACATATATTAACAAACTCCCATCTGTGTTAAGCAATAAATACTCTTAGGGGAGCAGCACACTGCAGATTTATCCGATACTAACTAGGAGCACCAGAGTACACGCTCAAGTAGGAATGCATCGTGATAGCCCTCTAGCCCTCTGAATTTTCACTGCAAAGACAAATCACATTCATAGGTTTAGACACTAAACATGCTTCTATCTTGTCCACAATTTAATTATCTTGTATCTGGAAGAAAAAGAAAATACAGAATGGTAAAAAAAACAGAATCTGGACTGATAGTCCAAGTAATCAACATAGATAACTTGGAATAGTGCGGCAGGCATCGGAAGAAGATACCACATTTTAAATTGTTGACAATTCAGTTCTGTCTGGCTTGTTAACTCAGTAAACATACAGATTTTCTGTGAGGTTCATTTCTTATGTACTGAGAGCCAGCAAAGCACTACATTACAGATCAACGAATGGAAGTCATAATGATGCTCTCCTTAATTAGCCTTTTCTGATGCAAAGTTTGTGATTTGATGCAGCATAACAACATAAATTTAGTTTTTGTTACTTAAATCTTACACTGTTTTCAATTTTTAGCATGTGTTTGATCCTCTCTGCATCTAACAACTACCTACCTTCATGTAGGCAAACTCCTTCATTGCTGCTAGCCGGGATAAGTAGAGCCATGACATTTTATGCCTGTGCTTGTGGTAGTCACGTTTATTTTTAAGGTTGCGAAAGGAAGTTCTTCCAAGCCTGTGCAGCTTCAGTGCAAACTGTTGCTCCCTTTCATTTGCAACAATATAAATATCTGGAAAACAAAAGAAATAAATGGCACATTCCAATAGTTTTAACACTGTTTTAACCTCCTATCTCATTTTTAGTTGGGATAAGAAGAGCTAAGGTTATCTTTTTCTAAAAATAGTTCAGAATTCTTCACTAAGCACCACACAAAAGCCATCTGCCTGTAAAGTTTCCTTTGAAGTGACAATACAAAAATTACACAGAATGGTTAAAGTGAAAGGATAATTTTATAAAGTAAAAAAAATTCAAATGCAGCTGGCACCGTCACACAGTATTTCATGCAGTGACCCATAAATCTTCAACATTTGACAAATGAACTAGTGTGTTCAGAGAAAAATTTACTCCATTTCTAGAAAAACACAGCATTACAGCTCTCTCTACTTAAGAATTATCCAAAACGTTTTCCAGGTTACCTGATTCTTTGCCAACACCCATCTGGTTTCCAATGGCAGCGATGACTTGCCGGGAGGACAAGGCCTTCAAAGCGAGGTAGTCGTACCCCGCATTGGTCAGCCGGTAGCCCTGCACAGCTAAACAGGAATAAACAGCCAAATGTTTTACTCTCTACTATGTACGCACTACGTGCACTTAAAACGACTCTGCCTTATATTCTTGTTTCAGGTGACGGCCGCCCCGCTCACCCTTGGTGCGCTCGTAGGCCACGAGCTTGTGCTTCGCCAGCTCCCGCAGGGTCTTGTTGCAGCCTCCGTGCTTCAGGCTGGCGATGGTGGCGACTAAGCTCGCGGGGACGATCTCGTGGTTCTTCATGCCCATCTCCACCTGCAAGGGCGGCCAGAGAAACAGGCCGGGTCAGGCCCCGCGGGCCGCGCCGGCGCCGCCCGGTCAC